>OX637534.1:60058533-60386033 GCA_951800035.1 Linnaemya tessellans | reverse complement strand
CCGCACTCCACATTTCGATTTCTTCTTAAAAATGTTACTTGGGGTGGATTCATCTTTGAGCAAATAAAAAATGAAGCTAAATTAAATCAAAGTCTAATGTCAAATTGAAAGGACAAATAAAACTTACCTTTGGATGAAGATCCATCGTCCGCCCGGTCGTCTTCGCCTTGGTTTTGCTTTACATCTTCGACATCACCACTATCCAAAAGAAACTATGGGTTTATTCCTTTTTTATCTTTAAGAATTTGATTTAACTCGCTAAAAATGGTTTGTTTTAAAAGTTTACAAAAAAAAACTAAAACGAATTATTTCACCTTTCATATGCGCATGTCTGTCTATTTCGAACCGTTTGCTTATTATTGAGAACTGTTTTTTTGTAGGTGCGTTCCAAACCCCTGAATTTATTTTCAATTTGCAGAGGCGTAAATTCGTAGCCTTCTGCGATCATTTCATCTGCAATGATTTTGTAGAGCTTGCCTTTTGTTTTCACGTGAATACGTTTCCCAAGCTTCGGACGTAAATCCTCCATTAAACTTAACATTAACTTTGTTGGGGCATCGTGCCAATTCTTTTGCTTATCTTTATTTTGTTGATCATCATCTACGGCACATACAAATGTATGTATATAGTATAATATAATAAGCGAAATTAGTTTGCAATTTATCTGATTTTACTTATTTATTTTACCATTATTTCTTATATTGGACATAAATATTGGCTCCGTTTCCTCACATCTTTCCGTTGGTACTACTAATAAAATATTTGAATTTTTGAAGAAATATACTCAATTATTTATGCTTACAATTTTCTTGGGATTGTGACTCAGTAATTATTATTTGACTAAATGCAGTTCCTTCCTTTGCCAGCACATTCTGCGTCACTTGCTTTCTACATTCGGTATCTACGGTATCAAAATTCATATTAAAAATATCGGTCACAAAACAAAATAATCTATTTACCATTTTTTAGTAACCTGTATGTTCCTGGAGAGACACATATAGTAAGTGTAGGATCCATTTTTTATTATTATTTTTAAAATGCCGCGAAAATTTTAAGGTTTGTGTGGCTGACTAAACAATTTGACGTTCTTTTTTGTATTGACAATTTGGCTTTTTGTGTTCGCGTACTTTTGTGCAATTTTGTTTCTTTGTGAGAGAAATTTATTCTTACTCTCATTTACACGAACTTTACCCAAAAAGTACTTGGCATAATAACAAAAATGCCAATACTGATTTGCTACGCAAGAAGGCAAGATCTTCGTGTGCCAAAGTGTTAAGACGCGAAAAGGCTTTATACGAGCAGCGTATTCGCACTAGAATTCTCACTGCCCCCAGGGGTAGTAAGAGTTTCTGGTCATTCGTCAAAAGTGTTAAGGAAAGTGCTAGTTCTTCAATTCCGACTCTTTTGAGGAATGACCAAATATTTACTGACCCGGTTGATAAAGCTAATATATTGGCTGAGATATTTGCAAGTAACTCTCACTTGCCTGATAGCTCTCAACCACTCCCCGCGCTCGAGAGAGTATCCGTAACTATGCCTAAGATATTTTTTCGAGCGCGTGCAGTTAAAAGGGTTCTTGCGGAACTCAGCACAAGGAAGTCTCCTGGGCCGGATGGAATCCCTGCACTGGTCCTGAAGCAGTGCTCTTCGACGTTAGCACGTCCATTAGCCAAACTTTTCAGTACACTATACCACTCCGGTAGATTTCCAATGTGCTGGAAGGTTGCTAATGTAACGCCAATTCCCAAAAAGGGAGTGGCTACTAACCCCGAAAATTACCGCCCGATTGCAATATGTTCTGCTATATCGAAGGTGATGGAAACTATGCTTAACTTCCATCTTGTGAAATATCTGGAGTCCAACAGTTTACTAAACGACCGCCAGTATGGTTTCCGTAGAGGCCGCTCTACGGGTGACCTATTGGCCCTTCTTTCGGAAAACTGGTGTAGTTCCATACACCGTTTTGGCGAAAGTAAAGTGGTGGCTCTAGATATTTCTAAGGCGTTCGATAGAGTGTGGCATGGAGCACTCCTGTCCAAACTTATTGCATTTGGTGTCGGAGACACCTTCTCTCGGTTTATATCGAGCTTTCTCAGGGATCGCTCTATACGAGTTGTTATAGATGGGGTCTCATCCGATGAGTTCAGAGTCAACTCAGGGGTACCGCAGGGCTCCGTTCTTTCTCCTACTCTATTTCTAATTTTTCTTAACGATTTACTTTCCCAAACTTCCTGTCCTATTTACTCTTTCGCAGATGATAGCAGCCTTTCGCATTCCTATTCATTCAACTGCAGGCCGTCAACGTCTGAAATCGAGACGAGGAGGCAGTTTATGAATGACGTTCTGGATAGCGACCTCGCGAAGATCTCCGAATGGGGTCTGGCGAACAGGGTCGATTTTAATGCCCGTAAGACCCAGTGTTGTATGCTTACGCATCGACGTACGTATGACCATGCTGCTTCATCTGTTTCTATGGGTGGTGTAAGTATTATGGAGTCAGGGGCTCTTGATGTTCTGGGCATGAAAGTGCAGTGTGATGTCAGATGGACGGAACATGTCTTTCAGGTCGCAAAAGAAGCATTCAAGTGCCTTGGCTTCTTAAGACGGTGCAAGAGATACTTCACCCCTTCTGATCTCCTTAATATTTACACCACTTACATCCGACCGAAGATGGAATACAACTCTCATGTTTGGGCCGGTGCTTCAAAGTCTATTTTGAAGTTACTCGACCGCGTACAGGAGAGGGCGATGAAACTCATCGGAGACAGTAGAGTAGCCAACTCTATTGACTCTCTTGAGCATCGTCGCAATGTGGGGTGCGTATCGTTGTTCTATCGTTACTATAATGGCAGGTGCTCTGGTGAAATTAGGGAACTTGTTCCTGAAACCCATTCTTTCTTACGCTCAACGCGTTTTTCATCAAGAGCGCATGCGTTTGTGGTCGATATTCCAACGAATCGCACTACGCATTACAGAGAAAATTCGTTTTTTGGCCGAACAGTCCGTATGTGGAACAAACTACCCGCTGATGTCTTCCCCGCCACTTACAATTTGAGCAGGTTCAAATCGAATATCCACAGACACTACTCCCTTTATCCTCCTTCCCAAAATCTATTTTCCCAGTTCCAGCGCAATGCACTGCATATGTAGGGGTCATCCCCTGAGTGCTGTTTAATGTTCCTTTTAATTCAAATTCACATGACCACTCTTTGTTACTGAGCTTACACAAAAGATCTACTTTATTGTCTCATTCTTACTTAAATACTACAAAGTAAAGTATTCACAATAATGTAGGGTTGTATATGTTAGGAGTAAATAGTGATGGCACTACACCTCCCTTTTTTTTAAGAAATTTTATATTACTAAAGTTAATGTTAAAATTTAAAATAAGATATAAAGTTTCTTTTTGTGTACTTATTATATTTACATGTTTTTGTGTTATTTAATTTGTTTCTATTTTTTCATAATTTATTTATTTATAAAAGTTTGGCATAATAGGTATTGGCCCTACCTATGTACCTCCCTTTTCAAAAAAAATGTTGAATCGAACTAGGTGATCAATCTTGTTAGGTTCAACATTTTCTTCGATTTAAATTAGTTAGTTTAAAAGAAATTATTTTTATATATGTATATATTTCTGTATATATGTATGTACATTCATATATATGTAATTCATTTGGTTAAAATTTTGTAACAAATTGTTCGTATTTTTGTATTTTGATATTTCTTTTTTTTTATTATTATTTTATTTAAGTAATGGGTTTTATAAAATTTTGGAAAGCCTTTTTCTCTAATTATAGTATAAATGACATACAATATGTATTAATTATTAAATAAATATAATATGCATCTATCATTAAATAAATACAATATGTATTTATTATTATTATTATTTTATTTCAAGTTTTCCTTATTCGGTTCTTATGAACAGTTTTTTCTTTGTGTGTTAAATCATTACGAATTGTTACATTAACTCCATTTATACTTTTAACAATATATGGACCTTCGTATATGCTTTTATGTTTTTCATAAGGTTCTTTTTTCAATAACACACTGTCATTCACTCGAATTGTTATTGGATTTGCGAATCTGTCGTGAATTCTTTTGTTCCTTTCTTTGTGTTTTTCTATCAAAGTTTTTGCAAGTCTGTGAGTTTTTTGAAGCCTATACCTGATTTCTTTACTGTAATTATCAGTATTGTAGATTGGATCCAGATTGGTCTTTATTTCATGTGGCATTACCGCTTTTTTGCCAAAAACTAATTCAAATGGGGTAAATTTATTGTCGAAAACTGTATTCGGTGTTGTATTGTAATAAAAAGTGAAAAATTTTAGATATGTGTCCCAGTCTGACATGTTTTCTTTTAAGTATGCTCGTATATATTCATTAAATACCCGGTGGTTACGTTCCACTGTTCCTATGGTTTGGTGGTGGTATGCGCTAGAGAAATTTACATCAATTTTCAAAAATTTGCATAATTCAGTAAATATTTCATTTTTGAATTCGGTTCCTTGGTCAGATTTTATGGTATTAATTTTCCCGTATATCAGAATAAAATTTTCAAATATTGCACGAGCAATAGTTTGTGCTGATTTGTCTGGTATAGAAACGGTAACAAGATATTTTGTTAGATCACACATTAATGTTAAGGCATACTTATTGCCATAGGTAGATTGTGTTAAAGGGCCTATAGTGTCTAAAACCACAATATCAATAGCTTTAGTCGGAGTTGGTGTTAATACAAGTTTTTCTGTGTTTCCTGGCCTAACTTTATTCAAAATACATTCAGGACAATCTTTTACAAATTTTGAAATGTCTTTGGTCATTCTTTTCCAATAGTACTTGGTTCGAATTTTAGCATATAATTTTTTTTGACCGCAATGTCCACCTGTTATTGGCTCATTGTGATAAATTTTCAACAGTTTCAATTTGTCACTTCCCTCTGTAACTATCTCGATTGGCTCTGTCAGAATAATTTCAAGCGTTTTTAAAATTTTATTTCCATTGTCTTTTAGTTTTTGTATTGAACAAATTGAAAAAAATGGGTCACCTTTGGACCACTCTGTCATGAAAATTTTGTGAATGCCGGCTTCCTTTTCCAGCCTCGAAAGCATTTTGTCTAGACAAATTGTTTCGTTAGCAATTTCGAAATAAAGACAAAATAATTGTTTAAAACGTTTAAATATGTTAATGCGCAATTTTGTAAGTTTGTTGTTTGTGTAGAATAATTCCGTTTTAATTTTTGAAACATCTTTGTCGAAATTATGTGAAAATTTATCATATATTTTTAACTGAATGGTATTCTTTTCCCTGGAATGATCATTCGTACTATCCAAAGTTTTCTTTGACATTGCTCGAGTTGTCACGGAAAGAACTTTGTCAGCAGAATCTTTTAAATCATTTATGGAAATTCGAGATAAAGCATCCGCAGCTACATTATCCTTACCTTTTATGTATTCAATAGCAAAATTATATTCGGAGAGTTCCAATCTGATTCTGGTCAACTTAGAAGATGGGTCTTTCATACCAAACAAATAAACCAACGGTCGGTGATCTGATCGTACGGTGAAAAACGTGCCATAGATATAGGGTCTAAAGTAATTAATTGCAAAATGTATAGCTAAAAGTTCAAGTTCGATTACAGGTTTTTTTTGTTCTGACTGGCTAAATGCCTTTGAAGCAAAATAAATAGGTAAATCGTCGCCATTAATATTTTGGCTTAGTATTGCTCCACATCCGATTTTTGAAGCGTCCACAGTAATTATAAAGGGTTTTTTGAAGTCAGGATAATGTAATATTCTTGGAGATAGTAATGCAGTTTTTAATTGATTGAAAGACTCTTGGCATTGTTCAGTCCAGTTAAAATCAATTTTCTTCCTTGTAATAAAATTCAAGGGAGATGCTAGGCTTGCAAAGTTTGAAATAAATTTCCTGTAATAATTTGCAAAAGCTACAAATCGTTTAACTGCCTCTTTACTCGTGGGAGTCGGATAGTTTCGTATTACATTTATTTTAGAATCATCTGGCAAAAGACCTCCTGACGTGCACCTGTGACCCAGAAATGAAACTTCCGGCCGAAAAAAATTACATTTATAAGGATTTATTTTCAAATTATGTCTCCTTAGAATTTCAAAAACGTCCTTTAAATTCTGAATATGATGTTGTTTGCTACTACATCCAATAATAATAATATCGTCGATATAAAGGAATGCTTTGTCAGCTTTAAGCCCTGAAAAAGCGATAGACATCATTCTGGAAAATGAATTTGGTGCAATATTTAGACCGAAAGGCAAGACTTTCCACCGAAAAGCTCCATCGGTAGTGCTGAATGATGTAATGTCACGTGAATCTGGGTGCAATGGTATTTGGTGAAAACCAGAGTACAGATCTATGGTTGAAAAATATTTTGCGCGGCCAAGGTTATCTAACACATCATCTATTCTTGGCAGAGGGAATTTATCAGCAATTAGTTTTTTGTTTACCCCTCGGTAGTCAACACACATTCTGTATGATTTTTTATCGTTCAAGCTTTTCTTTGGTACTAGTATGAGGGGACTATTGTAATTTGAGCTACTAGGTTCAATTAAGTCGTTGTTTAACAACATTTTAACTTGCCTGTTAATCTCGTCTTTTTGTGAGTGTGGTAGTCGATAATTTTTTATATAGACGGGTGTGTGATCATTCAAACGTAGTTTCTGTTCATAAAAATTGACAATGGTCATTTTGTCGTCCTTTAAAGCGAAAACATCCGAAAATTGTTCACAAAGTGACAATAATTCATTTCTTACATCTTCTGGCATTTGCTGCTGAAGTATGATTTTAAGTTTTGAAATGCGTTCGTTATATATTTTATTATCATTAATTGAATATATATAAAAATTTTCCAAATTTTCCGCTTTGATTTTATAATCATTTATGCATTTTATTTCATCGGTAGTGTTAATCACCCGTAAGATTGCTTTTCTTGAGTTTATAATACCTTTCCCTATGAATACTCCCTCCAAGAGTTCTTGGGAATCAATGAACGTAGGTTCGGAAATGTTAGGAACGTCAAAAATTCTGTAGACTTCGCATCTTGGTGGGATTATAAAAGAACAACTATTGGTTCCCTGCAATATTGGTAACTTTAATCTGATATTTCGAATTAATACAGCTATTTCCATGCTATCGTAATCAATTTGGCATTTGTTATTTTTTAAAAAGTCCTTTCCAAGGATTCCATTTGAAGGTATGTTAAAGTCGTCGTTTACTACGTGGAAGGTTTGTGGAATCAGAAAGTTTGAAATGGTTAAGTGTGTATGAAATGTTCCGAGGGACGATATCGCAAAGGTTGTTATACCTGTTATATAAATTTTTTCATTCTCATTTAGCCTAATATTGGGTTTTAAACATGAAACTTTAATTAAGGAAATATCTGCCTGAGAATCGACAAGAAACGTAAGAGGAGTATTTTGATCGGATAAACTTAATTTAATAAAATCAGCATAGTTCGGATTTAAACTGTATACTGATTTAAAACATTTGTGTTTTCCTACTGTTGTGTCTCCTCCCCCAACAACATCGTTTGTTGAGGGGCATCCGCGTTTAAATATCTCACTGAACCCCTGTTGTTGTTATTGTTGTTTGAAACCCTTGGGTAACTTCCTCGAGTGTTGCCATGGTAACTGCTTTGAGATCTATTAAAATTTCTATTTCCGTTATTGTTCCTGAATTGATAATTATTACTTAAAGCATTTCCGCGATTATTGCTACGATAATAACGTTGACGATTAAAATTGTTTCCCTGGCTTAGACTGTTTCTAGAATTAATATTATTCGATCTAAAAGTGAGAACTTGGTGCTCTCGTTTTTCTGTTGCCTCTTCAACCACCAACTTCGCAACCACATCTTTAGGGTCCGAGAAAACAGATGACGCAAGTATTGACTTGACTAAGTCGGATTTTGCGTTGAAGCGACACGTACTTACAATCTGGTCGATTACCATTTCGTGAGCCTTTTTCTTTGTAACACCTTCTATTTGTAAAGAACGTTCTAATGCATCTGCTAATTCTTCTGCCTGTTTTGAAAAGTTTACATAATCATTATTTTTAACGCTCAATGCTGCAATTCTACCAGTAATTACTTTCGAGTTGTCTGGTTTGATTCTACTTTTAAGGGCTTGTTTAATTTCTTCAACTGTTGTAATATTTTCCCCTAAAGCTTCTCTAGCCTTTCCCTGAAGTTTTGACTTAACGAAACATAGTAGTGTAGCTATAAGGTTATCTTCAGTCAGAGTCACAATTAAATCAATTTTATCAAGAAATGAGTCTAGACCTAATGGATCTCCTTCGTAATTTTCTCTAATAATAGATGCACACATACTAACGTACGCTTTTTTCTGATTTGTTGTCGCCATATTTGTGCGAGTATCTAAATTTTCTTCTTTTTCAATATTTATTTCAGATTCTGTTTCACAGTAATCAGAATCACTATCACTATCTGTTAAAATATCTCTATCTATAATTTGAAATGATTTAATATCCTCAGGAACTTTTATTTTGCAATTTAGTTTACCAAAACACTTCACTAACAACTCTCGACAGCGTGCTATTTTAGTATAAATTGGTGTTTTTGCAAGAATTGGTAATTTTTTTGAATTTATTTCTGCAAATTCTAGGATTGAATTATAATTTTGAATCAAAAGATTGATGTATTCATTTACTTTGCTTTCTTTAGTTGATATTGGCCTATTTTGCAATACTCTTTTCTTTACTTTGTTAAATTTGTTGATAAGTTCACCAAATTGTTCATCATCAAATTCTGACATATGGTAATATTTTCCAATTATGGTTTTTCCAATAAAGAATTTCCTTAAAATTCATTTGTATCATACAAGTTTTTATTTTGTATGTCTTTTATTATTCAAAACAAATCTTTTATGTATTTACACTATAATTGTTCATATCGAAAAAGGCTTGTATGTATAGTAAAATTCATTTAATAATATATATATGTAGGTATTTATACAATGTTATTAATTTTAGAGTTAAGTGTAGAATAAAATGTATTTAAGATGATACATAATTTAATCTGAATTCTAGTGGTTAATAATTATGTTGTACATAGTATATAAATTTTATTATGCAATTATGCACATAGGAATGTCATTAAGTTTAGGAATAATTGTAAATAAATAAGGTAAGTATAAATGTAAATAATTCAATGTTACAACTACGTTCCGTTCACTTGCCAACATGTTATTGCCTTTGGTGTTATTTAGCATTTTCTCCTTCCGTTGGGTTCCAAGCTATTAATTTTTCCATTTAATTTTCGTCTCACTTTTGGTTGTCATATTATATTTTCTTATTGTTTTTCTTCATTTTCCGGCTTTCTGTTTTTTTAATAATTTTTTTTTTTGCAGTTATTATTTGCATTCTTCTTTTGTTTATTTTCCTTAACACCGTCTTTTAACAACAACATTTATTTCTTTTCTGTATTTTTCCCATGTTTAAGTATGTATTTATATACATGAGTATGTCACCTTCGGTTACTATGTTTGTGTTTTTATTTTTGATTCTCTTTTATTGTTTCCATTTAATGTTTCTTTTTCATTTGTATATGCATGTATGATTTTTGTCACTTAGTATAGTTGCCTGATTTGACGATTTCTGTTGCAACAATGATGACTTGGCGATTTTTTTTTTTTTTATTATTGGAATGATTCTTTCAAAGTTTCCAATTAGTTCTTTTTTTTTGGAATTTTGTAACGTTTTATTGAAATGGAGTTATTCTTTATTATGTGCACATATATTTTAGGTTAAGTAAGCCACTTATTAAAACAAATTTGTGGTACACAAATCACAACATTTTTTATGTATGGCTTTTCCCTTGTTCGTTAATAGGCGTTTTTGTTTAAGTTAGTGTTGTTTAAAAAATTTTTTTTTTGTTTTAAATTTAAATTTTTATTCACCATAACCAAATTTTTAATTTTATGTGTTACATATGTGATGTATTTTCCCGTTAGGAATTTTTTTTAAATTTTTATTCACCATAACCAAATTTTTAATTTTATGTGTTACATATGTGATGTATTTTCCCGTTAGGAATTTTTTCCATTTTAAATTCCGCTACAATTATGTATATGCATGCTGAAACCGTTGTACATTGTCCATATGCATGTATGTTAAGGCACTTTTCTTCATTTTTCTCCATTAACATGTTTTAATTGAAAATTTATTTTTAGTTTTTATTTTTAAGTGTTTTCAAATAAATTTTCCCACTGCAAGTAAAACCAATCATCTATTTTTTTTTTTTTTTGCCTTCTACCGTTTCACGTGCAGCAACTACTTATGCATGCTCGCTTCAAAGTTTTTTCTCAGATGAGTGCTTATTTAAAATTTTTCTTAACTTTTAAAGATTTTAATTGCTTTTATTTCTTTATTTTTTCACATTAATTTGATTTTCGCCTGTATTATAGGCAGGATCGCCATTTAATGTTCCTTTTAATTCAAATTCACACGACCACTCTTTGTTACTGAGCTTACACAAAAGATCTCCTTAATTGTCTCATTCTTACTTAAATACTACAAAGTAAAGTATTCACAATAATGTAGGGTTGTATATGTTAGGAGTAAATAGTGATGGCACTACAGTTGGTCCTACTCCTAAAAAAAAAAAAAAACACAACTAAAATAAATAAACAAAAAGGTGGTAACACATCGCCCGTGAGTTCGAACACTCATTGATTTTTTTTTTAATTTTATGGCTCCAAGTTTAACGTGTTGGACCTTCTTTAATATATAAATATATCATTTGCTTAAAAAACTTACAAAAAAAAATTTAACAAGTAAAAGTGCTATATTCGGCTGAGCCGAATCTTAAATACCCTTCACAGATGTCATTTTTTGATTTAAACTTTTCGGCTAGGATGCTAAATGTTTGGCTTTTCTTATTTTTAATACCTCTGAATGTCTTTCAAAAATATTATAATATGATTAATTTACATAATATGTTTAATTTACAAACAAAAAGAAAAAATCCGTTTCATGTACCCCAAAAAGTTCTAATTGTCCAACAGTAGAAGCGTTTTATAGATTTTTTTGGTTTTTAATACCAATTTATTTTTTCCTGATATATAAATTAGATATAATTCATCATAAGAATAAAAAATAACAAATAACATGGATACTTTTATCATTCAGAAAATGTCGATATTCCAACCCTGAAATTGGATTTTTAATTTTTTTGGTTTTTAATACCAATTTAACTCTTCCCGAAGTAAAAAACCAAAATTAGGAACTTATATGGCAAAATTTATGTACTAACAAAAATTCGATTTTCCAACCTTGGAACCGAATTTTTAGTTTTTAAACTTTTTAATACCAATTTAATTCTTAGCGAAGTATAAAATAGGTTTAAGTCAAATTTGGATTTTCCAAATCTGGAACCGAATTTTTATTTTTTTACCAATGGAATTCTTAGTGAGGTATAACATAGTTTTACTTGAGAAAAACAAATTTAAATTTTTAAACTTTTTGGTCACTTTCATGTACCATTTAGATTTTTTAAGACTTTAATACCAATTTTGTTCTTCCCGAATTATAAAACAGTTTTAAGTAGCAAAAACAACAACGTCAATTGCCTTTTTCCCATCCCTGGAAGCGAAATTAAAATTTTTTTTGTTTTTTTTTTACCAATGCACCTCTTAATGAGGCATGAAATAGTTTTATTTAAGAAAAAATTAATATTTGTAATCATTTTGGTCACTTTCATGTACTACAAAATATTGCAGTTATCCAACTCTAGAATTTAAATTTAGATTTTTTTGTAAATTTTTGATACCAATTTTGCTTTTTGTGAACCAAAAAATAGTTTTAATTATTACCATACCATAGTTGCCTTTTTGGTTACTTTTATGTATACAAAATTTAATTTCCCAGCCCTGGAAGCGAAATTTTATTTTTTTTACCAATGCTAGTCTTCATTAGGTATAAAGTCGTTTTATAAAAAAAAAACTTTTAATTTGCAAACTTTTTGGGCACTTTCATGTACAACAATATATTGCATGTACCAAAAAAAACTTTAAACTTCCCAACCCTGGAAGTGGAACTTTAATTTTTTTGTTTTTTTCCAATGAAACTCTTCATGAGGCATAAAGTAGTATTATTTAAGAAAAATTTACAATTTTGAACCATTTTGGTCACCTTCATAAACTATAAAATATTGCACTTGTCCAACCCTGGATTCGAAATTTTGATTTTTTTTGTGGAAATTTTTGATACCAATTTTGTTCTTCCTAAAATATAAAATAGTTTTATAAAAAAAAAACAACGTCAATTGCCTTTTTGGTTACTTTTATGTATAAAAAAATTTAATTTCCCAACCCTAGAAGCGAAATTTTAACTTAAAAAATTTTTTTTTGACCAATGCAAATCTTTATGATGTATAAAGAGGTTTTATTTAAGAAAAACTTAAAATTTTGAACAATTTTAGTTATTACATGTATTACAAAAAACTGAATGTGCAAAAAAAACTTTAATTTTCCCAACCCTGGAAGCGAAATTTTAGTTTTTTTGTATATATTTTAATCAGTGCAACGCTTCATGATGTATAAAGTAACTTTTTTTTAAGAAAAATTTAAAATTTTTAACCATTTTGGTCACTTTCATGTACTACAAAATATTGCAGTTATCCAACCCTGGATTCGAAATTTTATTATTTATTTTTGATACCAATTTTGTTCTTCTTAAAATATAAAATAGTTTCAGTTAGCAAAAAAACAACGTCAATTGCCTTTTTTGTTACTTTTATGTATAAACAAATTTCCAATTTCCCACCTCTGGAAACGAAATTTTAATTTAAAAATTTTTTTTACCAATGCAAATCTTCATGACGTATGAAGATGTTTTGTTAAAGAAAAACTTAAAACTTTTAACAATTTTAGTTACTACATTTACAACAAAATACGAAATGAGCCGAAAAAAAATTTTAATTTCCCATTATTGGAACATTTTTTTTTATTTTTTTTAGTTTTTAATAGACCATTGATGCTTCCCAAAGCACAAAATAGGTTTAATTTACAAACATTAAAAAAATAATTGATTTTTGGTATAAATTTTGCGTCGAGATATAGTTGTAAGCTTCCCAGCTCTGGAACTGTACTTGGAATCTTTCTGAATTTCAATACCACTCTATTTAAGTTCATTTCCAATCCAACGGTCCAAGAATGAAGTCTCTATCTCATCTGGGGGTTTGGCAAAACCTGTTTGATTACTTTCACTTATAAAAACAATGCAATTACCCACCCCTGGAAGCAAAATTTGAATTAAAATTTTTTTTTTTTGCTTAATGCAAACCATCATGACGTATAAAGAGGTTTTGTTAAAGAAAAACTTGAAATTTGTAACAATTTTAGTTACTACATGTAGTACAAAATACGGAATGGGCCGAAAAAAATTTTTTTATTTCGCATCCCTGGAAAAAAAAATTTATTTTTTTAATTTTTAATAGACCATTAAGGCTTCCCAAAGCGCGAAATAGGTTTAATTTACAAACATTAAAAAAAATTAATTTTTGGTATAAATTTTGCGTCGAGATACAGGTGTAAGCATCCCAGCTCTGGAACCGTAATTCGGATCTTTCTGAATATTAATACCACTCTATTTCATTTCCAATCCAACGGTACAAGAACGAAAACTCTAGCTCTTCTGGAGGCTTGGGAAAACCGTACAGACGGAAGGACAGACGGACATCGCTCAATCATCATCGCTATTCATAAGGATCCAGAATATATATACTTTATGGGGTCCCATGTGCATATCGAAGAAATTACACACGGTATGACATACCTATATATACCCTTTCACTTTTTTGTGAAGGGTGTAAAAATTATGTTGTTTTTTAGAGATTGATTTAGTTCTTCTTAGTGGAACTTTTTTCTCTCTTGCCCGATTTAGTCCATCTCCGAACGTAACCTGTGGTATCCTTCAAGATATATTTATACCGAATTTCAAGAGTCTAGCTCTTTTCGTTTGTACTGAATCCTGATTTCCACGGATGGACATGCTCAGATCGTCTTAGATTCCATCAATGATCAAGAATATTTATACTTTATGGGGTCTCAGATAGATATTTCGCTGCTTTACAAACGGAATGACAAATTGTATATACTCTCTATAATCTTTTTTGGAGGGTATAGCACGGTATTTTTTTACAAAGTTTGTTATTTTATATATATATATATATATATATATATATGTATATATGTATATATGTACATATATATATATATATATATATATATATATATATATGTATATATATATATATATATATATATATGTATATATATATATATATATATATATATATATATATTTGACAAAATGGTTTCTTCGCGTCGGCTTTAATATTTTTGACAACTGAGATGATGGTAGATGTAAACGTATTTTTTATTATTTCAACATCTTTCATTCATTCCTCTAAGATGAAATCAAGTTCAAGTGCTATATTCAAATCTGCCGAATCTTAAATACCCTTCACAGATGTAATTCTTTTCGTTCAAATTTTTCGGCTAGGAAGCTAAATGTTTGGCTTTTCTTATCTCTAATACCTCTGAACGTCTTTCAAACATATTAAATATGTTATATTCATGTACCCCAAGAAGTTCTAATTGTCCAACCGTAAAATCGTCTTTTAGATTTGTTTGGTTTTTAATGCCAACTTAACTCTTCCCGAAGTATAAAATAGATTCCATCCACAAAAAAACCAAAATTAGGAACTTATATGGTTAATTTTATGTACCAAAAAATGTCGATACTCCAAACCTGGAACCGAATTTTTAATTTAAATACCTATTTAATTCTTAGCAAAGTATAAAATATGTTTAATTCACTGAAAAAAAATCAAAATTGGGAACTTTTATGTACTGAAAAATTTCGATTTTCTAACCCTGGAACCGATTTTTTTTTATATTGGACCAGCATTTAGGGGATGACCCCTATATATGCAATGCATTGCGCTGGAATTGAAAACGAGGGGATAGTATTGAGGGGACAGATTAGGAAAGATGAGAAGATAGATAGTTGTTTTTGTAGCTATTTCAACCTTTTACTTCGCCGGCTAATTTTTGCTACAGGGCCGACGAAGGTGGGTGTTGTTACTCTGCTTTTTAGTACATGATAGTGACAGTCGCTGCCAATTATGATCAGTGACCAGTGACTATGCCTTCATCATTGAAACAGGCTGGCAAAAACTAACACAACCACGCACTAATCGAGATCAGAAGAATTCAACACAATATTTCATGACTTAGCGCGGGCTCGAACTCACGACCCTCCGCTTCATAGTTTCGTGTTCTACTACTTCAGCCTACAGCACCCACACATTAAAATTTAATTCAGATTTTATTTTTCATTTTGCCTTATAAATACTTTTCTTGTTATCCAATGGATTTCTGATTGTATAAAGATGTAGAAAAATAAAATAGATTCAATATCGAATATAACTTATTTGCTGGGTTAGTTTTGTATGAGTTTCAAGGCCTACTATGTTTATTCTGTTGTTATTTTTGAAAATAATTTGTAATTTACAAGTTAATTTTGAAAAATTTAGAGGATACAAAAAATAAAAATTTAATTATTAAATTTAACGACCTGTATTCAAAATTATTAAATTTTATAGAAAATGTATGCACTAAAACAATAAAAATCTCAGACACAAATAATAAAACTGAAGAAATGGCACAATTCAATATATCAGTGGTTGGCAAAAATATACAAACATTTAAGGGTTCGTACGAGCATTTGGAGGACTTCCTAGTTCAGACTGAGTTGTTGCACGATTTAATAAGAAATGAGGATAGAGAAATTTGTATAAAATACATATACAATTTCAAGTTAACGTCACATGTTCGCAGTATGTTAGGACGTGCAAATAGACCAACATCTTTTACAGACCTAGAGAAAATTTTGATTGAGGCATACCCAAATCCGAAAACATTGCAACAGGTTTTAAACGAATTAGGAATAGTGGGGCAAGGAGGTCTGAACGTTTCATCGTTTAGAGAAACAATCACTGTGCTCACAGAACAACTGTGCGATTTTCAAATAAAATCACTTGAGACCCCATCTAGAAAATGAGCGATAATATGGCTTTAAATGTTTGCACTAAATTTGTTTGACCGACGAACCAATCAGAATAATTCAAATAATAGGAATGAACACGACTTTAGGAGAGGTAATGTAAATTACGGCGACAGCCAATTCAACAACCGTTACAGAAATAATACAAACGTTAACCAACAACCCTAATAGATATTTTAGTAGGAACAATAACCAAGATAATAGAGATCGCGGTGATAATTCATATCATGGGCAAAGAACGTATGAAAGAAATAGTCGAAGTAATAACCACAACTTCAGACATAATTATGGCGGAAATAATAATAGCGATGTTAATAACAGAAACTCAACGACAAGAATAAGTAGACAGGGAAACTAAGTAGGCAGGATAGCACACGCTGTTGTTCAAAGCCAAAAATTTTCACATTCTCAAATAATACAAGCAATTCAATTACAATGAGCTGCAGAGGTAAAAAGGGAAACTTTAATTTTTTGATCAACACAGGAGCCGAAGTATCAATATGTAAGCAACAAGAAACTGAAAATATAGATACTAGAAATATTTCAACACTAAGTGGTATCAGGCACAATCAAAAGTATCGGTACAGCAAATTTAGTTTTACATTTTGATGATCATGATATAATACATGAATTTCACGTTGTACCAGCTGATTTCCCTATACCCACTGATGGTATCATCGGAAGGGTTATACTAGAAAGATACAAATGCAAAATAGAATTTGAAACTTATACAATAACTTTTAATGTAACAGATAAATAATTCATACTACCGATCACACACAAATGTGTCTACAGCACAGATATTAGTATACCAGCTCGTTCCGAATCGATTGTCCCGATAAATATATACGAAAAAAGAAAGCATAGTAAAGAAAGAGATAGCTCCAGGAGTTTTTGTTGCTTATAGTATAATACCTGCAGTAGGCAGACAACATATAAAGGTTTTAAACACCACCAACGACGACACTACAATAAGAAATTTAGATTTAGATAAAAGAGATCTAGATGAGTATGACGTGTATGGCTAAAAAACGATTTATGATACGCACACCAAAAATCGAGTTGCAAAAGTTTTGAAAAATCTTAATATTGAATCAATTGACCCAACAGCAAAAAAGTCATTAATAGACATTGTAGCTAAATATAGTGAAATTTTTCATATTGAAGGTGAGCAACTCACAGTAAACAACTTTTATACACAACACATACAAACAATAGATAACACCAAAGTTTATATCAAACCTTACAGATTGCCAGAGACGCAAATGAAAGAAATTAATGAACAGGTAGACAAGCTATTGGAAGATGGAATCATTGAACACTCAGTAAGTCCTTATAACTCACCATTGTTAGGAGTGCGCAAAAAGTCAGTAGATGACAAACGCAAATGGCTTCTAGTCGTACATTTCCGAAAATTAAATCAGAAAATAGTAAACGATAAGTTTCCGTTAACAAGATTGGAAGACGTATAAGACAAATTAGGTACAGCGAAATATTTTTCGACTCTAGATATGAGTAGTTCGTTCCATCAAATTAGTTTAGACAAAGATTCAAGACCTTTAACTTCGTTTTCAACAAGAAATGGTCACTTATCATCCAACAGTTTCCAGCGCATGCTGATGATAGCATTAGGCGCAGAAGCGTTTCTTTATGTAGACGATATAATCGTGTTTGGATGCAGCATAAAGCATCACCACAGCAATTTGTGAAAAGTTTTTGAGCGCTTAACACAATTGTTGCATATATAAACCTCTGGCCCATAGTGCCATAGTTAAAACATATGATTAGTAATTCATATGTTATAACTATGTTTATATGGCATCACTGCCTTCGTTAAGTTAAGAACAATAAAGAACAATGTCATGCTTATTGGCATTAATTAAAACACACAACATGGTGTCAGAAGTGCAATCTTAAAAAAAAAAAACAGAGAAAACAAGTCTATTGAAAAAAAAGTCTTTCAATAATAAAATTCAACATAACCTAACAATGCCGGAAACTGAAGAAAAGCCAACAACAGCAAATCAAATGAAAATTTAAGGCAATCAACTTTTCGCAACGTCACTGCAGCCAATCAACCTAAAGTCTACCAACTTAGCCAAGGAATGGAAGTCATGGTTCACGCAATTTAAAATATTTTTAACAGCGTCCAGTTTGGAGTCCCAGTCTGATCGCCGTAAAGTAGCATTACTGCTTCACCATCTTGGCTCAGAGTCGTTGGAAATTTTCAATTCTTTTGACGAATATGTGGACACTATTAAATATGCGGATTTAATAAAAAAATTTGATGGTTATTTCATACCAAAAGTAAATATTGCCATGGAAAGGCATACATTTTTTGTCTGCAAACAGCAACCAGGGCAAACCATTGATGAGTACGTAACTTTGTTAAAAAATTTAAGTTTAACCTGTGAGTTTGGGATGTTACGTGAGGATTTGGTGAGAGATATTTTCACTTGCGGCTTATCTATTAAGATGGGAAATGTTCGGGAAAAATTGTTGGCTGAAGGTGGTATTTGATTGGACAAGGCTGTTGGTATTGCAAATGCTATGGCAATGGCAAAGGAAAATGCTTCAAAGCTTGAAGACTCCAATGAATCTGAACCAATGATCAACACGCTAAGAAAAAACAAATTTAAATCTAGTCGTACAGTGAATTATAAACCACAAGTAAACTGCAGTCGTTGTGGTCAAATTCATCGAAATAAATGTCCGGCAGAAAGTGCTAAATGCCATAATTGTGGAAAAGTCGGCCATTTTGCAAAATTATGCTATATGAAGAAACGAATGGTAAAAAACTTGCTAGCTAAGGAAGAAGATAGTGATGATGAAGAAGAAGAAGAGAATTTGTTCATAGGGGCTCTCTCAAAAACAACAACAACAGCAGCAGAATGGAATATTGAGGTAAAAATCAATAACAACAAACTGATTCTTCAAATAGACACAGGGGCACAAGCCAATATAATATCATTAAAAACAGCGGTCTTGTTAAACGTAAAAAAAAAACTTGAAACAAACTAACGCAAAAATTTTTACATTTAGTGGCGAATAATTGCAGGTCTTAGGATCGGTAGATTTAAAAGTTTTTTTTAATAACCAAGTTTTTATTTTGAAATTTTTTGTAGTAAATATTGATTGTAAAAATATTATTGGCCTTCAGTCAGCTATAAAAATGAATTTGGTTAAAAATGTAAATGCTATTTCAGTAAATAATATGATTGAAAAATATTCAGATGTTTTTGGTGGTCTTGGTCTTTTACATGGTGAATGTGATTTGAAGGTACGGGACGAAGTTTCTCCTGTGGTTGATCCACCACGACAAATTCCATTTAAACTATGTATATGATAAATTAAAAGTTGAATTAAATAGAATGATTGATTTAAACGTTATTAAAAAAGTTAGTGAACCAACAGAGTGGGTGAGCTCTATTGTCCTCGTTACTAAACCTAATGGAAGTCTTAGACTTTGTTTGGATCCAAGAAATTTAAACCAGGCTATCCTAAGGCCACATTATCCTTTCCTAAATGTGGAGGATTGCAAAGCTAAATTAAGAGGATCAAAATATTTTACTTCACTGGAAGCTAACAGTGGCTTCTGGATGATTCCTTTATGTGAACAATCTTCGAAATTATGTACTTTCAATACACCATTTGGTCGATATCGGTTCATGAGGCTTCCCTTTGGTATAAACGCGGCATCAGAAATTGTTCATGCTGAAATGGTAAAGTTATTTGGTGACATACCAGGGTTAATCATTTATATTGATATATTCTTCAATGGAGGAACATATTAAAATTTTAGAATCGGTTTTTCAAAGGGCTAAGGATGTTGGATTAAAATTTAACAAATCCAAATGCAAAATATTACAGACTGAGGTTAAATTTTTAGGTCATGTATTTAGTAATTTTGGTGTTAAACCGGATGATGACAAAATAAAGTCGATTGTTAATATGCCAAAACCAAATAATGTGAAAGAATTACAAAGATTCTTAGGCATGGTAAACTATCTAGGTTCCTTTATAGAGAATTTGGCTTTAAAGAATAAAAGTTTAAGGGAATTGTTAAAAAAGGAAATAGAGTGGCACTGGTCGTCAAGTCTTGAAAAAGAATTTGAGAATCTTAAAAATGAGATAACTAGATCTCCCGTATTAACATATTTTGACCCAAATAAGCAATTAACGTTGTCTGTTGATGCTTCTAAATTTGAACTAGGTGCAACAATTATGCACGTCAAACGACCAATTGCATATGCGTCAGTTTATTTAACAGAAACACAAAGAAATTATGCACAAATAGAAAAAGAATTATTTGCGATTTCACCCATTTGTCTATGGCTCAAAAATTTTGATCGAAACTGACCATAAACCCTTAGTCAGTTTATTTAACAAACCACTTTACAAAATTCCAGCGAGACTTCAACGATTTATGTTGCGTTTACAATCATATAATCTTTCGGTCATGTATTAAAAAAAATATATTTACAAATTGCCGATACTCTGTCAAGAGCCCCCTTATCGGAAACAGCGTTGACTGATATGGATAAGGAACAATCTCTTCATTGCAATATTGTAGCTTCTCATTTAGAGCTTCCATTTTCGAATTTGGAAGTTTTAAAGGAATCCACGAAAAATTATACAATTTTTAATAAAATTTTTGAGTATGTTAAGAACGGGTGGCCGAAAAACAAGAAAAATATTGATGAAAATGTAATGCCTTACTTTAAAATTAAGGATGAAATTTCAATTTTAGATGACATTTTATTAAAAAATCATCAAATATTAATTCCAAATGATTTACGTAAAACCATTTTGAAAAAAATTCATGAAGGGCATATGGGAATGCAAAGATGTAAGAACTGGACAGACTATTTATTGGCCAAATATCTACAATGATATTGAAAATGTAGTTTCGAACTGCGAAATTTGTATGCGATACCAAAATTCAAATACAATGAAATTGTTGATTTGCCATGGTTCAAACTGGGTTGCGATTTATTCGAATATAAAAAGAAAATGTATCTTCTCGTCGTTGACTATTATTCAAAATATATTGAAATTGAGTTGCTTAACTCGGGTTATAATAGCTCACAAGTCATACGTAAATTAAAGTCAAATTTTTCGAGACATGGAATTCCATCTATTCTAATAACAGATAATGGGCCTCCATTTAATTCTCAAGAATTTAAAGAGTTTTGTAAAAATTGGGATATTGATCATAAAACATCAAGCCCATATTTGCCGAGGTCTAACAGACTAGCTGAAAGATCCATACAGACAATTAAAAAGATATTGATAAAATGTGAGGAAAGCAATTCCGATCCCTATCTGGCTTTACTTCAATATAGTTCAACGCCCAAGGGTAATTTACCCAGTCCGGCTCAATTGCTTATGTCACGGTCCTTAAGAACAAACATCCCTTCTATCGCAGATAATTATAAACCGAAAATTGTTAACGCGAATGAGTATAAAGATAACTTAAACTCAAAAATTCAAAAATATTCAGATTATTATAACAAAACTGCTAAAAAGGTAGATCCAGTTAATGAGGGCGATATCGTAATGTTTAAGAAGACACCCACAAGTTGTTGGCTTCAAGGGCAAATTATAGAAACTTGTAAAGAACTAAGATCATTTGTAGTAAAAGATAACAATGGAACTATTTACAGGCGAAATCAAGATCATATACGAAAAACACCGGAAAATAAAGCAAATGAAATCCAAGATAGAATCACACAGGAAACCATTCAATCAAGTATTGAAGGGGCAATTGAAAATTAAATTAAAGAAAAAGAAATTGAAAATTATGAAAATAAAAACTATGTAACAAAAACGGGTTGAACTATAAAACAACCCAAGAAATTGAATTTGTAAATCTCATAATATTAACTTATATATAAAAACTATGTAACAAAAAAGAGTAGAACTATAAAACAACCCAAGAAATTGAATTTGTAAATCTCATAATATTAACTTATTTGTTTTATATAAAATACATTGTGTAACTTATACGTAATTTGTAATTAAATACAAAATATTCTTTTATAATTTACTTTTGTATAATAGTATAAAAATTATAATATACATCTTTATCTATAGTATTACACTATTATTTGAATTAAATATGTTGTATATTAAAAGGGAGATGTTGCATATATAAACCTCTGGCGCATAGTGCCATAGTTATAACATATGATTAGTAATTCATATGTTATAACTTCGTTAAGCTAAGAACAATAAAGAACAATGTCATGCTTATTGGCATTAATTAAAACACACAACAACAATATAATTTAAAATTGAATACAAATAAGTATTGTTTTTTAAAAACTGAGGTAGTCTATTTAGGTCACCTGATAACAATTAATGGTATACGCACTGATCCGAACAAAAATAGCGTGATTAAAAATTACCCTATACCACAAAATTCTGATGGGTCAGAAGATTCATCGCAGTTTGCAATTATTACAGGCGCTTTGTTAAAGACTTCGCTAATATAACAAGAAATTTAAACCAGTTGCTAAAAAAGGACAAACCATTCGTGTGGGATGAGAATTGTCAAGAATCATTCGAAACCCTAAAATCAAAACTACTAAACCTCCCTATTCTACAATACCCTGATTTTCAAAAACCATTTATCGTAACCACAGATGAATCCAATTTTGCTCTGGGTGCAATCCTCTCGCAAGGAGGAACTGGATCGGACTTACCTATATCCTATGCAAGTAAGACATTGTCAAAGCATGCTGTGAATAAATCTGTCATAGAAAAAGAATTGTTAGCCAACCATTGGGCAATCAACTTTTTCCGGCCCATACCTCTACGGTAGAAAATTTTACGTCGTTACAGACCATTAGTGTCATTATTCACACACAAAAATCGATCGTCCAAGATGGCTAGGATAAGACTCGATTTAAGTGAGTATGATTTTGAAATATCATACAAAAGGAGCAAAATAAATACAAATGCTGATGCCTTGTCAAGAATAAACATAGATACAGAAACCTTGAAAATTCTGATCCCCCGGAATATCGAAACCGATCAACATAATATATTGGCAATAACACGAAACATGAAGAAAGTATTGGAAAAGCAAGTTGACAGAAATAATGGAAACTGCATTGCTAATGAGAAGCGTCATGAACTTTTCATTTGGGAATGCACGTCGACATCAGATGTTAAAGATATAAAAAAAATTTAGATTTGAGGTAGATAATATAAATAAAAAACTTCGCATAATAGTTTCTAGTTTAGAGGCAGTAATAAGTGGCGGCGATAATCCACAGGACACACAGTTGTCCCAGGAGAAACTTTTACCAAGTATGATATCGCGAAACATACAGGAACTTGCTTTAGAAGCCAATCACATGATTTTTAAGACAAAAGATATAGAACAGTTTGAGAAAATTTTTAATAATATTAACAGGAAAAAGAGTGAGATTCTGAAGATTACATGTACTATAAAATATTGCATGTACCAAAAAAACGTTAATTTTCTTAATCCTGGAAGCAAAATTTTAATTTTTTGTTTATTGTTATCAGTGAAACGCTTCATAAGGTATAAAGTAATTTTTTTAAGAGCAATTAAAAATTTTTAACCATTTTGCTACCATAAAAAATTACACTTGTCCGAAATTTTATTTTTTATATTTGAATATTTTTTATCAATTTTGTTTTTCCTAAATTAGAAAATAGTTTTAGTTAGCAAAAGAAAAAAACAACGTCAATTGCTTTTTGGTTACTTTTATATAAAAAAAAATTAAATTTCCCAACCCTGGAAGCGAAATTAAAACTTTTTTTTATAAAGTGGTTTTGTTTACGAAAAACTCAAAGTTTGTAACCATTTTGGTTATTACGTGTATAGGGTATTTTTTATAGAGTGATACAAGCTTAAATTATAATAAAACATAGTAATATAATTAACATTAATGTTTAAATACGATTTCGGCCCTGTGGACGCCACGGCAGGCGCGTACAAGGCGCAATCTGGAACACCAATTTTTCACAACTAAAAAAATCGTCCATAAAGTGGAAGGACACAATCCCAGTTGCTGAGGACGGTGACGAATTGATTGATGAGGATTATCTTCAATGCTTTCCTGTACAGAGGTTACAGCTTCTTCAGTGAGCACTGTTTATCGTCTCACGCGATGTACATTATCAGTAACAGTAAATGTGATCCGAAAACGCTCTATTGTTCTTCGAAGGACGATTATGTACGCCATAAAATGGAAGAAGTGCACGATGAGTTTGACGAATAGAACCATTATTTTGTTTAAAAATTTCCACAATTTACACGCGTTGCTCTGGTGTAAGTCGATCCATAATGAAATGTCAAAGAAAGCTAAGCAAAAAGCAACTATCAGCTGTTAAACGGGTGGTCAAATAAGGCAGTGATGCCATCTCAAAGTTGTTTTACTCTATAAAAAACACCCTTTACTACAAAATATTGTATGTACCAGAAATACCTTCATTTTCCCAACTCTGCAAGTTAAATTTGAAATTTTTTTTGTTTATTTTTTTTAACAATGCAACTCTTTATGAGGTATAAAGTAGTTTTATTTAAGACAAATTTACAACTTTGAAGCATTTTTGTCACTTTTATATACCACAATATATTGCACTTGTCCAACCCCTGGGTTCGAAATTTTGATTTATTTTTGAATTTTTGATACCAATTTTGTTCTTCCTAAATTATAAGACAGTTTTAGTTAGCAAATTAGCAAAATTTTTGCCAATTTATCATGAAGTATAAAGAGGTTTTTTTTTAAGAAAAACTTAATATTTTTAACAATTTTAGTTACTACATGTACTACAAAATACGGAATGGGCCGAAGAAAATTTAATTTCCCAATAATTGATTTTTGGTATAAATTTTGCGTCGGGAAATAGATGTAAGCTTTCCATCTCTGGAATCGGATCTTTCTGTATTTAATACCACTCTATTTAAGTTCATTTCCAATCCAACGGTCCAAGAACGAAGTCTCTAGCTCTTCTGGGGGCTTGGGAAAACCGTCATCGCTATTCATAAGGATCCAGAATATCTATACTTTATGGGGTCCTAAATTGATATCGAAGGAATTACACTCGGAAAGACAAACCTACATATCGTCATATGTTTTCACAAAAGCACTAAGTTACAACACAATTTAAAATCGACTGATTCATTGACTAAGATGTCCTGTATCAAAATACATGTTAATGCAACATTTTGCTTAAACAAGCTTAAACTGAACAATTTTGAATATATTTGGAAAATTTTTCACACTAGAGATTTTTTTTGCTTCTAATGTAAAATTTGTTCAATGTAACTTAGGGCTTTTTTGAAAACATATGACGATATGTAGGTTTGTCTTTCCGTGTGTAATTCCACTTTTTTGTGAAGGGAAACTAATTGACAGACGAGTTTGTTTACTTGATGTTTGTATGTATATTGCGAATATTAGGAACTACACACTCTACTTGTTCAACCCCTTTCTAACAACCTAACTATATAAATGTTATGCTTGTAAATGGGTCTAACAACAAAATGATTGTAAGTACTTGTTGCAACATACTTTTTCCAACAAATTTATCGAAATAAATCAAGAACTGGTTAAAGTATTTGTTGATTATTGTTTTTTTAATATGACAAATATATAGCGCTAAACCAACAGCTCTTTTTTACTCTCAGAACTAATTTAAAATTGAAGTCGCAACCAGAACACTGATCGTTCACTCTCTTTCTAGAGTTTTGCTTCTCATTCGCCCTAGCAAATCCCATACTACTTTACTACTTCTTATGTGATGGAGTAAGCCGTGTACAGCTAGTTACAGAAACGGTTTAAATAAGGGATAATAACATCGCTGACTATGGTCGAGTTACCAACGTCTGTGCGCCGAAATTTTGCAAATTTACTTTGTAAAGTCAATGAGAAAAAATTTAATAATGCTTAGAAATCTTTGAACATAACGTTATTTTCATTACTTACAATCAATTTTAGTAGAAATAAAAACCGACCATAAATTTCCTGAACTTCCATCAGTACACGTTGATGATTAGCAATCTCTTTTTTTAGCTCGTCTGTGATTTTACTTTTTTCTAGATTTTCCAGTTTTTGTTGAGTTTCTTTCATTTCTTTGAATGCTGCCCATTCTGATTTCAGAAGAATATCACCTGCATACTAAAATGTATATACTTATGTAGTTATGTTCATTTGCATGCGAAGGAATTAAATTAATTTAAACGAATATTGTCGACATATTGGTTGATTTTTTTACCTTTTGTAACTCCGTTATGTGACGATAAATATGCTCTTGATATGCTGATTCTCTTTGTTTTTCCAAATATCTTTGTTGTGTACCATATATCACAAACTTCTTTCGAGTAATTTCTCTTAGAGTCAATATGTCCCTTAAAAATATACATAAATATCAATGAGTTAATATATATATATATATATATATATATATATATATATATATATATATATATATATATATTGATGTATGCTGACGACGTTAAGATATTTTTAAGTATTAAGCAACCAGCTGATCATCTTCTTCTACAGAATGACCTGGATAATTTTTACAAATGGTGTAAAATTAATGGAGTTAAACTTAAAACAATGTAAACATCTAAATTTTTCAAGAGTTCGTGGTTCTGTATTTGCTTACAAGTTCGATTTGTACTGCTTAGACACTGTTGAAACATTTATAGATTTGGGCATATTGTTAGACTCAAAACTAAGTTTTTTCCAACACATAACGATGTCTGTGAACAAAGCGCGTAGCATTTTAGCTTTTGTGAAACGATGGTCGAAGGAATTCAACGATACTTTCATAACAAGACAACTATACATATCACTCGTAAGGCCAATTCTAGAGTATGGTTCCATCATTTGGGATCCTTACTACCAAATACATATTGATCGCATTGACTCTGTTCAAAAAGAGTTTCTTACTTTCTGCTTAAGAAACATTTACCATGACCTAACTCAACTTCCGCCGTATTCAACAAGATTAGCTGTAATTAACCTGCCTAGTTTAAGAAGCCGGAGAATAATGCTCAATGTAGCTTTTTCTTTTAACTTAATATATGGTAGAATCTGCTCCGAGTTTTTATTGAGCAATGTCACGTTTATGTCTGATCCACTAAGAAGATTATGTTGTTGCTTTAATGAAATGTATAATTTTATCGATTTTTCATTAGATATATATACTATTAAAAGGAATATAATACTATTTTTAAATAACTAAATTTTAATACCAGATTTCTGGTTTTTTTTTTTTTTTTTTTTTTTTTTTATCTTGGACCAGCACTCAGGGGATGACCCCTATATATGCAATGCATTGTGCTAGAACTGAAAACGAGGGGATAGTATTGAGGGACAGATTAGGAAAGATGAGAAGATAGACAGTTGTTTTTTTGTAGCTATTTCAACCATTTACTTCGCCGGCTAATTTTTGCTACAGGGCCGACGAAGGTGGGTGCTGTTACTCTGCTTTTTAGTACATGATAGTGTCAGTCGCTGCCAATTATGTTCAGTGATCAGTGACTATGCCTTCATCATTGAAACAGGCTGGCAACAACTAACACAACCACGCACTAATGCTGATCAGAAGAATTAAACACAATATTTCATGACTCAGCTGGGGCTCGAACTCACGACCCTCCGCTTCATAGTCTCGTGTTCTACTACTTCAGCCAACAGTTTATTGTAATAATACAGTTTGTAAGGAATTAATCCATAAACTAAATAAAACAAGTAAAAACGTTATATTCGACCGGGTCGAATCTTAAATACCCTCCAAATATTTAGTAATTGAATTTGAAATGTTTAACTTGGTGGGACAGAGTTCCTTTATATAATATCGTACGTCAACGCCCACCAAAGGGGGCGGGGTATAAAAATATACAATATCATGTTTTCCACAGACGAACGTATGGGCATTGCAAGACCGTCTTAGTCTAGCAATGCGTGACTAAATTGTGAAGTCATCACAATTCTCTTTGGAGGCTATAAAAACTGTTTTTTGGCGGGGTCGCTCTGGCAAGGGCTGTGGGGGAAACATTTCACATTTGTCATAAAACTCTAAAAATAAATGCTTGGAATAATTATATACAAAATTAAAATTTCTTTTTTTTTGGTAGGGTCATTTTGGGGGCAAAGGAAGAAGCGGGGGGGGCTAGGGCAGAAATCGGCAGTCATAAAACTCTAAACATAAATGCTTGGGATGATTATATACAAAATTAAAAAAAAAAAATTTTTTTTTGGTAGGGTCATTTAGGGGGCGAAGGGGAAGGAGGGGGTAGGGCAGAGTAGTACCAGGTTTCGTCTCAGCTTCGTCATTAAAGCTTAAAAGTGTTATTTTTAAGGAATGTAGGCTTAAGTAAAACAATTTGTTAAATTTTTATGCTATTTTTGCCTATAATAACGCCCACTGAAGTGGGCGGGGTCAAAAAATATTTTTATTTTATTTAATGGCTCCAAGCTTAAGGCGTTGGACCGTATTTGACATAAAAATATATCATTTGCTTAACAAAATAACCAAAAAACTATAAAAATTATGTTGTTTTTTCTGGTTTGGTTTAGTTCTTCTTAGGGGAACTTTTTTCCCTCTTGCCCGATTTAGGCCATCTTCGAACTTAACCTGCTCTAAGTTTTAAAATATATTTATGCCAAATTTCAAGAGTCTAGCTCTTTTCGTTTGGACTGAATCGTGATTTCCACAGACGGACGGACGGACGGACGGACATGCTCAGTTCGTCTTAGATTTCATCACTGATCAAGAATATATATACATTATGGGGTCTGAGATGGATATTTCGATGCGTTACAAACGGAATGACAAAGTGAATATACCCTCCAAATTCTTTTTTGGAGGGTATATAAAATATATATATATATATACATATATATATATACATATATATATATATATATATATATATATATATATATATATATATATATATATATAATATATTATATATATATATATATATATATATATATATATATATATATATATATATAGGTATACACATAAAATCTAAAGCCTTCTTTGAGGCTCATATAACCGTTGAAACCGTAAATGTTAGGTATACGTTCCAGATGATACAATCTGTATAAAACGAAACCGTGAAAAGAAAATAAAACAAACCGTGAAAATGCCTACATGAGCGAGATGAATCGTATCGTATCGTTCCAATCTATAGAAAACAGAATATCATTCTATGATTACGTAGAACGTGATGTGGCATGTGCTTATCACGAATGAGAGTGTGCTACAAAAGCTCTTCTTATGCCCTCCAAAAAAGAATTGGAGGGTATATATACTTTGGCATTCCGTGTGTAACGCAGAGAAATATCCATCTGAGACCCCATAAAGACTATATATTCTTAGTCAGTGATGAAATCTAAGACGATCTAACCATGTCAATCCGCCCGTCTGTCACGATTCAGTCCAAAAGAAAAGAGCCAGACTCTTGAATCTTGGTATAAATATATCTTGAAGGACTCACACGTCAATTTCGTAAATGGACTGAATCCGGCTAGAGCGAAAAGATTCCCCACAGAAAAACAAAGCAACCTCTAAACAACAACATAATTTTTGATTTTTATACCCTCCAAAAAAGAATTTGGAGGGTATATTCACTTTGTCATTCCGTTTGTAACGCATCGAAATATCCATCTCAGACCCCATAAAGTATATATATTCTTGATCAGTGATGAAATCTAAGACGAACTGAGCATGTCCGTCCGTCCGTCTGTGGAAATCACGATTCAGTCCAAACGAAAAGAGCTAGACTCTTGAAATTTGGCATAAATATATTTAGAAGCTTAGAGCAGGTTAAGTTCGAAGATGGGCTAAATCGGGCTAGAGGGAAAAAAGTTACCCTAAGAAGAACTAAACCAACCCAGAAAAAACAACATAATTTTTATAGTTTTTTGGTTATTTTGTTAAGCAAATGATATATTTTTATGTCAAATACGGTCCAACGCCTTAAACTTGGAGCCATTAAATAAAATAAAAATATTTTTTGACCCCGCCCACTTCAGTGGGCGTTATTATAGGCAAAAATAACATAAAAATTTAACTCTGCCCTACCCCCTTCGCCCCCTTAAATAAAAAAAAAAAAACAACTGTCTATCTTCTCATCTTTCCTAATCTGTCCCCTCAATACTATCCCCTCGTTTTCAGTTCCAGCACAATGCATTGCATATATAGGGGACATCCCCTGAGTGCTGGTCCTACTCCTAAAAAAAAAAAAAATCTTTTTTAAATTTTGTATATAATCATCCCAAGCATTTATCTTTATAGTTTTATGACTGCCGATTTCTGCCCTACCCCCCCCCCCCCTCCTTCTTCCTTTGCCCCCTAAATGACCCTACCAAAAAAAATTTTTTTTTTTTAATTTTGTATATACCTAATCATCCCAAGCATTTATCTTTAGAGTTTTATGACTGCCGATTTCAAACGTGAAATGTCTTCCCCATGGACCTTACCAGAGCGACCCCGTCAAACTACAGTTTTAGTAACCTAAAAAAAGAATTGGACCCCACTTACTACGGCGTCTAATTTTTTTTTTTTGCTACGGGACCGACGAAGTAGGGTACTGCTATTACTTTGCTTTTAGAACATGATAGTGTCAGTCGCTGTCAATTATGTTCAGTGACCAGTGCTTTGCCTTCATCATTGAAAACATGCTGGTAACAACAACACACACATGCACTAATGCTGATCAGAAGAATTCAACACAGTATTTTATAACTCAGCGCGGGTTTGAACTCAGGACCCTCCGCTTCATAGTCTCGTGTTCTACTGCTTCAGCCAACAGCACCCCAACAGTGATTAAGTCTAAGACGATCTTGCAATGACCATACGTCTATCTGTGGAAAACACGATGTAGTCTATTTTTCGACCCCTAATCCTTTATATATTTAACAAATTGTGTTCCTTAAGCTTATATTCCTTAAAAATTTAATTTATAAACTTTTACGACGAAAATAATATGTTCTCTGAACTTCTCTGATTTTAATAAGAATAACAAGTAAAAACGTTATATTCGACCGGTTCGAATCTTAAATGTTTAACTTGGTGGGACAGAGTTCCTTTATATAATATCGTACGTCAACGCCCACTAAAGGGGGCGGGGTTCAAAAATATACAATATCATGTTTTCCACAGACGAACGTGTGGGCATTGCTAGACCGTCTTAGACTTCATCACAATTCTCTTTGGAGGCTATAAAAACTGTCATTTAGAGGGCAAAGGGGGAGAGGGGGTAGGGCAGAAACAGATACACATAAAACTGTAAAAATAAATGCTTGGGATGATTATACACAAAATAAAAAATTTATATTTATTTTTAATAGGGTCATTTAGCGGGCAAAGGGGGAGGAGGGGGTAGGGCAGCAACAGGCAGTCATAAAACTCTAAAGATAAATGCTTGGGATGATTATATAAAAAATTTTAAAAAAAATTTTTTTTTTGGTAGGGTCATTTTAGGGGACAAAGGAAGAAGGGGGGGGGGGGCTAGGGCAGAAATCAGCAGTCATAAAACTCTAAATATAAATGCTTGGGATGATTATATACAATATTTAAAAAAAATTTTTTTTTGGTAGGGTCATTTAGGGGGCAAAGGAAGATGGCGGGGGGGGGGGCGTAGAAATCGGCAGTCATAAAACTCTAAAGATAAATGCTTGGGATGATTATATACAAAATTTAAAAATACTTTTTTTTTTGGTAGGGTCATTTTGGGGGCAAAGGAAGAGGGGGGGGGGGTAGGGCAGAAAGCGGCAGTCATAAAACTCTAAAGATAAATGCTTGGGATGATTATATACAAACTTTAAAAAAAAAATTTTTTTTTGGTAGGGTCATTTAGGGGGCGAAGGGGAAGGAGGGGGTACGGCAGAGTAGTACCAGGTTTCATCTCAGCTTCGTCATTAAAGCTTAAAAGTGTTATTTTTAAGGAATGTAAGCTTAAGTAAAACAATTTGTTAAATTTTTATGCTATTTTTGCCTATAATAACGCCCACTAAAGTGGGCGGGGTCAAAAATATTTTTATTTTATTTAATGGCTCCAAGTTTAAGGCGTTGGACCGTATTTGACATAAAAATATATCATTTGCTTAACAAAATAACCAAAAATCTTTAAAAATTATGTTGTTTTTTATGGGTTGGTTTAGTTCTTCTTAGGGGAACTTTTTTCCCTCTTGCCCGATTTAGCCCATCTTCGAACTGAACCTGCTCTAAGTTTTAAAATATATTTATGCCAAATTTCAAGAGTCTAGCTCTTTTCGTTTGCACTGAATCGTGATTTCCACAGACGGACGGACGGACATGCTCAGTTCGTCTTAGATTTCATCACTGATCAAGAATATATATACTTTATGGGGTCTGAGATGGATATTTCGATGCGTTACAAACGGAATGACAAAGTGAATATACCCTCCAAATTCTTTTTTGGAGGGTATAAAAATAGCGTTTTTATTTACTAAATAATTGGAGGATATTTAAGATTCGACCGGGTTTTAATTGTTAGTATTTATTTTGTTGTGATATTTTGTATCTTTTAACTTTTAGTTGCACAATTTTTACACATACCTACATGATACGTATGTTTAATCATCTACACCAATACCTGACTTTGCGTCGCCGTTACGGTCCAAAAATACGAGACGCAAATTGAAACGACGCAAAGTGAATGAGTGTTTTCTGTAGCAAACCGTGTAAAGATCGAAGATAGGTTCCAGGGTTGCGAAAATACTACGTTTTAAAAAGAAAATTGAAAAAGTAAACATTTAAAAAACTAAAATAATATAAAATTGTATAACATACATACAAAAAACAAAAACAAATTCTATTAAAAAAAGAAAATAATATTCAATTAATTAAAAAACAAACAAAATAAAAATTAATCACTGTCTAATATAGTGGCTGTTGTCGTAAGTCGGCTTTCTTTTGCAACGTACAATAACGGACATGGTTTTTATAACCGGAAGTTTACGGGGAGTTTTTAAATTGTAAAGGTGCGAATTCAATTTTGATTTTTAAACAGTTTAACAGTTATTCGTGTGTGAATTGGAACCGAATGTTAATAAAGCTGTTGTTATATAGCGGGACGTTTTGTTTATTTGAACAATTAAATTAGCTTTTTAGTAAATTTAATTGTTCAAGGTAAAATTCCTGAACAAATGCCAAATTCCAACGCCAATACTGACGGGAACAGTGTTGCCGTTTTCCGGCAATATATGAGATTTCGGGGATTCTTTCAAAGTTTTTGGGAACCACAAAAGTGGTTTGTGTCTACACTAAGCGATTGGTGTGTGCTAAGTGGGTCGTGTTCCTGCTAAGTATAGGTAGCTTAGTTAAGTGTCCCCAAATCGCTGTTTTTATTAGTTCAGCTGCAATTGTCCTCAAAATAAGGTATTTGTATACATATATTTTCGTTTTTATACTCTTCACAAAAAAATGAAAGGGTATATGTAAGTTTGTCATTCCGTGTGTAATTTCTTCGGTATCAATATAGGACTCCATAAAGTATATATATTCTGGATCCTTATGAACATAGACAAATAACTAGACACCCCAACTAAAATACAGAGACGTTATTTATGTCTAATACAGAGATGTCGGTTATTAAGATGTTGCGAGAAGAATGGCAAATTCCTTTGTTTCCTATCTCTTTTATTTCATCGTAGTAAAATGACATTTAATTTTTGTTTACGTTAAAATAAAATTTCTTGGCAGGATTATTGGCGCAAATTGTTAAATAGTTCATTTTACGCCAAATGTTTTGCTTAAAATTGGTAATTTATGGATGAAATATCATCTATAGATTCATTCACTATAGATTCCAACACTGTGCGAAGATAAACAAAAGCACACAAGAACAATAAAATCAGCTAGAAAATAGTTGTACCAGCAACAAAATGTAAGTAATAATTGTGAATATAAATTTTTATAAAACTTATAATTTTAATGTCTTCCAGGAGCCGTAATGCGTAATGGGATGCAAGGAAGGACTGAGGCTACACCTATTTCCTAAATATCCGACCAGGTGAGTCAATTGTGTACATTTTATATAAAAATTCTATACTCCTGAATGCGTTACAAAATTTGTATCATTTGTTTCATCAGGGGCCGGACTGGTGTTTAAGAAGGTGAATATCCAATTAAAATTGGTGTTCACCTTCGAAAAGCAACAGCGGCAAAGCAAGCCCCATCAGAAAGACTGTCACCATGAAAGCAAAACCTACCAAAAAGATACCAAACCAAAAGCACCCAAAGCTAAAAGTTCTATAGCAGCGAAATCGAAAGAGATAACCCTTACAAAAGAACCAACAGCATGAAACCGCATGAAACAAATAAATTGCTTCCGCTTCAATATAAACTATTTTTCGACAATCGAAATAAAGAAAGCCCATTTAAGGGCTACAATATATTTTAAAAAAGATTCTGCCTCAATGTTTTTGTTTTTTTTTTACTAATACATACATAAGATCAATTTAATTTTAATGTATTAATGAAATTACGGTGTTTAACCTTCGGTAAGTTATTGGTTAGTAGATCTGCTACCATATCTTCTGTGGGACAATATTTTAGCTCCACCTCTTTGTTCTTCACTAGTTCCCGGATGTGATGATATCTGATATCTATATGTTTGCTTCTTTTGTGTAGAATAGGGTTTTCGGCCAATTTTTTAGCGCCTTGGCTATCTATATATAATTTGACAAGATCTCGATACGAATCTACCCCCTTTAAAAGACGTTTTAAGTAAACAGCTTCCTTTGCAGCGTATGAAGCTGCCATATATTCAGCCTCTGTACTGCTTAATGCTACTGAGGACTGCTTTCTAGATTCCCAGGTAATGGGACAACCATTGTAATAAAATACAAATCCTGTGTAGGATTTTCTATTTGAAGCATCTCCGCCCCAATCAGCATCTACATATCCTTCAAGTCTGGTATCATTTGGTTCATAAATTAATTTAAAAGTTTTCGTACCACTTAAATATCTTAATATGAGCTTTAGCTTTGTCATGTGTTCTACGTGAAGATCAGAATTACGTTGGGCCATCTTGCAAACAGAGTGCAAGATATCTGGTCTAGTAGTTATTGCAAAATACATTAGTGTACCAATAAGCGATTGATATTCTTGTAGATCATTTTTGTCACAATTTCCATTGCAATGTACTTGATATCCATCTTCTAATGGCACCGTGACCGATTTACAATTTTCCATACCATATTGCTGCAAAATATCTTGTATATATTGAGTCTGGCTTAACTGTATTGAACCTGTATCTCCATCACGTTTTATTTCCATTCCTAAGAATTGATTCAATACGCTTTTATCTTTTACTTAAAAATGTTCTGCAATTCCTCTTTTGACCTTTTGAACAACTTCTATGTTACTGCACGCAACCATTAAATCGTCTACATATAATGCAATTAATACCAGATTACCCTTCTTTGTAGTCTTGTATAAACATGGTTCGTTTTTGCATGGAACAAAATCTAATTTTCGCAAAACACTATCAAGTTTGGAGTTCCATTCTTTTCCACTTTGCTTCAAACCCTAAATCGCCTTATGTAGATGTAAAACTTCTGTTGGATATTTTTAATTTAAAAAATTTTTCGGTTGTTTCAAGTAAAGTTCATCATTTAGAGTGCTGTTTGAGTATGCCGTACATATGTCGATTTGATGTAAATGCATTTTATTTTTCACCGCCAATGCTAAAAGCAATCTTATTGATAATATCGTATGACTGGAGAAAATGTTTCTTTGAAATTTATTCCAAATCTTTGATTGCTGTCTTTCGCTACTAATCGTGCCTAACATAGCGTCTATACCTGATATAATATCAAATATATTTCTATCAGCAAACTTCAAATTTCATAGCAGAGAGAATAATATTACGTGTGGACTGCAAATTAGTATTATATTAATATTATATCAAATATTATAATATTGTTTTCATAATATATATTTAGAAAACAATATCACGATAATAACTGTCAGAAAACGTACACATACACACATTTAGGCACAAGAAAAGAATTTTGTGTATTAAAATAGACGCCAAAAGTAAATTTTAAACAATCGCATTAAACAAATATATATAAATAATAAAAAACTAAATATAAATAATATAAAACACACTGTACTATTAAAGTAAACGAAGATGTTTACTGCACTGTTGCATGAAAATTATGAAATATTATGATATTTACAATAGTACGTTTTCCACTACATAGATATTAATATTTATACAAATATATTTTTTTCTTTATTCTGCCGACGTTCTCTCTCATATTATATCAGAATTAATATCAGGTATAGACGATATGTTATATCGATCAATATCTCCATTTACATCTCGCTTTAAAGCAAAAACCCATTTACACGGGATAGCTTTTTTATCTTCAGGTTAGTCCGTTAATGTCAACGTTTGATTTTTCTCCAAAGCAATCAATTCTTCCTCCATAGCTTTCTTCCAAAATTGTTTAGCTTTACTTGAAAAAGCTTCTTCAACTCTTTGTGGAACGATGTCGTTTAGTGCTGTACATAAATTATTCTCAGATTGAATGACTTTATTATTTTTTCGGTCTTCCTCGCATACTATTTCGAACTATTTTTGGCATTCGTGGCCCAAAGTAGATGTTTTCTTTTCATCTTGACTATCGGAACAACTATCTGCAGTATCAAAACTTTCATCATGACCAACTAAATCTGCAGAAGGGCAGGAATTATTGTAATATTCATCTTCAATGTAATCTTGGTTATCAGAATATACAGAAGATTGATTATTTCTATCAACTACATCTCCCCTATAATCGTGATTATCGGAATATAATGTTAAATAGTAATCTGCTCTGCGATTGTTTTCAATCTCGTTAGCATTTGTAGCTGCATTAAACATATTTTCATCAAATATAACGTTACGTTTTTCTACAATACTGTACTTGTATTGAAAAGACGATACGCTTTTGACGTATTTGAGTATCCAACCATTATGTATGAAGTACCTTTGGCTTCAAACTTACTGGGAGTATTTCCAGATTTGTTTAAGCTAACAGCATATGCACCAAATGTTTTAAAATTTTGAACATTTCATGCGGTGTTTTGTTATGTAATTGCTTCGACGGACATCTATTTCTGATGTAAGCTGCAGTATTTATAGATTCCGCCCACAAGCTTTCATAAATGCCAGCATGTACCATCATTGACCTAGCATTTCAATAAGCGTACGGTTGACTCTTTCTGCTACACCATTTTGCTGAGGGGAATAAGGCACTGTTAACTGCCTACTAATACCTTCCCCTGACAAAAACGAGTCAAACTGTGAGTTTACGTACTCTCGGCCATTGTCTGAACGAAATGCTTTTATTTTGTTACCTGTTTGATTCTCAACATATTTTTTGAACATTTTAAATTGTTCAAAAACTTCATTTTTTTGTTTTATAAAATAGACAAAAATTCTTCTTGACTTGTCATCAATGAACGTCACGAAGTATTTTGCTCCGCCTACAGAATTTACTCTAAGCGGCCCGCAAACGTCTGAATGAACTACTTCCAGTAATTCATTGGTTTTTGTAAGACTTTCCTTAGGAAATGGCAAAACATGTATTTTACTTAACATACATGTTTCACATTTAAAAGAACTATCGACTTTATTGACATTCATTCCAATCACCATTCTTTCTTTGCTTAAGTCATGTAGACTTCTGAAGTTTAAGTGCCCATATCTATTGTGCCAAATTCTTTTTTTGTTATTTGCAAAACAAACCCTTTGAGTTACATGATCGCTAATAGTAACAAACATATTTCGTTTGCGATATGCTTTCAATACAATTACTTAAAATAAAATTCGCTTGTAACTCCGACGAAAAGAAAACATTTTGAAGCAAACTTTTAAAATTATTGTTTTAAATCACAATGTCACCTTTTCCTCTGGCATTAATAAATTTCTTGCCAGCCAATGCAATAACCTCATGATGGTCTTGAAAATTAATAAACATACCTTTGTTATTGCACATATGCGATGTGGCTACACTATCAACGTACCAATTCAGAATCTAATGACCGCTGAAGCTAACATCGTCATTGCTTGAGATTTTTTGTTTTTTGTCACATGTATTAGCGTAATGTCCAACCACACCACACGAAAAACACTTTCCTTTCAAATTCTTTTGTTTCCAATTTTTTTTTTTTTTTTTTTTAGGTGTAGGACCAGCACTCAGGGGATGTCCCCTATATATGCCATGCATTACGCTGGGACTGAAAACGAGGGGATAGTACTGAGGGGACAGATTAGGAAAGATGAGAAGATAGCAGTGTTGTCAGATTAGTTTCCCCCTAGATTTAGGGCTTTTTTTCTATTTAGGGGCAGATTTAGGGGTTAATATTCTTTAGGGGGAAATTTGGGGGTAAGAAAATTTTATTTAGGGGATTTTCGAATTTATAGTTTGGTAAATAATAGTACATAATTTAACAACTGAACATGTCGAAGATATTGTATCGAAATGACGATTTAGAAAGTAATCACGCAAATACAAACATTAAAACATTTTTCTCGTTAAATCAATTTTGTTCGTTTTCCTTGAACTGCAAAATGTAAATTTTAAAAAGTTGTTCATCTTTACAATTTATTACCAATATGCCAAAAAAGGATAACATATATAAACAAAAAAAAAAAGGAGTGGGAAGCAGATCAGCAGTTTAAAGGTATTGTATTTTTAAATAAAACTTTAAACACAATAAATGCAAAATTAAATTTCAGATTGGTTAGCCCCTGTCCAGGGAGACAACTGCAATGCTTTATGCAAATATTGTAAAAGCATTATGGTGGCTAACAGGAGATCTTATTGCACTCCAAAATACGAAAAAACATATTGGATTTGCATTCCAAACAAAAGAAGTACATGTACCCCTAACAAACTTCCTCAAGCCGTCTCTTACAAAAGAAAGAAAGATTGCAGATATATTTTTTTGAGGGATTTTTATAAAAAAATAAAATAAAAATTTGGGAGTTTTCGTGCTTTTCGCGTAAGAATGATAGTACCTCAATTCAAATTTAAACTTTTCTGCTTTAGGGTTTTTTTTAAGAAAAAGTGTAGAATCTAGGGGGTTTCTAAATTTTTTTGGGGGGAAGAAAAAAAATTATCTGACAACACTGGAAGATAGACAGTTTTTTTTTGTAGCTATTTCAACCTTTTTTACTTCGCCGGCTAGTTTTTGCTACAGGGCCGACGAAGGATTTTGCAATTAATGCTTGTTGTATTGAACTTGATATTGCATTATCGTTGTTAACCTTTTCTTTTCGACGCTTACCTTCTTCAAGCATTTTTGTTTCAACAGTGCGAATGTCGGCAATTCATCTCTTGTTTCCATTGCAATTACAAAATTATCTGGCAAACTAGATAATAGCATTACTATCAACAGCTCATCTTAAATTTGAATACCAATTTCTGTTAATTTTTCAGCAACCTCAGAAAATTCATTCAAATGATGTGACACGTCACCATCTTCAAGCATTGACAATGGTCCCTTTGGCATGTATACTTGTTGTAATCTTATTCAGGCTTCATTTGAAGACTTGCAGTTCTTTATATACAGCAATTGCGTTGATTTTACACCCTAATAAATAGAAGCAAGTGCCTTCTCATAGTCTGATTCAAACTTCGCTTTTTCCGCACTTTCAGGCCTCTGCGATTCTCCATTGACAATGTTCCAAACACCTCCATGGATTAAAACGCTTCTCATATGTATGAACCAGTTATCATAATTTGTAGCATCCAATTTTTCAATTTGAATTAACGGTGCACTCATATATTTTTTCCTCTACGAAAATTGTCTTCTTAATATTTTTAAAATCTTATTGCAATCTTCTAGTCTTCTGGTTATCTGGGCCCATAACGTGATGAATTTTGCAATTTATTAAAACGAGTCTTGTTATATAAAATAATATATATTTAAGAACAATTTATAAAAGTAAATTTCTGACTACATTGAATAAAAGTTTAAATGGGAATGAAAGGAAAAACTAAGGTATACATATATGTATGTATGTATGTATGTATGTATATAAATTTAGATAAAATTAAAATTCACAATGCAAAGTGCGATTTCCAATAAAAATTAAAAATAAATCAAAATTTAGATTCCAGAATTGGATAACTGCAATATTTTGTAGTGACCAAAATGGTTACAAATATTAAGTTTTTCTTTAATAAAACTATTTCATGCATTGGTAAACAAAAACAAAACAAAAATAAAATTTCGTTTCCAGGGTTGGGAAATTGAAATATTTTTTCTACATAAAAATAACCAAAAACGCAATTGACGTTGTTGTTTTTGCTAACTAAAACTATTTTATATTTTAGGAAGAACAAAACTGGCATCAAAAATTTCCAACAAAAAAAAATCAAAATTTCGAATCCAGAGTTGGACAAGTGCAATATTTTATAATTCATGAAAGTGACCAAAATGGTTCAAAATTTGAAAGTTTTCTTAAATAATACTATTTTATACCTCATGAAGAGTTGCATCGGTAAAAAAAACTTAAACTTTCAATTCCAGGGTTGGGAATCTTAAAGTTTTTTTTGGTACATGCAATATATGAGCTGTTTTTTTGAAAGTGGTATAAGTCAATTTTTTCATATATTGAGATATTTAAGGGTTAGTGTTTTAATCAATTTAAATATATTGGCCAACTTTAATCAATTCGAGTGATGTCTTTACACTATACACCTTTTAAATTTTATTATGAAATACTAATTACTAAAATTATTTGAAAGAATAAATGATTTTTTAGCTGCACATGGACTTATACCACTTTCAAAAATAACATATTACAAGAAATAAAAACCGGAGCAAATTCAAGCCCATATTTTTTTTTAGAAATAAAAGCTTTACTGAAATAGATTTTTATGTAGAGAGCAATAGTTAAAATGAAGACATTTAAATACACGAATAACCAAGTTTATTAAGAGTTTATTTCAGTTATTTTAAAAATCTATTAGTGTAAGAATAGGACTTGCGAAGGAGAAGTAAACACAACTTCTCATCATTTCATCAGAACAATAATACCGTTATCTTGTTAACAATGTTGTTTTCAATACACTACTAGATATGTTATATCTGCTAATGAGAAACGTGCACTGAAGTAGCAATAATCCATTGCAAGCAGAAAGTTGTTTTAATTATAATTATTAGGAATGGACTTATTCCACTTTGAAAAGAAATGTGCGATAGCATTGTACAGCAAAACTGTTTTTATTTATTTTATTTCAAAATAGAACTCTATTGAAATTGTGATTGTAACTATAGACAGAAGGTGTCTACAGCTCATTAAAATTACCGTTAACTTAGTTTTTTTTTAAATGGACTTTTACTACCTTCGAAAAAACCAGCTCAATATTGTAGTACATGAAAGTGACCAAAATGGTTGAACATTTTAATTTTTTCTTAAACAAAACGACTTTATACCTAATGAAGACTAGGATTGGTAAAAAAAATTAAAATATCGCTTCCAGGGATGGGAAATTTAAATTTGTTTTATACATAAAAGGAACCAAAAAGGCAACTAACGTCGGTTTTTTACTAATTAAAACAATTTTTTAGTTCAGGAAAAACAAAATTGGTATCAAACATTAAAAAAAAATCAAAATTTAGATTCCAGAGTTGGATATTTTGTAGTACATGAAAGTGATTAAAATGGTTACAAATATTCAGTTTTTCTTAAATAAAACTATTTCGTGCCTGATTAAGAGTTGTATTGGTAAAAAAAACAATTAAAAGTGCTATATTCGGCTGTGCCGAAATACCCTTCACAGATGTAACTCTTTTCGCTTAAATTTTTCGACCAGGAAGCTAAATGTTTGGCTCTTTTAATACTTCTGAACGTCTTTCAAAAATATTAAATATGTTTAATTTAAAAACAAAAAGTAAAAATCCGTTTCATGTACCCCAAAAAGATCTAATTGTCCAACCGTAAAATCGTCTTTTACATATTTTTGGTTTTTTAATACCAATTTAACTCTTCCCGAAGTATAAAAAAGATTTCATCCACAAAAAGCCAAAATTAGGAACTTATATGGTTAATTTTATGTACCAAAAAAATTTCGATTTTCTAATCCTGGAACCGAATTTTTAATACCAATTTAATTTTCCCTGAAGTATAAAAGAGGTTTAATTCACAAAAAAAAACAAATTTGGAATTTATGTGGGTACTTTTATGTACAAAAAAAATTCCGATTTTCCAACCCTGGAACCGAATTTTTAATTTTTTAATACTAATATAATTTTTTCTGAAATATAAAATAGGTTTAATTCACTAACAACAAAAAAATATGTGGGTACTTTTATGTACCAAAAATATTTCGATTTTCCAACTCTGGAAGCGAATTTTTATTTTCTTACCAATGCAATTCTTAGTGTAACATAATTTTACTTGACAAAAATATTAAAATTTTCAAACTTTTTGGTCACTTTCATGTACCATAAAATATTTCATTTGTCCAACCCTGGAGTCGAAATTTTGATTTTTTAAGATTTTAATACCAATTTTGTTCTTTCCGAATTACAAAACAGCTTTAATTAGCAAAAAGAAACAACGTCAATTGCCTTTTTGGTTACTTTTATGCAGAATAAATATTTCAATTTCCAAACCCTGGATGCGAAATATAAATTTTTTTACCAATGCTACTCTTAATGAGGCATGAAATAGTTTTATTCAAGAAAAACTTAATATGTATATGTAACCATTTTGGTCACTTTCATGTACTACAAAATATTGCAGTTATCCAACTATGGAGTCTAAATTTAGATTTTATTTAAAATTTTTGATACTAATTTTGCTTTTCCTGAACTAAAAAATAATTTTAATTAGTCAAAAACCGACGTTAGTTGCCTTTTTGGTTTTTATATGTATACAAATATTTTAAATTTCCCAGCCCTGGAAGCGAAGTTTTAATTTTTTACCACTCCTAGTCTTCATTATGTATAAAGTCGTTTTATATAAGAAAAACTTAAAATTTGCAACCATTTTAGTCACTACTACAATATATTGTATGTACCAAAAAAACTTTACACTTCCCAACCCTGGAAGTGAAATTTAAATTTTTTTGTTTAGTTTTACCAATGCAACTCTTCATGAGGTATAAAGTAGTTTTGTTTAAGAAAAGCAAAAATTTTGTAACCAGTTTGGTTATTACATGTACTACAAAATATTGCATGTACTAAAAATAACTTTCATTTTCCCAACACTGGAAGCGAAATATTAATTATTAGTTTTTTTTTATCAGTGCAACGCTTTATGAGGTATAAAGTAATTTTTTATAAGAAAAATTTCAAATTTGTTACCATTTTGATCACTTTCATGTACTATTAAATATTGCAGTTGTCCATCCCTGGATTCGAAAATTTATTTTTTTATTTTTAAATTTTTGATACCAATTTTGTTCTTTCTAAATTATAAGACAGTTTTAGTTAGCAAAAAATATCAGTTGCCTCTTTGATTACTTTCACGTATACAACAAAATTCAATTTCCCACCCCTGGAAGAAAATTTTAATTAAAAAATTTGTTTTTTGTCAATTCAAATCTTCGTGACGTACAAAGGGGATTTGTTAAAAGTTTTAACAATTTTAGTTACTACATGTACTACGAGTACAAAATACGGAATGGTCCGAAAAAAAATTTTAATATCCCATCCCTGGAAAAATTTTTGAATTTTTTTGGTTTTTAATAGACCATTGAATCTTTCCAAAGCACGAAATAGGTTTAATTTACAAACATTAAAAAAATTATTTTTGGTATAAATTTTGCGTTGAGAAATAGGTGTAAGCTCCCCAGATCTGGAACCGTACTTCGGATCTTTCTGAATTTCAATACCACTCTATTTAAGTTTATTTCCAATCCAAGAACGAAGTCTCTAGCTCTTCTGGGGGCTTGGGAAAACCGTACACGTCACGTACAGACGGACGGACAGACGGACATCACCGTCGCTATTCATAAGGACCCAGAATATATGTATATACTTTATGGGGTCCTATATCGATACCGAAGAATTTACACACGGAATGACAAACCTATATATATCCTTTCACTTTTTTGTGAATGATATAAAAAAGCCAAACATTTGTCTTTCTAGTCGAAAAATTTAAACGAAAAAAATTACATCTGTGAAGGGTATTTAAGATTCGGCACAGCCGGATATAGCACTTTTACTTGTTTTTTGTTTTTTATACCCCACAAAAAAGCGAAAGGGTATATATAGGTTTGGCATTCCGTGTGTAATTTCTTCGATATTCACATGGGACCCCATAAAGTATATATATTCTGGATCCTTATGAATTGCGATGACGATTGAGTGATGTCCGTCTGTTCGTCCGTCTGTTCGTCCGTCTGTACGGTTTTCCCAAACCCCCAGATGAGATAGAGACTTTGTTCTTGGACCGTTGGATTGGAAATGAACTTAAATAGAGTGCTATTGAAATTCATAAAGATCGGAAGTATGGTTCCAGAGCTGGGAAGCTTACACCTATTTCTCGACGCAAAATTTTTACCAAAAATCAATTATTTTTTTTAATGTTTGTAAATTAAACCTATTTCGTGTTTTGGGAAGCCTCAATGGTCTATTAAAAACTAGAAATATAAAAAAAAATTTCCAGGGATGGAAAATTAAAAATTTTTTTGGCCCATTCCGTATTTTGTAGTACATGTAGTAACTAAAATTTTTAAAAATTTTAAGTTTTTCTTTAACAAACCCTCTTTATACCTCATGAAGATTTGCATTGGCAAAAAAAATTTTTTTAAATTCAAAATAAAAAATAAATTTTCGAATCCAGGGTTGGACAAGTGCAATATATTATAGTACATGAAAGTGACCAAAATGGTTAATAATATTAAAATTTTCTTAAACAATTGACTTTATACCTCATGAAGCGTTGTACTGTAGTACATGTAATAACCAAAATGGTTAAAAAAATTTTAGTTTTTCTTAAACAAAACTACTTTATACCTCATGAAGATTTGCATTGATAGAGAAAATTTTAAAAAATTGAAATTTCGCTTCCAGGGTTGGGAAATTGAAATTTTTTGGTACATGAAATATATTGTAGTACATAAATGTGACTAAAATGGTTGCAAATTTTAAGTTTTTCTTAAATAAACCATCTTTATACTTAATGAAGACTAGCATTTATTAAAAAAATTTGAATTTTCCTTCCAGGGCTGGGAAATTCAAATTTTTGTATACATCAAAGTAACCAAAAAGGCAACGAACGTCGGTTTTTTACAAATTAAAACTATTTTTTAGTTCAGGAAGAATAAAATTGGTATTAAAATCTTAAAATCTCAAAATTTCGACTGCAGGGCTGAACAAATGAAATATGTTATGGTATATGAAAGTGACCAAAATGTATAAAAAATTTAATTTTTTTGTCAAGTAAAACTATGTTACACGTCACTAAGAATTGCATTGGTAAAAAATAAAAATTCGCTTCCAGAGTTGTAAAATCGAAATATTTTTGGTACTTAAAAGTACATAAATAAATACCAAATTTTGCTTTTTTAGTGATTAAACCTACATGATATATCAGAAAAAATTAAATTAATATCACAAAATTAAAAGTTCGGTTCCAGGGTTGGAAAATCGAAGTTTTTTGGTGCATACATTTGGTACCCATATAAATTCCCAATTTTGTTTTTTTCAGTGAATAAAAACATATTTTATACTTCGCTAAGACATAAATTGGTATTAAAAATTTTTAAATTAAAAATTCGGTTCCAGATTGGAAAATCGAAATTTTTCGGTACATAAAAGAAACCATATAAGTTCCCAATTTTGGTTTTTTTCAGTGACTTAAACTTATTTTATACTTCTATAAGAATTAAATTGGTATTAACAATTTTAAAAACTAAAAGTTCGGTTCCAGGGTTGGAAAATCGACATTTTCTGATTCATAGAAGTAACCATATTATATGTTATTTTTGATTTTTATGATGAGTTATACCTACTTCATACATCAGGAAGAAATAAATTGGTATTAAAAACCAAAAAAATCTGAAAGACGATTGATTCTACGGTTGAACAATTTGAACTTTTTGGGGGTACATGAAACGGATTTTTTCTTTCTGTTTATAAATTAAACATATTTAATATATTTGAAAGACGTTCAGAGGTATTAGTAATACTCGTAAAAAAAGCCAAATAGTTAGCTTCCTAGCCGAAAAATTTAAACGGAAAAAATTAGATCTGTGAAGGGTATTTAAGATTCGGCACAGCCGAATGTAGCACTTTCACTTGTTTAATATCTTTTTTTTAGAATAAGATTTATTTTTATATTTTGCATTTAAATCATTTATGGATAAAATAGAGGAATATATTGAGCTAGAAAAACTAGAGAAAAACTTAAAGAAAAGTATGGACAGAGTTTACTCCGCGGAATACAAAAGTAGTGTTCTGTCTCTCGTGCCGTTAACACGTTTTTCGTCTCTGTGTCTGTCAGTCCGTGCTGTGTTTTAGTTATTTAAGAAAAATTAAAAAATTAAATTACAGTCGAACTTCTATAAATTGAATCACCATTATCCCGAAAAAAAACTTCAACTTACGGAGACTTCAACTTTGAGAATCACATTTAAAAACGTTCCAAATAGTAAGAAAAAACAATTATTTCTAACAGAAATTTATTTTTGTGTTTAACAGCAGCAGTTTTTAATGTATCTTAATATACTTATACTGATATATTGAGTAATTTTTGACCGATTTTTTTACTTTGAGCAAAAAGTCATTCTAATTTGTGCAGTGCTTTATAGTGGTCATCTCATGATTTTTCATTAGTGTTTAAGAATGCATTTAAAATTTTCATATGAATCTTTTATAATTTGTTTGGATAGTTGCTTAATTGTTTCCTCAACTTCGTGCTCATCGCTATCTATTATTTCTCCAGACTGCGTTTCAGATTCGGCGGTACATTCTTCAATAATATCTTCATCAGAAGTTATCAACTCACTATCAATGTCCAGAAACTCTTGAACAGTACAACTTGTGGATTCTATGCCATTTAAGTTTAGCCAAACTTCATTGTTATCATTTAAAATATTTGCGTTGTCATCAAAATCATTTAATAATGCTAAAGGAATGTCATCCTCTTCGTCCCACATTGAATGTTGACCAAATCCACAATTTGTAAAGCAGTTTGATATTGTCTGGCTAGTAACATCGATATCCCAAGCTCTTGATAAATGGTGAATGCATTCTAGTACATTAATATCGTGTTTACAATTCTTTTCAATACGAACTATAGCTTCTTTTAAAATTCTAGTTCTATAATCAACTTTCAAGCATCGAATTAAATTTAGCGATTTTTAAATCATATTAAAGTAAAAAGAATCTTTATTCACAATTAGCGACTAATTTGCAACTTTTGTAAGCAAAAGAGAGAAATTTCCTGAAAAAATTCAAATTACGGAAGCTTTGTGCTCCAATTTTTCTTCAAATTATGGAGGAATTCATGTTATAGAAGTTCAAGGTATAGAACTAAAGTCTAGTGGAATTTCTCTCCTAGATGCTGTTGCCACGGAATTTGCTTCAACTTATGGAAAATTCAAGTAATAGAAGTTCAAATTAGAGAAGTTCGACTGTAATTGAAAGCAAATAAGCAAAAAAAAATAAAAAAAAAATATATAAACACAAACATTCAAAGAACAAAAATCAAACCAATAAATAGAAAACAAAAAATAAATAAAACCAAATAAATTAAATTTTAAAATAACCACGCACCAAATATTATATTAAAGCAACAAATATCCTCAACTACAATAATAAAACAAAAAAATCAATAACTTAAACAAGACAAAAAAAAACAACAAAACAAGAAAACAACAGACAATAAAATAATTACTGCATTCCTCACCACCAGTGACGACACCCCATACCAGTGTTGGCACTATGAGCCACTATGGGAAAATGGAAGTGGACCAGACCAGGGCTTTTATGACCTGTGTTTCTGCAGTATCAGGCGCCTCCCATCCCTCTTCCCATAAATAAAATAAAATAAAACTCTATTTTATTGGTGCGGTGTACTGATAGCGGCTGGATCATTCACTAGTGAAGGCATAACACTGACTAGTGAATGGTCACTGCAGTTGCTGTCATTGCATCGTATTCACTAATCTAGAGTTTGGATTTCGGGTTTTTTCTCTCATTTTGTGATGGTGGGTAAGTTTAGAATAGACTTCTGTAACATACGTGGGTTAAGAGCGAATTTCTTTTCTGTATATGCTCACGTTTGTCTCCATCGGCCGGATGTTTTCGCCTTAAGTGAAACCCAGGTACATGAGGATGCTGATCCACAGGATTTTCATTTGCCCCGGTATCACCTCCTCTCGCTTTTCACTCTTCATAGGGGCCTTGCAATATACGTACGTAATGAAGTTGTGTACCAATGCCAGCAACCATTAGGCATGTCTGACGCAGAATTTAGCTGTCTTTGGGTTAAATTCAAAGTCGGTACACACTTTTTACATTTCGGGTTTCTGTATAGAAGTCCAAACGCGGAAAGAGATGCTACCATACATGGCTTCGATACTCTTTCCGACTCCATATCGAAGATTCTTGATAGTTGTCCGAGCAGTGAAATTGTAGTTGCTGGTGATTTCAATGTTCATAACACATCTTGGCTTCGCCATTCGAGCCACACAACTTCAGAGGGCCAATTTGCTGAGTTGTTCGCCACGCACAATCACCTTGTGCAATTAGTTAATGAACCAACACATATTCCATGTGTTGAAGGGCACCAACATAATACTCTTGACCTTTTTCTAACTTCACATCCTGAAAAGTATGAAGTTACAGTCAATGCACCTCTCGGTAACTCGGATCATTGCACCATTTCCGCAACCTTTCCGTTCTCCAAACTTCGCAACGTTTCGCGTGCAGCCACGAAGCGTAGTAAATATATTTACGAAAAGGGTCGTTGGGCCGAGCTCAACGAATTCTTTCGGAATTTTAATTGGAAACTATGTTTTCTTGACAATGATGTCGATTCCATGGCGAAAATGGTTGAAAACACAATTCTACTGGGGATGAAAGCTTTTATTCCCTGTAAGCAAATTTCGGTTAAACCTAGGACGAAGTCTTGGTTTAACCAGGCATGTAAAGATGCGTTGCGATCCAGAGAGGCAGCATTCAGTATTTGGCGTAATAACAAAAATGCCAATACTGATTTGCTACGCAAGAAGGCAAGATCTTCGTGTGCTAAAGTGTTAAGACGCGAAAAGGCTTTATACGAGCAGCGTATTCGCACTAGAATTCTCACTGCCCCCAGGGGTAGTAAGAGTTTCTGGTCATTCGTCAAAAGTGTTAAGGAAAGTGCTAGTTCTTCAATTCCGACTCTTTTGAGGAATGACCAAATATTTACTGACCCGGTTGATAAAGCTAATATATTGGCTGAGATATTTGCAAGTAACTCTCACTTGCCTGATAGCTCTCAACCACTCCCCGCGCTCGAGAGAGTATTCGTAACTATGCCTAAGATATTTTTTCGAGCGCGTGCAGTTAAAAGGGTTCTTGCGGAACTCAGCACAAGGAAGTCTCCTGGGCCGGATGGAATCCCTGCACTGGTCCTGAAGCAGTGCTCTTCGACGTTAGCACGTCCATTAGCCAAACTTTTCAGTACACTTTACCACTCCGGTAGATTTCCAATGTGCTGGAAGGTTGCTAATGTAACGCCAATCCCCAAAAAGGGAGTGGCTACTAACCCCGAAAATTACCGCCCGATTGCAATATGTTCTGCTATATCGAAGGTGATGGAAACTATGCTTAACTTCCATCTTGTGAAATATCTGGAGTCCAACAGTTTACTAAACGACCGCCAGTATGGTTTCCGTAGAGGCCGCTCTACGGGTGACCTTTTGGCCCTTCTTTCGGAAAACTGGTGTAGTTCCATACACCGTTTTGGCGAAAGTAAAGTGGTGGCTCTAGATATTTCTAAGGCGTTCGATAGAGTGTGGCATGGAGCACTCCTGTCCAAACTTATTGCATTTGGTGTCGGAGACACCTTCTCTCGGTTTATATCGAGCTTTCTCAGGGATCGCTCTATACGAGTTGTTATAGATGGGGTCTCATCCGATGAGTTCAGAGTCAACTCAGGGGTACCGCAGGGTTCCGTTCTTTCTCCTACCCTATTTCTAATTTTTCTTAACGATTTACTTTCCCAAACTTCCTGTCCTATTTACTCTTTCGCAGATGATAGCAGCCTTTCGCATTCCTATTCATTCAACTGCAGGCCGTCAACGTCTGAAATCGAGACGAGGAGGCAGTTTATGAATGACGTTCTGGATAGCGACCTCGCGAAGATCTCCGAATGGGGTCAGGCGAACAGGGTCGATTTTAATGCCCGTAAGACCCAGTGTTGTATGCTTACGCATCGACGTACGTATGACCATGCTGCTTCATCTGTTTCTATGGGTGGTGTAAGTATTATGGAGTCAGGGGATCTTGATGTTCTGGGCATGAAAGTGCAGTGTGATGTCAGATGGACGGAACATGTCTTTCAGGTCGCAAAAGAAGCATTCAAGTGCCTTGGCTTCTTAAGACGGTGCAAGAGATACTTCACCCCTTCTGATCTCCTTAATATTTACACCACTTACATCCGACCGAAGATGGAATACAACTCTCATGTTTGGGCCGGTGCTTCAAAGTCTATTTTGAAGTTACTCGACCGCGTACAGGAGAGGGCGATGAAACTCATCGGAGACAGTAGAGTAGCCAACTCTATTGACTCTCTTGAGCATCGTCGCAATGTGGGGTGCGTATCGTTGTTCTATCGTTACTATAATGGCAGGTGCTCTGGTGAAATTAGGGAACTTGTTCCTGAAACCCATTCTTTCTTACGCTCAACGCGTTTTTCATCAAGAGCGCATGCGTTTGTGGTCGATATTCCAACGAATCGCACTACGCATTACAGAGAAAATTCGTTTTTTGGCCGAACAGTCCGTATGTGGAACAAACTACCCGCAGATGTCTTCCCCGCCACTTACAATTTGAGCAGGTTCAAATCGAATATCCACAGACACTACTCCCTTTATCCTCCTTCCCAAAATCTATTTTCCCAGTTCCAGCGCAATGCACTGCATATGTAGGGGTCATCCCCTGAGTGCTGGTCCTACTCCAAAAAAAAAAAAAAAAAAAAAAATAGACCAACATCTTTTACACACCTAAAGAGAATATTGATTGAGGCGTACCCAAATCCGAAAACATTGCAACAGGTATTAACCGAGTTAGGAACAGTGAGGCAAGAAGGTCTGAACGTTTCATCGTTTCGAGAAACGTCACTGTGCTCACAGAACAACTGTGCGATTTTCAAATAAAATCACTTGAGACCCCAACGCAAGAGGCGAAAGACGCCATCTAGAAAATGAGCGATAATATGTCTTATATGTTTTCACTAAAGGAATCAATGATGAATATAAAAATGTTTTGTTAGCAAGCAGTCCAAAGACCTTGACTGAGGCGGTACAGAAGTGCATAACTTTAGAGAAAAATACACAGAGTAAAAATTACCATATTTTCAGGATTCACCGACGAACCAATAAGAATAATTCAAATAATAGCAATGAACACAACCTTAGGAGAGGTAATATATACGGTGACCATTTTTGGGAAAGGAAAGTACAGTACAAATACAAAATTATGTTAAAAATGAAAAGAAAAACAGAAAAAATAATCATATAATATATTTATTATTATAAAATTAAGTAACAACAAAAACAAGTCTTCTTGACTAGAATAAAAAGTTAAATTAAAAGTTTTTATAATATTATGATTTAAAAAAATAAATTTGGTTTTATAAACAGTCTTCTTGACTAAGGCTAACAAAAAAAAAATAGAAAAAAATACATAAATGTTAAATTTAGTTATGAAGTTTGATATTTTTAATCAGAATGGATTTTTTTTAAACATCTGAATTGTTAATTAAAAATCCTTTAAATTCTGAGCAATTCATTTTAAAATTGCATATTGTAATTAATAATGATCTTAAAAGTATTTACTTTTAATTGCGATTTTTCGGTGGTCCAAATATTATTCATTATTGAAAACACTCTCTCGGTAGAGGATTTGAAGCTGGTAGACATAGACAAAATTCAAGAAGTATCAATATATTTTTATATGCAACCAGTCTTCTATTTTTTCATTATTTGCAAAATTTTTCACGCAGCTCACTTCATCAAATAAATCTTCATTATTTATTTTTAAATCATTTCTAAATTTATTTAGATAGGATAAAGTTTTTCAATCTTGTCCCAAGATAACATATTTTGTAACAATATCCAGTCTAAAATTTCTACATCTCTAAAAGCTTTATCCCACTGATTTAGGTAATCAATGCATGTTTGGTAAAAATTTGTTATATGTTCTTTAGTTATTGTTTCATCAAAATTATTACTTTTCTGTAATTCGAGAATAATATTTTTGACGGTAAGAGGTAAAAACAGTTCCTTTTTCCGTTCGACCAATTTAAATTTTAACTGCTGTATTCACAAAAATTAATGTGTACTTCAAGTGTGCTTTAAAGTAAAAATTTCATAGAGAATTTATTTTAAAGTGTTGATCAAGTCTACTTAATTTTTTTTTGTGAATACTACTGTAAATCTTTTAAAATAGTTGAAGCCTCAGGCATTGACATATTTTGTGATTCTACATTAAGAATAACTTTATGAAATGTTGAAGCTTGGCTATATGCAAAAGATAACCATAATTCAGCACAAGGATTCATAAAAAAATTTCGTAATATTGTCGGACATTTTGGTTGAGACATAAAATATAATTTTAAAGCTTCAAATAGTTTTATGATTCTTTCCAAAGCAGGCATTAAAGTTAACCATCGAGTTTTGCTATGTCCTAGTAACTTTTTATATTCTATTTCAATATCTTCACATATTTCTTTGAAATTTTCAATTCTGACTGTATAAATATAAAAAAAAAATAAATTTTGACAATAATAACTTCAATAGGTAAGCATTCTGCTGCAGTTTGTATGCAGTTGTTCAAAATATGTGCAGCGCAATTTACACCTATCAGTTTTTGTCCAATGAAGTTTTGCATTTTGTGAAAGACATTATTCTGACCTTTTCTGGCTGCACCACCAAAATTACAATTTGTGCTGTCTCCACAAAACGCTATCATTTTATTAATTATTTCATTTTTTTCAAGAGTCTCTTGCACATATTTTGAAATAATATCTGAAGTTTCTCCAATAAGGTCTTTAACATCCAAAATCTTAATCTGAATTCCTTTATTCGGCAGAAAGTATCGAATTAATATTGGATAAATTTTAACATATTTGTGATTCGAACAATCTAAATATATTGTGATAGATTGAACGTTTGACAAATCTGCTTTGATTGTATTTAATGACATTGGTGTAAAACTATTGTTAACAATGGATGTAGTAAGAATTTTAACGAACATTTTATATTGCTATATTAAATTGAATTAAGATTCTATATGCTAATTGTTCGAAATTTTTAATTTAAATCTCAGAAAGACATGATAAATATTCCAAGGCACAAAGGCGAGTCAACATCAGTTTTTGTTATTCAACTTACACAGCAGAGCAGAACAGCTGTTTTCGAAAGACACAACCCTTTCATCATCTGTGCTCATGTGTATTGTGTTTGTCACCACTTATTAGGTGGCTTAGTTGAATTTGATAACAGTTCCTATTTACACAAATTTTATTGTGAAAAAGATTCACATTTTGTTCTAGCACAAGAATATTTTTCATTGAAACACGATTTGATCAGTTTTGATGTGCAATCGTTAGACCTAAATGAAAAATTGTGCTGAACACTGTGAAATGTTCAAGTACCTTCTACAATAGCCAGGTCCTTTCTTTTATCATTGAATGTATTACTTCTTAAAAAATTCGTTAAAATTTTACTTGATGATTTGGCTAAATCTGCTCTTTTATGCTTTTGTGTTTGCAAATGCTGTTTAATATCAGTACGTCCACTATTTGCTATAGAAAAATGTGCCAAACATTTTTCACATCTCAACTCATTGGAGCTATTTGTTGTTTTAATAAATGGAAATTCGCTTTTTAAGTCATCATTGAAATTACATTTTCTTTTTGTTGGAGCCATATCTCTAATAAAATGAATGCTATTATAAATGTGAATTTAAATAAATAAATAAATTACTAACCACAAATCATTCACATTGTTATTTTAACAAGTTGACATTGACAATTCAATTTCAAGCTGACAATTCACAATGTTGCCAGATTATAGGAAATTTCCCATATCCCAGTAAACAAATTTTTCACTTTTGGAAATGTAGGGAAAGTATACAGTTGGATTTTTATGATAATTTTATATTAATGTTCGTGCAATGTATATACTAAAAAGAGGACATTTGCATATCAAATTAGGAAACAAGGGACATTGTAGTATCCTGTATTTACAAAAAAATCTCAAGGGACAGCATGTTAAAAAACAGGACTGTCCTGTAAAATACAGGACGGATGGTCACCGTAGTAATATAAATTACGGCGACAGCCAATTCAACAACCGTTACAGAAATAATACAAACATTAACCAACACTGTAATAGATATTTTAGTAGGAACAATAACCAAGATAATAGAGATCGCGGTGATAATTCATATCATGGGCAAAGAACGTATGAAAGAAATAGTCGAATTAATAACACAACTTCAGACATAATTATGGCGGAAATAATAATAGCGATGTTAATAACAGAAACTCAACGACAAGAATAAGTAGACAGGGAAACTAAGTAGGCAGGATAGCACACGCTGTTGTTCAAAGCCAAAAATTTTCACATTCTCAAATAATACAAGCAATTCAATTACAATGAGCTGCAGAGGTAAAAAGGGAAACTTTAATTTTTTGATCAACACAGGAGCCGAAGTATCAATATGTAAGCAACAAGAGACTGAAAATATAGATACTAGAAATATTTCAACACTAAGTGGTATCACTTCAGGCACAATCAAAAGTATCGGTACAGCAAATTTAGTTTTACATTTTGATAATCATGATATATCACATGAATTTCACGTTGTACCAGCTGATTTCCCTATACCCACTGATGGTATCATCGGAAGGGATATACTAGAAAGATACAAATGCAAAATAGAATTTGAAACTTATACAATAACTTTTAATGTAACAGATAAATAATTCATACTACCGATCACACACAAATGTGTCTACAGCACAGATATTAGTATACCAGCTCGTTCCGAATCGATTGTCCCGATAAATATATATACGAAAAAAGAAAGCATAGTAAAGAAAGAGATAGCTCCAGGAGTTTTTGTTGCTTATAGTATAATACCTGCAGTAGGCAGACAACATATAACGGTTTTAAACACCACCAACGACGACACTACAATAAGAAATTTAGATTTAGATAAAAGAGATCTAGATGAGTATGACGTGTATGGCTAAAAAACGATTTATGATACGCACACCAAAAATCGAGTTGCAAAAGTTTTGAAAAATCTTAATATTGAATCAATTGACCCAACAGCAAAAAAGTCATTAATAGACATTGTAGCTAAATATAGTGAAATTTTTCATATTGAAGGTGAGCAACTCACAGTAAACAACTTTTATACACAACACATACAAACAATAGATAACACCAAAGTTTATATCAAACCTTACAGATTGCCAGAGACGCAAATGAAAGAAATTAATGAACAGGTAGACAAGCTATTGGAAGATGGAATCATTGAACACTCAGTAAGTCCTTATAACTCACCATTGTTAGGAGTGCGCAAAAAGCCAGTAGATGACAAACGCAAGTGGCTTCTAGTCGTACATTTGCGAAAATTAAATCAGGGACCAAATTACCGCATTCGATATCGATCGAAATTTCAATACAATTTAAATGGAAATTTCGATTGATATCGAATGCCGTAATTTGCCCCCAGAAAATAGTAAACGATAAGTTTCCGTTGACAAGATTGGAAGACGTATTAGACAAATTAGGTGCAGCGAAATATTTTTCGACTCTAGATTTGAGTAGTTCGTTCCATCAAATTAGTTTAGACAAAGATTCAAGACCTTTAACTTCGTTTTCAACAGGAAATGGTTACTTCCAGTTAAGAGGTTGTCATTTGGTCACAAGATATCGTCCAACAGTTTCCAGCGCATGCTGATGATAGCATTAAGCGGCTTAGGTGCAGAAGCGTTTCTTTATGTAGACGATATAATCGTGTTTGGATGCAGCATAAAGCATCACCACAGCAATTTGTGAAAAGTTTTTGAGCGCTTAACACGATATAATTTAAAATTGAATATTGGAAGATGGAATCATTGAACACTCAGTAAGTCCTTATAACTCACCATTGTTAGGAGTGCGCAAAAAGTCAGTAGATGACAAACGCAAGTGGCTTCTAGGCGTACATTTCCGAAAATTAAGTCAGAAAATAGTAAACGATAAGTTTCCGTTGACAAGATTGGAAGACGTATTAGAAAAATTAGGTACAGCGAAATATTTTTCGACTCTAGATATGAGTAGTTCGTTCCATCAAATTAGGTTAGACAAAGATTCAAGACCTTTAACTTCGTTTTCAACAAGAAATGGTCACTTCCAGTTAAGAGGTTGCCATTTGGTCTCAAGATATTGTTCAACAGTTTCCAGCGCATGCTGATGATAGCTAAGCGGCTTAGGCGCAGAAGCGTTTCTTTATGTAGACGATATAATCGTGTTTGGATGCAGCATAAAGCATCACCACAGCAATTTCTGAAAAGTTTTTGAGCCCTTAACACAATATAATTTAAAATAGTGTTGTTTTTTAAAAACTGAAGTACTCTATTTAGGTCACCTGATAACAATTAATGGTATACGCACTGACCCGAACAAAAATAGCGTGATTAAAAATTACCCTATACCACAAAATTCTGATGGGTCAGAAGATTCATCGCAGTTTGCAATTATTATAGGCGCTTTGTTAAAGACTTCGCTAATATAACAAGAAATTTAAACCAGTTGCTAAAAAAGGTCAAACCATTCGTGTGGGATGAGAATTGTCAAGAATCATTCGAAACCCAAAAATCAAAACTACTAAACCCCCCTATTCTACAATACCCTGATTTTCAAGAATTGTTAGCCAACCATTGGGCAATCAACTTTTTCCGGCCCATACCTCTACGGTAGAAAATTTTAAGTCGTTACAGACTACAGACCATTAGTGTCATTATTCACACACAAAAATCCATCGTCCAAGATGACTAGGATAAGACTCGATTTAAGTGAGTATGATTTTGAAATATCATACAAAAGGGGCAACATATACACAAATGCTGATGCCTTTTCAAGAATAAACATAGATACAGAAACCTTGAAAATTCTGATCCCCCGGAATATCGAAACCGATCAATTGGCAATAACACGAAACATGAAGAAAGTATTGGAAAAACAAATTGACAGAAATAATGGAAACTGCATTGCTAATGAGAAGCGTCATGAACTTTTCATTTGGGAATGCACGTCGACATCAGATGTTAAAGATATAAAAAAATTGAGATTTGAGGTAGATAATATATATAAAAAACCTCGCATAATAGTTTCTAGTTTAGAGGTAGTAATAAGGGGCGACGATAATCCACAGGACACACTGTTGTCCCTGGAGAAACTTTTACCAAGTATGCTATCGCGAATTGCTTTAGAAGCCAATGAAGTGATTTTTAAGACAACAGATATAGAACAGTTTGAGAAAATTTTTAATAATATTAACAGGAAAAAGAGTGAGATTCTGAAGATCCTGATATACAGGTCACCAACGCGTGCGACAGATAAGAATACGCAAAATGATTTGATCACTAAGTATCACGATTCGACTATAGGTGGTCACAAAACAAAAATAACCCTGAAACTGAAACATTGAAGAACATGAGCAGGATGCTAAAGGAACATGTCTCCAATTGCGAAAAATGTAGAATAAATAAACAAACAAGAGATACGAAAGAAAAATAAGCCGTTGCAGACACATCAGGAATTAGCTTTAAGACTATTTCAATAGATACAGTAGGTCTCCTTAAGGCTGGTTGTCGCATACAGCTGAAACTGAAACTAAAACTGAAACTGAATTTTTTTAAGTTTCAGTTCTTACTTTTTCAGTTCTAAAACAGCAACTGAATGTTGCGTGGGTTGCAACATACAGCTGAAACTGAATCAAAGCAAATGTAATTTGTCGGCTTTGTTTACGTTTTTTTTTCAACTATTTATACGCGCTATTTAAATTTTACAAAAAAATGCATGGTGAATATTCATTCAAACAAAATAAAGTGATAGTTTTCAAATTTGACATGTCAAAAATTACATTTCAGTCGGACAGCGACTGAAAATAAGTCAAAAGTACTTTTTTTCAGTTCGGTTGCTAATGTACTGTATTCAGTTCCTGTCAACAGCAACTGAAAAATCGGATTCAGCTGCTAAATTCAGTTGCTATTAAGTTTCAGTCGCAAACGTATGGAATTCAGTTTGAGTTTCAGTTTCAGCTGTATGCGACAACCAGCCTTTAGGTACTCAAATCAATTCAGGTACATACTAACAATGCAGGATGACCTAACCAAATATATTCTAGCATGCGCCATCGAATCTAAAGACGCGAGAACGGTCGCAAAAGCAATAGTGAACAATTTTATCCTAATATAGTGACACTTTAAAGTACTAAAATCGGACAGAGGTACCGAATTTCTAAACACACTGATGTCTGAGATATGCAATCTGCTAAAGATTAGAAAAATTTTTAGCACACCCTCTCACCACGAAACACTTGGCTCTGTGGAGAGGAATCACAGAGTTCTCAACGAATTCTTATTAAATTTTTGTAACAACGATCAGTGGGAACAATGGATCCCATACTTTTGCTTTGCGTATAATACAACACCGCACGTAGATACGACCTTTACGCCATATGAACTAATATATGGAAAACTGCCAAATTTATCAGATAACAATATTATAGATTCGAAACCAGTTTACAACATAGAAAATTATGCACAAGAATTAAAAACACGCTTAAAATATTCTTTAATTAAAGCAAAAGAGTATCTAGAAAACGCGAAAAAGAAAAGAGTGGACAATATAGAAACAGTAATCCTCTAAATTTGAAAAAAGGCGTCTTTGTTCTTGTTCGAAATTTTAATCGAAAAAAGATCATCAGCCATATAATGGTCCCTATAAAGTAGTCGAAACGAAAGGAGTAAACACTGTCCTAGATGTAGACAATCACTTAAAAAAATACCACAATAATAATATAAAGAAATATTAAAATTGAATACGTAACTAAATTTTATAATACTATAATTAAAAAATTTTAGAATTTCTAAATATTGTAAAAAAAAATTACATTCACAATTACGTTAATTTATATAAATTTTTCTTAAGGGATATGGTGTAGAGTATAACAAACATTAACAAACAAATGTTTCAGAAAGAGTAGAAAAATCAGATATTTTAAATAAAAACAAGTATAGAATGGCACACAAATCATCTAATACACTAGGTAAATTATTTAGTACTATTAAAGACAAAATAAATAAATTAGAAAAGTCAAATGTTGTTTTAGAAATTCGTGGTATAAAACCTTATATTATTATAGCTTGATTAAAAGACAACTAAATTAGTACATGAGAATTTGATATTGTAATTAGTACATAAGAAAGAGCAGATTATAGGAAAATAAATATAATAGTTAACTCACATAAAGTTGTTAAGCAACTTGTTTACAATATGTCATAAAAGTTGATTAACAATAAAATTGTAATTATTAAATATTAAATTCAATATTTTTGCATTCCGCATCATACTCCTTCCCAAGAACCACTGTTCTTAGCGTTGTTTAATACAGGCTTATCGTTGGAAGTATTTTAGTCGAGCCCTTCGGGCTCCGCTATGCTTCGACTCACAGCGAAATATATGTATAAACCTATATTCTATGACCATTGATTAATTTTCAATGGACTCCATCTCTTTGGGGATTGAAAAGATATTATCTGTAGGGAGTAAACATAACTTAGTTATGGGTCTTTTAAATGTTTTTTGTTTAGATAAAATTGTTGCCACTGGTACGCGTCCATCCGTGCCAGGATGAATTTCTTGAATTCTTCCAAGACACCATTGTCCTGGGCCGCATCTGTCGTCCTTTATGAGAACAAGGTCTCTCAGTTTTATATTTCGTTTATATTTACACCATTTTGGACGAGACTGCAAACGGTTTAGATATTCAGAATGCCATCTCTTCCAAAATTTTTGTTTCAATCTCTCAATGGCCTTCCATCTTGTTAAATGTTGAGGATTTGTGTCCAATAAGCTTTCTTCTTGTACACAAACGGTAGGTTCGCCAATGAGAAAGTGTGCAGGTGTCAGTGCGTCGTTATCGGTAGGATCAATAGAAAGAGGGCAGAGGGGGCGTGAATTAAGGCAGCCCTCGATCTGACATAGCAAAGTAGAAAGCTCTTCATAAATCAACACACGATCCCTCATTATACGTTTTAAGTGATATTTTACCGATTTAACCCCGGCCTTCCACAATCCTCCGAAATGAGGGGAAGCGGGAGGGATGAAGTACCAATTGGTTCCGCTAGCTGATACTGATTGCCGAAGTTCTTCTGGCAATGAAGATTGGCTTCGATGATAAAGTACTTGCAGTTCCTTTGAAGCCCCTACAAAATTAGTTCCACAGTCCGAATATATATCCTCTTCGAGACACGAAGCGTCGAAACGCAGCAAAAAATGCATTAGTGCTTAGATCCGATGCGGTTTCTAAATGTATGGCCTTAGTTACCATACATATAAATACACAAAAATATAGCCTTTGGACCAAACTGCAGAACGTAATGTTGAATTTTTTAGAGTAATGGGCCCAGCAAAATCTACACCGCAATGTTTAAATGGCCTGGTCATGTTAATGCGAACTGAAGGTAGGTTTCCCTTAATTTGTTGGGAGGTTTTTGCGTTGTATCTAAAACACCGGACACAATTATTAATGATCTTTTTAGCTATTTGATTACCTGAGATAATCCAAAATTTCCGTTTTACATACGACATAGTTAAAGTCAGGCCTCCATGTAGCGTTTTTTTGGTGAGATTCCAGAACCACCAAAGTGGATAAGGGATTGTTTTTGCCTAGTAAAATTGGGTGCTTTGTGGAGTATGCCAGGTCCGCATTTTGCAGTCTTCCACCAACTCTTAGAATGCCTCTGTCGTCTATGAAAGGCATTAATTTTAAGATGTGTTTATTTTTATTTTTCTGACTAATTTGCTTAGTGATGAAAACTTTTGAAAAATATGAGGCTATGTCGATTCATTAAAAACATTGGCTACAATCTTAAATTTGCGTTCTTCTAATGTTGTTTCCACATTGCAAATATTTTTTGACCAACATGAAGGTGGCCCTTTTAAAAGCTCTGGCCCATGCCACCACATACTGTCCTTTACAAGATCTTCGGGTAAGATTCCCCGTGAAGCGGACTCTGCTGGATTGTGCGCAGATGGCACATACCTGTAATGGTTTGTATTTGAATGTCGCTGTATCTCTGCGACTCGATTCGAAACATATACACTCCACTTAGAAGGATGCTTCCTTATCCAGCTAAGCACCGTAGTACTATCGCTCCAGTATGTAATATTTTCAATAGAAATCTCTGACAGAGAATCCTTCACCTTGTTAGCCAATTTTACTAAAAGTGCTGCTGCACATAGCTCCAACCTTGGTATGGTTACGGTCCTTACTGGTGTAACCTTAGTCTTAGCTTGCAAAATATGCACATAAACATCTTTAAAAGAATATACCCTTATGTATACTGCCACAGCGTATGAATCATTGGATGCATCACAAAAGCCATGTAGTTCTACACTAGCTGAAGGACTATAATGCAACCACTTTGGAATTTTAATTTTCTCAAGACTCTTTAACGTATTTTTATATTTTAGCCAAGTGTTTTTTATATTTTGGAAAATCATTTTGGCCATGATAGTGGATGGGTCAAGCCATGCCAAAGGATCAAATAGTTTAGCGGATTCAGAAAGAATTATACGTTTGGTAACCTTATCACTTAATGGCGCATTCACCTTGAAAGAGAATTATCAGAACTAGGTATCCATTGGATCCCCAGTGTTCTTACTGCATTATCATGGTCAAAGTTCAACGCTACTGAGTTTTCCCTGAATTCTTTAGGTATTTCATGTAAGAGCTCAGGGGAATTGGTGATCCATTTCCTAAGATTAAAACCTCCACTCTTGAGCAAAGCGCATAGATTTTTCTGGAGAGAAATCGCATCATCTAATGAATCGACTCCAGATATTCTATCGTCTACATAAAAATCGTGTGTAAGAATTTTTGATTCAATTGGAAATGAACTAGAATTGTCCTCAGATAATTTTTGAAGAACTCTTATTGCTAGAAAAAAGGCGCTGGAGTCGTCCCGTATGTAATTAATTTAATTCGTAAACTGAAACTTCATCAGCGGGGCTATAACGCCATAAAATCTGCTGAAAGCGTCTATGTTCTCCACAAACCTCAATTTGTCTGAATATTTTTTCAATGTCCGCTCAAAATCCTATCCTATGACGCCTCCACCTATTAATTATTTGGGATAAGTCATTTTGCAGAGCTGGTCCGGAATATAGTTCCTCATTAAGATATTCTTGGCCAGGTAAACAACTGCTTCCGTCAAACACAACACGTAACTTAGTTGTGGAACTATTTTCTTTCAAAATCCCATGATGGGGTAAAATGTAAGAATTTTCGTACACATCTGACGGATAACTTCCTAGATACCTTTTTCGTATTCCTCCATAAAATCTTTATATCTCTCACAAAATAATGGCTTATCAGCAAAACGCTTCTCTAATTGTATTAATCTTTTATATGCGCCGATGTGATTATTGTTCAAATTAATAGATGACGTACCATTAACGACAGCCTTAAATGATAAATTTACAGTATATCGACCATTCCCATCACGTGTCGTTGTATTTACGTCAATTGTCTTTTGATTTCAACCTCCTCTTGCTCCCAAAATAATCTGAGAGTATTATCCAAGTTTACCGTATGGACAGTAATATTAGACAACGAATGTTGTGAGTAGGACCACAAAATACCCAACCGAACAGACTTTCTTGGAAAAATAAGTTGTTAAACTTACACGAACTACCTGGTATTATTATTGAACTTAAAATATCTGAACCAAGAATGATGTCAATTGGATCGGAATCGTTAAACAGGGGATCAGCTAATGACTTTTCTATCCCCACAGGTAATGTTAGTTTTGTATGTCTTGTATTAGGTGTGTAGCTCGTTAGTTTGGAAAGAACTAACGCAGCACAAGAAATTACAGGGTTATAGTCAGTTGTGCATAATTTAAGAACTACCCATGATTTACAATGATCAATCTTAGTTTCACCTACACCCTGTACAACACAATCAGATATGTGTCTCCTAAGACGTAAAAGTTTCGCTGCACTTTCTGTTACTAACGTTCCTTGTGACCCTGGGTCCAAAAATGCCCTAAATGAAAATTTACCGTTCTCGCAATCTATTATTAAGCGAATTGTTGAAAGAATCACGTTACTGAACAAGTGAACGTTATTGGACGAAACTTGAATTTTTGTACCAGCTGAGCTGTTATATTAGTAAGAGTTGCATTTGAGGAATGTGATGCCTCAAAACTTTCAGGATTGTCCTGATGTAAAACAGTATGATGTGCTTGTCTACATATATTGCAACGATGTGTGGATGTGCAATTGCTGCGATGATGACCACATGAAAGGCAATTACGACAAATATTTTTTTTCGAAATGTAGTCTCTTTCGAATTTGTTGAAAACGCAAGAAATTTGAAGCATTTTGACAGCATGTGAGGTTTTTACACAATAAGCATGAAAGCGGATGTTTGTGTGTAACTTGATTGGTATGAAAATAACCTTTCTTTGGTTTTGATTGATTACGCTTTTGAAAACTCTAAAAATAAATGCTTGGGATAATTATATACAAAATTAAAATTTCTTTTTTTTATAGGGTCATTTAGAGGGCAAAGGGGGAGAGGGGGTAGGGCAGAAACAGGTAGACATAAAACTCTAAAAATAAATGCTTGGGATGGTTATACACAAAATAAAAAAATTTTTATTTATTTTTAATAGGGTCATTTAGCGGGCAAAGGGGGAGGAGGGAATAGGGCAGCAACAGGCAGTCATAAAACTCTAAAGATAAATGCTTGGGATGATTATATACAAAATTAAACAAAAAAATTTTTTTTGGCAGGGTCATTTAGGGGGCAAAGGAAGAGGGGGGGGAGGTAGGGCAGAAATCGGCAGTCATAAAACTCTAAAGATAAATGCTTGGGATGATTATATACAAAAATTTAAAAATTTTTTTTATTTGGTAGGGTCATTTAGGGGGCAAAGGAAGAGGGGGGGGGATGTAGGGCAGAAATCGACAGTCATAAAACTCTAAAGATAAATGCTTGGGATGATTATATACAAAATTTAAAAAAAAAAATTTTTTTTTGGTAGGGTCATTTAGGGGGCATAATTTAAAACATTGCGGGGGCACGCGCACTTGTTCATTGTAAATTGACAACTAAATTCAATTACTTGAACATAAATAACAAAGAAGCTTTAGTTATCAACAGCCGATGGCTCTGGAAAAAGCGAAATAGATACATGGAATATTGGGAATATTAATCGTCAGGGTTGGGGAATTTCGTACTAACCAAAAATGTAATAACTTAAAAATATGAATGTGATAACTTCTCATATTCAATTTTCGTTAAAATATTGGTTAAATAGTTGATATTCCTACTAACTAGCGCCACTTGCAAAAGTGGAAAAATTGAACAAAGAACGCTGATGAGATGGCGTAGCGGCCTCGAAATCAGTACTGATCCGTTCTGCTGGTTTGATGATTATTGAAAAATATTCTTAATATTCCAATCTTAATATAAATTAATAAAAATAGAATTTGAACAAATTCATTTATTAATAAAATAATAAAAAATGGTTGGCAGTCTTGCAGATTCGAACTTAAGCCCGTTGATAAAATTAACAATTTACATAAGAAAGTTCGACTAATAAAAATTCATAAATAATTTAAAATAATATTGTATTTTTTCGAATAATTGTTTTAAACTACCCCGTTGGCTTAGTATATAAAGATCAAATATTGCAAATGAAATCAATCTAAAAACAGCCTTAAAATTGGCATTATTTATTTAAGCATTCATCTGCTTACCATTGCAGAAAGGCATAAATCTGCCTCAACAAAAACTTTTGGCCAGTGGCGTTAATAAGCGCCGGCACAAATAAAACAAAATAACAAGTAAAAACGTTATATTCGACCGGGTCGAATCTTAAATACCCTCCAAATATTTAGTAAGTGAATTTAAAATGTTTAACTTGGTGGGACAGAGTTACTTTATATAATATCGTACGTCAACGCCCACTAAAGGGGGCGGGGTTCAAAAATATACAATATCATGTTTTCCACAGGTGAACGTATGGGCATTGCTAGACCGTCTTAGACTTCATCACTGATCAAGAATATATTTACTTCATGGGGTCCAATTCTCTTTGGAGGGTATAAAAGCTGTATATTGGCGGGGTCGCTCTGGCAAGGGCTGTGGGGGAAACATTTCACCTTTGTCATAAAACTCTAAAAATAAATGCTTGGGATAATTATATACAAAATTAAAATTTCTTTTTTTTATAGGGTCATTTAGAGGGCAAAGGGGGAGAGGGGGTAGGGCAGAAACAGGTAGACATAAAACTCTAAAAATAAATGCTTGGGATGGTTATACACAAAATAAAAAAATTTTTATTTATTTTTAATAGGGTCATTTAGCGGGCAAAGGGGGAGGAGGGAATAAGCAGCAACAGGCAGTCATAAAACTCTAAAGATAAATGCTTGGGATGATTATATACAAAATTAAACAAAAAAAGTTTTTTTGGCAGGGTCATTTAGGGGGCAAAGGAAGAGGGGGGGAGGTAGGGCAGAAATCGGCAGTCATAAAACTCTAAAGATAAATGCTTGGGATGATTATATACAAAATTTAAAAATTTTTTTCATTTGGTAGGGTCATTTAGGGGGCAAAGGAAGATGGGGGGGGGGGGGGTAGGGCAGAAATCGACAGTCATAAAACTCTACAGATAAATGCTTGGGATGATTATATACAAAATTTAAAAAATTTTTTTTTTGGTAGGGTCATTTAGGTGGCAAAGGAAGAGGTGGGGGGGTTAGGGCAGAAATCGGCAGTCATAAAACTCTAAAGATAAATGCTTGGGATGATTATATACAAAATTTAAAAAAAAAATTTTTTTTTGGTAGGGTCGTTTAGTGGGCGAAGGGGAAGGAGGGGGTAGGGCAGAGTAGTACCAGGTTTCGTCTCAGCTTCGTCATTAAAGCTTAAAAGTGTTATTTTTAAGGAATGTAGGCTTAAGTAAAACAATTTGTTAAATTTTTATGCTATTTTTGCCTATAACAACGCCCACTGAAGTGGGCGGGGTCAAAAAATATTTTTATTTTATTTAATAGCTCCAAGTTTAAGGCGTTGGACCGTATTTGACATAAAAATATATCATTTGCTTAACAAAATGACCAAAAAACTATAAAAATTATGTTGTTTTTTCTGGGTTGGTTTAGTTCTTCTTAGGGGAACTTCTTTCCCTCTTGCCCGATTTAGCCCATCTTCGAACTTAACCTGCTCTAAGTTTTAAAATATATTTATGCCAATGTAGTAAGAATTTTTAACGAACATTTTATATTGCTATATTAAATTGAATTAAGATTCTATAGGCTAATTGTTCGAAATTTTTAATTTAAATCTCAGAAAGACATGATAAATATTCCAAGGCACAAAGGCAAGTCAACATCAGTTTTTTGTTATTCAACTTACACAGCAGAGCAGAACAGCTGTTTTCGAAAGACGCAACTCTTTCATCATCAGTGCTCATGTGTATTGTGTTTGTCACCACTTATTAGGTGGCTTAGTTGAATGTGATAACAGTTCCTATTTACACAAATTTTATTGTGAAAAAGAATACGAGAACTGTATCAAGCTGATGTTAACATGTTATTGTTATAATACCCGTGTTACCGTTTGATTATTTTTCTTCATGTCCCATTTTTCTGAATTTTTTGTTCCATCATACCTAAGTCAAACTTTTTTGGTTTGAATTTTATACTTAAGTACATGTGAACGTTTTTCCAATTTATTATTGGTAGCTTAAGCCAAAGCTTAAATTTGTATGTAGTAAGAATTTTTAACGAACATATTATATTGCTATATTAAATTGAATTAAGATTCTATAGGCTAATTGTTCGAAATTTTTAATTTAAATCTCAGAAAGACATGATAAATATTCCAAGGCACAAAGGCAAGTCAACATCAGTTTTTTGTTATTCAACTTACACAGCAGAGCAGAACAGCTGTTTTCGAAAGACGCAACTCTTTCATCATCAGTGCTCATGTGTATTGTGTTTGTCACCACTTATTAGGTGGCTTAGTTGAATGTGATAACAGTTCCTATTTACACAAATTTTATTGTGAAAAAGAATACGAGAACTGTATCAAGCTGATGTTAACATGTTATTGTTATAATACCCGTGTTACCGTTTGATTATTTTTCTTCATGTCCCATTTTTCTGAATTTTTTGTTCCATCATACCTAAGTCAAACTTTTTTGGTTTGAATTTTATACTTAAGTACATGTGAACGTTTTTCCAATTTATTATTGGTAGCTCAAGCCAAAGCTTAAATTTGTATGTAGTAAGAATTTTTAACGAACATTTTATATTGCTATATTAAATTGAATTAAGATTCTATAGGCTAATTGTTCGAAATTTTTAATTTAAATCTCAGAAAGACATGATAAATATTCCAAGGCACAAAGGCAAGTCAACATCAGTTTTTTGTTATTCAACTTACACAGCAGAGCAGAACAGCTGTTTTCGAAAGACGCAACTCTTTCATCATCAGTGCTCATGTGTATTGTGTTTGTCACCACTTATTAGGTGGCTTAGTTGAATGTGATAACAGTTCCTATTTACACAAATTTTATTGTGAAAAAGAATACGAGAACTGTATCAAGCTGATGTTAACATGTTATTGTTATAATACCCGTGTTACCGTTTGATTATTTTTCGTCATGTCCCATTTTTCTGAATTTTTTGTTCCATCATACCTAAGTCAAACTTTTTTGGTTTGAATTTTATACTTAAGTACATGTGAACGTTTTTCCAATTTATTATTGGTAGCTCAAGCCAAAGCTTAAATTTGTATGTAGTAAGAATTTTTAACGAACATTTTATATTGCTATATTAAATTGAATTAAGATTCTATAGGCTAATTGTTCGAAATTTTTAATTTAAATCTCAGAAAGACATGATAAATATTCCAAGGCACAAAGGCAAGTCAACATCAGTTTTTTGTTATTCAACTTACACAGCAGAGCAGAACAGCTGTTTTCGAAAGACGCAACTCTTTCATCATCAGTGCTCATGTGTATTGTGTTTGTCACCACTTATTAGGTGGCTTAGTTTGAATGTGATAACAGTTCCTATTTACACAAATTTTATTGTGAAAAAGAATACGAGAACTGTATCAAGCTGATGTTAACATGTTATTGTTATAATACCCGTGTTACCGTTTGATTATTTTTCTTCATGTCCCATTTTTCTGAATTTTTTGTTCCATCATACCTAAGTCAAACTTTTTTGGTTTGAATTTTATACTTAAGTACATGTGAACGTTTTTCCAATTTATTATTGGTAGCTCAAGCCAAAGCTTAAATTTGTATGTAGTAAGAATTTTTAACGAACATTTTATATTGCTATATTAAATTGAATTAAGATTCCATAGGCTAATTGTTCGAAATTTTTAATTTAAATCTCAGAAAGACATGATAAATATTCCAAGGCACAAAGGCAAGTCAACATCAGTTTTTTGTTATTCAACTTACACAGCAGAGCAGAACAGCTGTTTTCGAAAGACGCAACTCTTTCATCATCAGTGCTGATGTGTATTGTGTTTGTCACCACTTATTAGGTGGCTTAGTTGAATGTGATAACAGTTCCTATTTACACAAATTTTATTGTGAAAAAGAATACGAGAACTGTATCAAGCTGATTTTAACATGTTATTGTTATAATACCCGTGTTACCGTTTGATTATTTTTCTTCATGTCCCATTTTTCTGAATTTTTTGTTCCATCATACCAAGAATTTTTAACGAACATTTTATATTGCTATATTAAATTGAATTAAGATTCTATAGGCTAATTGTTCGAAATTTTTAATTTAAATCTCAGAAAGACATGCCAAATTTCAAGAGTCTAGCTCTTTTCGTTTGGACTGAATCGTGATTTCCACAGACGGACGGACGGACGGACGGACATGCTCAGTTCGTCTTAGATTTCATCACTGATCAAGAATATATATACTTTATGGGGTCTGAGATGGATATTTCGATGCGTTACAAACGGAATGACAAAGTGAATATACCCTCCAAATTCTTTTTTGGAGGGTATAATAATACACAAAAACAACCCCTTTTCCCTGCATGCACTACAAGTGTATTCAAGGTGTACATTGTATCAAAGGTGTACATTAAATTTTGTTGTACATTTCTGAGATCTCTGATTTGTACGTCAAAGTCAATCAATGCAATTTTTGCTACAAACGCGCTACAGTGTTTAATAATGCAAGGTTAACTTTAAGTTTGTATTTCTCGATTTGTGTTTATTATAATAATAGTAATTTAAATAGAAAATGAAGAGACAAGTAAGTACTACTGCTTTTAATTATAACTGCTTTATATATAAGTCGATATACTTGAAAAGAACTGATTAGACAACATTACCTTAAAAGGGTTCAGTTTTTTTAAACTTTTACATTCCGCAAGCGTTTAAAAAATTTTACCCCATTTGACCTCTTTCAAATTGAAAAAGTGGATTATATATAACGTAATGAGTTAATTTTGGTTTGTGACAAGCTGCGATTATTTGCACTTTTTGAGTTATGCCTTTTCTTGTAGGTAACCTCTGCACAGTGGTTGCAGTGGTTTTTACAGTATATTTCGGATATAATAACCACAATATTCTAAAAAGTCACTTGCGTCTACCGCCAGTATGTATTTTTCGTTTTCTTTCTAGTTTTTACTTTCGAAAAAATTATCTGGAAAAAAAATATATGTAGATATGTTGTGTCGCTTGCCTTTTATTTAATATATTAAGTATATTTTTTCCCTGCATGAAAATACGTGTTTCTCGACAAATTAAATTTAGCACTTTATTGTTTTCAAAAAATATCAAATATATGAAAAAGCTACTCTTGCAACAATTTAATTGTAGACTTTAGTAGCGTACTTTTCTCTTTACGTGGTAATTTTCGTTGACCTGAAATGAATGGGTCCGAACTAAGCAATAATATATTTAGTAAGTCCGTGTTTGTTGCAATTCTAGACATTTTTCGTGTGTGTTGTAGCCTATATCTTTAATGTCTTTATTTTTTGCTTCTGCAGCTTCCTCTGAAAGCTCTCCAATTGAAGCTATGGCGTCTTCAATTACAGCGGAAGCGTGTAAAAGAATCTTGTGTACTGAAAGTGGGAGATAGAACCAAGGGTATTTTTCTACAAGCCCTTTCGCTGTATCAGGTGCGAATATTTTAAATTTGTCGACGTTTATTTTGTAGCCTGATGTCATAGCTTGCAGTGATATTGCACATCTGGTTATGAGCCCTTCATCAACGCCAGTTATCTTAGCAGCCAAAGCAGGACTGTAAAAAAAACGTCTTGCGGTGTTGCCATCATTAGACGTGCCGCTACCTCTTGGTCTAGGCCTGTCTACTAACAAACCCATCTCGGATTTAAATTTGCTTTGAATTTCCCTTTTCCTATCCATAAATTTATTATTTTCATCTGTTGATCTAATTTGCCATTTATTTAGATCCAATCTATAAGCAATATGAATGAAATACTCCAAAAAAAAAACGAATATATTAATGTAAGGGTGACAATCCAAACTCATAATTTTCTTTGTGCACCACTTTTTTTAAACATGTTTCTATTTATATCATTCATAACTTTTGGGTTTGCTTTACATATATAACATTTGGCAGATAACGTTTGGCTTAATGCGTTGCATACTTCGACCATAGTCAGTTGCAATTTGTGTTCAACATATATTTTCTTTTCAAATTTTGAATACTCTGTGTATTTCAGCATATCAATTTTCTGCTTGAAATAATCTCTTTCTGCAATACAAACTTGGGATGTTTCTTTTTATACCCTTCACAAAAAAGTGAAAGGGTATATACAGGTTTGTCATTCCGTGTGCAATTTCTTCGCTATCAATATAGGACCCCATAAAGTATATATATTCTGGATCCTTATGAATAGCGATGACGATTGAGCGTTGTCTGTCTGTCTGTACGTGAAATCGGTTTTCCCAAGCCCCCAGAAGAGCTAGAGACTTCGTTCTTGGACCGTTAGATTGAACTTAAATAGAGTGCTATTGAAATCCAGAAAAATCCGAAGTATGGTTTGTATATTAAACCTATTTCGTGCTTTGGGAAGCCTCAATGGTCTATTAAAAACTAAAAAAATTAAAATTTTTTGTCCAGGGATGGGAAATAAAAAGTTTTTTTCGGCCTATTCCGTATATTGTAGTACATGTTGTAACTAAAATTGTTAAAAATTTTAAGTTTTTTTTTAACAAAACCTTTTTATATGTCTTGAAGATTTGCATTCGCCAAAAAAAATTTTTTTAATTCAAATTTTGCTTCCAGGAGTGGGAAATTGCATTTTTTATACGTTAAAATGTCCAGGGATGGACAAGTGCAATATTTAATAGTACATGAAAGTGACCAAAATGGTTAAAAATTTGAAATTTAAAAAAAAAAATTACTTTATACCTCATGAAGTGTGGCACTGATAAACAAAAAATTAAAATTTCGCTTCCAGGGTTGGGAAAATGAAAGTTTTTTTTGATACATGCAATATTTTGTAGTACATGTTATAACCAAACTGGTTACAAAATGTTAGTTTTGCTTAAACAAAACTACTTTATACCTCATGAAGATTTGCATTGATAAAAAAAATTTTAAAATTAAAATTTCGCTTCCAGGGTTGGGAAATTTAAATTTTTTTTATACATAAAAGTAATCAAAGAGGCAATTGACGTTGTTTTTTTTTTGCCAACTAAAACTATTTTATATTTTAGGAAGAACAAAATTGGTATCAACAATTTCCAAAAAAAATCAAAATTTCGAAGCCTGGGTTGGGCAAGTGCAATATTTTATAGTTCATGAAGGTGACCAAAATGGTTGAAAATTGTAAATTTATCTTAAATAATACTACTTTATACCTCATGAAGAGTTGCATTGGTTAAAAATAAAACAAACAAAAAAAACTGTCTATCGTCTCATCTTTCCTATTCTGTCCCCTCAATACTATTCCCTCGTTTTAAGTTCCGGCGCAATGCATGGCATATGTAGGGGTCATCCCCTGAGTGTTGGTCCTACTCTTAAAAAAAAAAAAAAAAAAAAACTAAAATTGCACTTCCAGGGTTTGGAAGTTTAAATTTTTTTTGGTACATGTAATATACTGTAGTACATGAAAGTGTCCAAAATGGTTACATATATGTGACTTGCTCCACGGAAAGGGACCTCTGCGCCGAAAAATTTTTTTTTTAATGATTCTTATAGGTTCTTTTAAATGCCGCAAACCGCAAGTTTCTATGTCTTTTAGTTTTTCTACAAACCACCTGTAAAGATGAACATAATTAATGAAAAAATTAAAAATGTGATATATATTATTTGAAATTTAAAAAAAGTTCAATATCAAAGGTACAAAATTACCCTTTTCGTGGAGCAGGTCACATATTAAGTTTTTCTTAAATAAAACTATTTCATGTTGCATTGGTTTAAAAAATTTAAATTTCTTTTCCAGTGTTGGGAAATTGAAATATATAAAAGTAACCAAATAGGCAATTGACGCTGTTGTTTTAGCTAATTCAAACTATTTTATAATTTAGGAAGAACAAAATTGGTATTAAAATCTTAAAAAATCAAAATTTCGACTAAAGGGTTGAAGAAATAAAATATTTTATGGTACGTGAAAGTGACCAAAAAGATTACAAATTTTAATTTTTTTGTCAAGTAAAACTATGTTACATCTTTTAATTAAACCTACTTCCTGTTTTAGCAAGAAAGAAAGAAGAATTACATCTGTGAAGGGTATTTACGATTCGGCACAGCCGAATATAGTACTTTTACTTGTTTAAATTGAAATCGAATCGTCAACTCGGTTTGCAATACCGAGTTGACGATGGCCGAGGAGTTTTCCATATTATTTTTGGATCTTTAGGTTTCGCAGATTTTGTCACTAATGGAAGGGGTACATAAGATGTTACAAATGAACTGTTGTCCTGTAGAGTGTTGTCATTAAAATGTTGTTTATACTCATTATAACGGGAGCTACCATCAAAACCCCATTTTCCTATCAAAGCAATGTTGTTTATATCAATACCAGGTTCGTCCTTCCAGACTTCAAATTCACTCACGGCGATATATTTTGAATTTGTATAACTTTTTACCTTTTCATAACTAGGGAATAAACTGAAAAAAACCTTAGAGTTTACAAAATTTCGAATATGCCAATACTGTTGCTTTGTTAAATTTGTGTCAATTATTAATGCAAGAACTTCAGCGGAATTTGATTCCGAACAAGCTTGCTTTGGTTCTGAACATAGAGCACGTAAGGTATCCGCTGCCGTCGCATCAGTTTCTACCAACTTTGTTATTCTTCGTTGTTTGGTTCTCTTTGAGGAACATGAGAAATTAGATGAAGGGCGACCACGTTTATTCGCTTTTAATACTTGTTCTTTAGGTGATACAGATACGTTTTTCAGTTTTAAAAAACAACCTCTATTTTAGCTAACCAGTCTGAATGATTTTTTAAAACGTCTGATTTTAAACGATGATTCTTTTTCCAAATGTCAGCAATTCTTTTACATCAATAATGTACACATTTCAATAATTCACAAAACTCACCTTCTTCGCATTCAAAATTAATTAATTTGATTACTTCATCATAAAATTACTGTGATTTCGCAGATTTTAAACCCTTCTTAGAGCACCAAAGCTCGAAAATTGTCATTCGTGCAAATATGCATTGACGGGATATTTCTATGATGTCGAATAAAAAAAGAAAGTAACTATCAATAACAACAAAAACTTCTGTATTATTAAATCAAACGAGATATAAAACAAATTCTAAAAACACAATAAACATAGATGTTAACAAAGTATGTATATTGCATATATAGCAAATACCTGCAAAAAACTGCACATGAATTAAACATAATATTTATACCCTCCAAAAAAGAATTTGGAGGGTATATTCACTTTGTCATTCCGTTTGCAACGCATCGAAAAATCCATCTCAGACCCCATAAAGTATATATATTCTTGATCAGTGATGAAATCTAAGATGATCTGAGCATGTCCGTCTGTGGAAATCACGATTCAGTCCAAAGGAAAAGAGCTGGACTCTTGAAATTTGGTATAAATATATTTTGAAGCTTAGAGCAGGTTAAGTTCGGAGATGGGCTATATCGGGCAAAAGGGAAAAAAGTTCCCCTAAGAAGAACTAAACCAACCCAGAAAAAACAACATAATTTTTAAGGTTTTTTGGTTATTTTGTTAAGCAAATGATTTCTTTGTATGTTAAATACGGTCCAACGCCTTAAACTTGGACCCATAAAATAAAAATAAATTAATTTTGGACCCCGCCCATTTTAATGGACGTTATTATATGCAAAAATAGTGTAAAATTTTAACAAATTGTTTTACTTAAGCCTACATTCCTTAAAAATAAAATTTTTAAGCTTTAATACGAAGCTGAGACGAAACCTGGTACTACTCTGCCCTCCCCCTTCACCACCTAAATGACCCTATAAAAAACAAGTAAAAGCGTTATATTCGACCGGGTCGAATCTTAAATACCCTCCAAATATTTAGTAAGTGAATTTGAAATGTTTAAGTTGGTGGGACAGAGTTCCTTTATATAATATCGTATGTCAACGCCCACTAAAGGGGGCGGGGTTAAAAAATATACAATATCATGTTTTCCACAGACGAACGTATGGGCATTGCTAGACCGTCTTAGACTTCACCACAATTCTCTTTGGAGGCTATAAAAACTGTATTTTGGCGGGGTCGCTCTGGCAAGGGCTGTGGGGGAAACATTTCACTTTTGTCATAAAACTCTAAAAATAAATGCTTGGGATAATTATATACAAAATTAAAATTTCTTTTTTTTGATAGGGTCACTTAGCGGGCAAAGGGGGAGGAGGGGGTAGGGCAGCAACAGGCAGTCATAAAACACTAAATATAAATGCTTGGGATGATTATATACAAAATTTAAAAAAAAAACTTTTTTTTGTAGGGTCATTTAGGGGGCAAAAGAAGAAGCGGGCGGGGGGGCTAGGGCAAAAATCGGCAGTCATAAAACTCTAAAGATAAATGCTTGGGATGATTATATACAAAATTAAAAAAAAAACTTTTTTTTGGTAGGGTCATTTTGGTGCAAAGGAAAGGGGGAGGGGGTAGGGCAGAAATCGGCAGACATAAAACTCTAAAGATAACTGCTTGAGATGATTATATACAAAATTTAAAAAAAAAAAATTTTTTGGTAGGGTCATTTAGGGGGCAAAGGAAGAGGGAGGGGGGGGGGGGGGGTAGGACAGAAATCGGCAGTCATAAAACTGTAAAGATAAATATTGGCTGAGATATTTGCAAGTAACTCCCACTTGCCTGATAGCTCTCAACCACTCCCCGCGCTCGAGAGAGTATCCGTAACTATGCCTAAGATATTTTTTCGAGCGCGTGCAGTTAAAAGGGTTCTTGCGGAACTCAGCACAAGGAAGTCTCCTGGGCCGGATGGAATCCCTGCACTGGTCCTGAAGCAGTGCTCTTCGACGTTAGCACGTCCATTAGCCAAACTTTTCAGTACACTTTACCACTCCGGTAGATTTCCAATGTGCTGGAAGGTTGCTAATGTAACGCCAATCCCCAAAAAGGGAGTGGCTACTAACCCTGAAAATTACCGCCCGATTGCAATATGTTCTGCTATATCGAAGGTGATGGAAACTATGCTTAACTTCCATCTTGTGAAATATCTGGAGTCCAACAGTTTACTAAACGACCGCCAGTATGGTTTCCGTAGAGGCCGCTCTACGGGTGACCTATTGGCCCTTCTTTCGGAAAACTGGTGTAGTTCCATACACCGTTTTGGCGAAAGTAAAGTGGTGGCTCTAGATATTTCTAAGGCGTTCGATAGAGTGTGGCATGGAGCACTCCTGTCCAAACTTATTGCATTTGGTGTCGGAGACACCTTCTCTCGGTTTATATCGAGCTTTCTCAGGGATCGCTCTATACGAGTTGTTATAGATGGGGTCTCATCCGATGAGTTCAGAGTCAACTCAGGGGTACCGCAGGGCTCCGTTCTTTCTCCTACTCTATTTCTAATTTTTCTTAACGATTTACTTTCCCAAACTTCCTGTCCTATTTACTCTTTCGCAGATGATAGCAGCCTTTCGCATTCCTATTCATTCAACTGCAGGCCGTCAACGTCTGAAATCGAGACGAGGAGGCAGTTTATGAATGACGTTCTGGATAGCGACCTCGCGAAGATCTCCGAATGGGGTCAGGCGAACAGGGTCGATTTTAATGCCCGTAAGACCCAGTGTTGTATGCTTACGCATCGACGTACGTATGACCATGCTGCTTCATCTGTTTCTATGGGTGGTGTAAATATTATGGAGTCAGGGGCTCTTGATGTTCTGGGCATGAAAGTGCAGTGTGATGTCAGATGGACGGAACATGTATTTCAGGTCGCAAAAGAAGCATTTAAGTGCCTTGGCTTCTTAAGACGGTGCAAGAGATACTTCACCCCTTCTGATCTCCTTAATATTTACACCACTTACATCCGACCAAAGATGGAATACAACTCTCATGTTTGGGCCGGTGCTTCAAAGTCTATTTTGAAGTTACTCGACCGCGTACAGGAGAGGGCGATGAAACTCATCGGAGACAGTAGAGTAGCCAACTCTATTGACTCTCTTGAGCATCGTCGCAATGTGGGGTGCGTATCGTTGTTCTATCGTTACTATAATGGCAGGTGCTCTGGTGAAATTAGGGAACTTGTTCCTGAAACCCATTCTTTCTTACGCTCAACGCGTTTTTCATCAAGAGCGCATGCGTTTGTGGTCGATATTCCAACGAATCGCACTACGCATTACAGAGAAAATTCGTTTTTTGGCCGAACAGTCCGTATGTGGAACAAACTACCCGCAGATGTCTTCCCCGCCACTTACAATTTGAGCAGGTTCAAATCGAATATCCACAGACACTACTCCCTTTATCCTCCTTCCCAAAATCTATTTTCCCAGTTCCAGCGCAATGCACTGCATATGTAGGGGTCATCCCCTGAGTGCTGGTCCTACTCCTAAAAAAAAAAAAAAAAAAAAAAAAATGCTTGGGATGATTATATACAAAATTAAAATAAAAAATTTTTTTGGTAGGGTCATTTAGGGGGCGAAGGGGAAGGAGGGGGTAGGGCAGAGTAGTACCAGGTTTCATCTCAGCTTCGTCATTAAAGCTTAAAAGTGTTATTTTTAAGGAATGTAGACTTAAGTAAAACTATTTGTTAAATTTTTATGCTATTTTTGCCTATAATAACGCCCACTGAAGTGGGCGGGGTCAAAAAATATTTTTATTTTATTTAAGGCGGTGGACCGTATTTGACATAAAAATATATCATTTGCTTAACAAAATAACCAAAAAACTATAAAAATTATGTTGTTTTTTCTGGGTTGGTTTAGTTCTTCTTAGGGGAACTTTTTTCCCTCTTGCCCGATTTAGCCCATCTGCGAACTTAACTTGCTCTAAGTTTTAAAATATATTTATGCCAAATTTCAAGAGTCTAGCTCTTTTCGTTTGGACTGAATCGTGATTTCCACAGACGGACGGACGGACGGACATGCTCAGTTCGTCTTAGATTTCATCACTGATCAAGAATATATATACTTTATGGGGTCTGAGATGGATATTTCGATGCGTTACAAACGGAATGACAAAGTGAATATACCCTCCAAATTCTTTTTTGGAGGGTATAAAAAAAACAAAAAGATGTTATGTTACTTTCATATATAAGACAACGTTTAAATTATTTGGTTAGGAAGCTAAATGTTTGGCTCTTCTTACTTCTAATACCTCTGAACGTCTTTCAAAAACATTAAACATATTTAACTTACAACTAAAAAGAAAAAATCCGTTTCATGTACCCCAAAAGGTTCTAATTGTCCAACCGTAGAATAGTCTTTAAGATTTTTTTGGTTTTTAATACCAATTTATTTCTTCCTGATATATAAAGTAGGTATAATTCATCATAAAAATCAAAAATAACATATTATATGGTTACTTTTATGAATCAGAAAATGTCGATATTCCAACCCTGAAATTGGATTTTTAATTATTTTGGTTTTTAATACCAATTTAACTCCTCCCGAAGTTTAAAAAAGATTTCATTCACACCCAACCAAAATAAGGAATTTATATGTATGTCTGCTTTTATGTACTAAAAAATTCCGATTTTCCAACCCTGGAACCGAATTTTTAATACCAAATTAATTCTTCCTGAAGTATAAAATAGGTTTAATTCACTAAAAAAACAAAATTTGGAATTTATGTGGGTACTTTTATGTACCAGAAATATTTCGATTTTCCAATTCTGGAAGCGAATTTTTATTTTTTTACCAATGCAATTCTTAGTGAATTTTTAAACGTTTTGGTCACTTTCATGTACCATTAAATATTTTAATAATGAGGTTCATGCAACTCTTAATAATGAGGTTTATTTAAGAAAAACTTAAAATTTGGAACCATTTTGGTCATTTTCATGTACTACAAAATATTGCAGTTATCCAACCCTAGAATCGAAATTTTGGTTTGTTTTAATATTTGATACCAATTTTGTTTTTTCTGAATTAAAAAATAGTTTAATTAGTAAAAAACCGACTTTCGTTGGCATTTTGGTTACTTTTATGTATAATAAAAATTAAATTTCCCATCCCTGGGAGCGAAATTTTCATTTTTGTCTTCTTTTTATACCAATGCTAGTTTCCATTACTTATAAAGTAGTTTTATTTACAAAAATCTTAAAATTAGCAACCATTTATGTCACTTTCATGTTCTACAATATATTGCATGTACCAAAAAAACTTTCAATTTCCCTGCCCTGGAATTGAAATTTAATTATTATTTTTTTTTTTGCTTTTTTATAAATGCGACTCTTCCTGAGGTATAAAGTAGTTTTATTAAAGAAACATTTTAAATTTTTAACCATTTTGGTTACTTTTATGTATAAAAAATTTAAATTTCCTAATCCTGGAAGCGAAATTTTAATTTAAAAAATTTTTTTATCAGTGCAAATCTTCATGAAAAATAAAGTAATTTTATTTAAGAAAAACTCAAAATTTATAACAATCTTGGTTATTACATGTACTACAAAATATTGCATGTACCACAAGGGCTTTCATTTTCCCAACCCTGGAAGCGAAATTTTATTTTTTTATTTTTATTAGTGCAAGTCTTCTTGAGGTATAAAATAGTTTTATTTAAGAAAAATTTTAATTGTGTAACCATTTTGGCCACTTTCATGTACTAGAAAATATTGCACTTTCCAACCCTGTATTCGAAGTTTTGATTTTCTTTTTGAATTTTTGATACCAATTTTGTTCTTCCTAAATTATAAAACAGTTTTAGGTAGCAAAAAAAACATCAGTTGTCTCTTTGATTACTTTCACGTATAACAAATGCAATTTCCCACCCCTGGAAGCAAAATTTTAATTAAAAAATTTTTTTTTTTTTGCCAATGCAAATCTTCATGACGTCTAAAGAATGACGTATAAAAAATATAACATTTTGTTAAAGAAAAACTTAAAATTGTTAACAATTTTAGTTACTACATGTACTAAAAAATACGGAATGGGCCGAAAAAAATTTTTATTTCCCATCCCTGGAAAAATATTTTAATTTTTTTAGTTTCTAATAGACCATTGAGGATTCCCAAAGCACGAAATAGGTTTAATTTACAAACATTAAAAAAATAATTTGTTTTTTGTATAAATTTTGTGTCGAGAAATAGGTGTGAGCTTCCCAGCTCTGGAACCGTACATCGGATCCTTCTGAATTTCAATACCACTCTATTTAAGTTCATTTCCAATCCAACGGTGCAAGAACGAAGTCGACCGACAGACAGATCGCTATTCATAAGGATCCAGAATATATATACTTAATGGGGTCCTATATTGATATCGAAGAAATTACACACGGAATGAAAAATCCCTTTCACTTTTTGGTGAAGGGTATAATTACAGCCGCAAAATTAAAATGCCGACCTCATTTGCATAACAGCAAATGAGACCCTTGCTAAAGTTTCGTTGAAATCTGGTTTACTTCATACGGCTGAAAGAATTGTTGAAATGCAAGAAGAAGTAGTTCAAGCTGTAATGAAAGTGGAAGAGACAGATTTTTTAAGCTCCGAATTAATATTAAGCTACGGGTTTGACAGTAGCACTGGTCAAGCTCAATTTAAGCAAGCATTTAACGTGCTAAATTCGCCAAAAAAATGCGATGCTTCCCTTTTAGCTACTTTAGTTATTCCCTTAAGTTTAATGACCTTATCAGGAAAGCCAATATGGAACAGCAGCACACCGCAATCTGTAAGATTTTGTCGTCCGATTAAATTGGAGTACGTAAAGGAGACAAAAAAAGTTGTTCTAAAAGACTTAAAAACTTATTTAACATTCGGATATCAATTGCTGAGGGAAAATTAGTTGAAGTTTCATTTAAATTATTTTTAACACTAATTGATGGAAAAGTTTTGAACATTATAACTGGAATGAAATCAAACCAGGCTTGTCCCATTTGAGCTGCTACACCTAAGGATTTCATGAACACATTTGATTATAAAAGTGAAGTATTCTGTGCAAAAGAGGAAAACTTAAAATTTGGACTTAGCCCCCTTCATTGCTGGATAAGATTTTATATTACGTTTAGGCTATAAATGCAAATTACAAAAGTGGCAGATACGAGAAGATGATAAAGTAACTATCTTAATAAGAAAATAAAAAATACAAAACGATTTTTGAAGAAAGCTTGGACTTTGCGTGGACATGCCCACAGTAAGTGGTTTTGTTTCCACAAATGACTGAAACACTGATCATCGAGTTTTTACTGAGCATGATATTATGACGATAACGACTTTTATAACTTTTTGAATCGTTATATCTCAGATACGGTGGCTCGTAAGAAATAAAGTATTGATACATTTTTTATAGATAATTTTATGATCTACAATTTTTGTCTGAGGTACTTTTATGATAAAACTTACCGTTTTGCTGAAAATCGCGAAAAACTAATTTTGTTGGCCTTTGACCTTGAATTAAATTTTTTCCTTACAGGGGAATGATGGGGAACTTCTAGACATCGTTTATAATTATGTTTTGAACAACTTCACAGAAATTCAGCTTGTTGGGACTTTATGTAACTTCGAATGTCGAAATTGACCGGACTAAATAGAAATGGATTTTTTAGACGATTCATCTTTAATTGTATTCATTTTCTTCTGCTTTGATAACAGCTAATTACAATTGTGTTGTTATCTTATCAGCCGATCGATGTTTGAAATATCATACTAAGCTATCACGGGTTGTTCACACCAGTCATATTTTTCGTGCTATTATTTTATGACTTATGACTTTATGACTACAGAGTGAATCCCCTAAATAAATATTGTCTTTGTACTAAATAAATACAATAAGTGTTAAAGAATACAGAATATGCATATGTGACAGCGCATAGAGGAAGGGACTTTTTTTCACTTTTTTTTGATGTGGACAACATCTGAGCATCGAATGAGACCGATCCCATGCACCAAAAGTGTTCCCTCCCAGAGATATGCGCGTTTTATAAAGTGATGGTACACCAAAGATACAAGTATTTAAATCTTTAAAATGGCTCTCCTGAACAAAACTGGTTTTTACCCTTAGGTCCCTTTCTATTTTGCGCGTCACATATGTTTGGACAGGCGGCTCTTAAACTACTTATTGAAATACTTAGATATTTTGCAAGACTTATTTTATTTGTATGAAATTGGAAAAATATTACAGAAGAAGAAAAACACTAAAAACAAAAAGCATATCGTTGGTTGAAATGCAAAATATGTAATGTTGCATATCAAGATAGAAAATACTAGTGCACTAAGCCCCAATATTTTTATTAATTAAAATGTATTTGTATTTTCATCGGAAATAATAAAAACCGCAACTTTTTCAGACATTTTTGTACTAAGCATTTTTGTCTTAAGTTATGTATTTTTTTAAATATTATATATTAGTTACGTTTTTTAGAATTTCAACTAACGATATGCGTGTTAAAAATAAAAAAAATTATAAAAATTAAAAATTCAATTTTAATACAACAAAATAAAAATAAATTCAAAATTTTCTATTATTGCTTTTAATTTAAATCAGGGAAAGGCAAATGTAGGGCGCGGCGCCTTTTCATTTACTCTTCTGTTACGTACGTGAGTACACGCATAGTAGAGCTGTAAACAATTTCAATCAGTCTAGTTTCAGCATTCAAACAGGCGGGTTGTGCTTATCGCATACTTTAAGAATCAGCGTTGCCAGAAAGCAATGTGAGTCCGATCACTGTGGAGAAATCTTTAGGAAAAAAATGATTACTGATTCTAGTACAGGGAAAGGCAAATGCTTTGGCGAAATTATAAATGACATTCCCTTATGACCACCTCGTGTTTTGTTAACAATTTGAACCACAATTCATAGTGTTCATTACATTCAAACTTTTTGCAAATAATGCCTGCTGGTGAATAATGCAATGAACATATACATATGTGTATTTGCATTACTCTTTGTCAGATGTCCTACAAAACCTTATTTTTTACTCACCATCACTGCATACAGAGACACAAACATCATTTTGCTCCAATGCCATGCCGATACTAATTTTCTAATATATTGCAAATACCCATAATAAAATTAAGTTAGCTTTTGGAGATTTTAAAGTTTTAATTGGGGAGAAGTGACGAAAATTGATTGGCAAGACCGATTCGTGGTGAGAGCGCAGAGAGTATATAAGTAATACAATCGCAAAATGTAATAGTTTAGGTTGCCTTTCCCTGATTTAAATCAAAGTTTCTTACATTTAGATATTTCAACTTCTAAACCCTACTCTGATATTAATATAATTGTTTCAACAATACTGCATTACAACTACAAAATTTACCAATATATACAAAATATAAATAACAGTTAAACAAAGTAATATGTAGTTTTTACGCTAATAATTAGTAATCATGTGCAAAAAAACAAACTAAACAAGTAAAAGTGCTATATTCGGCTGTGCCGAATCTTAAATACCCTTCACAGATGTAATTCTTCTTTCTTTCTTGCTAAAGGAAGTAGGTTTAATTAAAAGATGAAACATAGTTTTACTTGACAAAAAAATAAAAATTTGTAAACTTTTTGGTCACTTTCACGTACCATAAAATATTTTATTTCTTCAACCATGGAGTCGAAATTTTGAATTTTTAAGATTTTAATACCAATTTTGTTCTTCCTGAATTATAAAATAGTTTGAATTAGCTAAAACAACAACGTCAATTGCCTATTTGGTTACATTTATATATTTCATATTCCCAACCCTGGAAACGAAATTTAAATATTTTTACCAATGCAACTCTTAATGAGGCATGAAATAGTTTTATTTAAGAAAAACTCAATATATGTAACCATTTTGATCACTTTCATGTACCACAAGATATTGCAGTTATCCAACTCCGGAATCTAAATTTTGATTTTTAATTTAACTTTTAATTTTTGGTAACAATTTTGTTTTTTATGAACTAAAAAATAGTTTTAATTAGTAAAAAACCGATATTAGTTGCCTTTTTGGTTACTTTTATGTATAAAAAAATTTCAATTTCCCATCCCTGGAAGCGAAATTTAAATTTTTCTTACCAATCTAAGTCTTCATTAATTACAGAGTCGTTTTATTGAAGAAAAATTTAAAATTTGCAACCATTTTGGTCACTTTCATGTACTACAATATATTGCATGTAGCAAAAAAACTTTAAACTTCCCAACCCTGGAAGTGAAATTTTAATTTTTTTTGTTTTATTTTCAACCAATGCAACTCTTCATGAGGTCTAAAGTAGTATTATTTAAGAAAAATTTACGATTGGATTCGAGATTTTGATTTTTTTTTGGACATTTTTGATACTAATTTTGTTCTTCCTAAAATAAAAAATAGTTTTGGTTGGCAACAAAATAATCAACGTCAACTGTTGCTTTGGTTACTTTTATGTACAAAAAAAATTTTAATTTCCCAACCCTGAGGTTTTGTTTAAGAAAAACTTAAATTTTGTAACCAGTTTGGTTATTAAATGTAGTACAAAATATTGCATGTACCAAAAAAAACTTTCATTTTCACAACCCTGGAAGCGAAATTTTAATTTTTTGTTTATCAGTGCAACATATCATGAGGTATAAAGTAATTTTTTTAAGAAAAACTTCAAATTTTTAACCATTTTGGTCACTTTCATGTACTATTAAGTATTGCACTTGTCCATCACTGGATTCGAAATTTTATTTTTGAATTTTTGATACCAATTTTGTTCTTCTTAAATTATAAGACAGGCCTAGTTAGCAAAAAAAAAACATCAGTTGCCTGTTTGATTACTTTTACGTATAAAAAAAATGCAATTTCCCACCCATGGAAGCAAAATTTGAATTAAAAATTTTTTTGACGTATAAAGAGGTTGCGTTAAAGAAAAACTTAAAATTTGTAACAATTCTAGTTACCACATGTACTACAATATACGGAATAGGCCGACAAAAAAAAATTTTATTTTTTTAGTTTATAATAGACCATTGAGGCTTCCCAAAGGACGAAATATGTTTAATTTACAAACATAAAAAAAAATAATTGATTTTTGGTATAAATTGTGCGTCGAGAAATAGTTGTAAGCTTCCCAGCTCTGGAACCATACATCGGATCTTTCTGAATTTAAATACCACTCTATTTAAGTTCATTTCCAATCCAACGGTCCAAGAACGCAGTCTCTCACTCTTCTAGGGGCTTGGGAAACCCGATTTCACCTACGGACAGGCGGACATCACTCAATCATCATCGCTATTCTAAAGTATCCAGAATATATATATATATATATATGTATATATATATATATATATATATATATATATATATATATATATATATATATATATATATCTTCTTCCAACGGGCTTAAGTTCGAATGTGCATGGCCCGTTGAAAAAAAATATATTAACAATTTACATAAGAAAGTTCGACTAATAAAAATTCATACATAATTTAAAAACATTGCGGGGGCACGCGCACTTGATCATTGTAAATTGACAACTATATTCAATTACTTGAACATAAATAACAAAGAAGCTTTAGCTATCAGCAACCGATGGCTCTGGAAAAAGCCAAAGGGATACATGGAATATTGGGAATATTAATTGTCGGGGTTGGGGAATTTCGTACTAACCAAAGAGGTAATAACTTAAAAATACGAATGTGGGAACTTCTAATATTCAATATTCGTTAATAACATTGGTTAAATAGTTGATAATGCTACTAACTAGCACCAGTTGCAAAAGTGAAAAAATTGAACAAAGAACGCTAATGAGATGGCGTAGCGGACTCGAAATCAGTACTGATCCGTTCTGCTGGTTTGATGATAATTGAAAATATTCTTAATATTCCAATCTTAATATAAAAAATAATAATAAATAGAATTTGAACAAATTCATTTATTAATAAAATAATAAAAAGTCATTTGCAGTCATGCAGATTTGAACTTAAGCCCGTTGAAAAAAAATAACAATTACATTAGAAAGTTCGACTAATAAACATTCATACATAATGTGAAACTATTTGTTAAATTTTTACACTATTTTTGTATATAATAACGCTCACTAAAGAGGGCGGGTTCCAAAAATAATTATTTTTTATTTTATGGCTCCAAGTTCAACGCGTTGGATTTTCTTAACAAAATTACAAAAATCTTTAAAAACTACATATGTTGCTTTTTAGAGGTTGATTTAGTTCTTCTTAAGGGAACTTTTTTCCCTCTTGCCCGATTTAGCTCATCTCCGAACTTAACCTGTGCTATCCTTCAAGATGTATTTATACCGAATTTCTAGAGTCTAGCTCTTTTCGTTTGGACTGAATCGTGATTTCCACAGACGGACATGCTTAGTTCGTCTAAAATTTCATCACTGATCAAGAATATATATAGCATATGGGGTCTCAGATGGATATTTTGCTGCATTACAAACGGAATGACAAAGTGAATATATTCTTTTCTGGAGAGTATAGAAACATGTTTAGTTTGATTTACTTATTGTGAGCAAGAATGAGTAAGTACAAAAACTGAGAGTATAAAAATATTAAAATTTTGTTTTGTGTTTTTTGTTTTGTTTGGCATTTATTTGCTTTGCTTCTCTTTTGTACTTAGAATTAATATGAGAATGTTTAAAAATCAATTAAAACACGTAAACGTGCTAAAAGTGCTGTGCCGAATCTTCACAGATGTAATTCTTCTTTCTTTCTTGCTAAAACAGAAAGTAACTTTAATTAAACAATAATAAAAATAAAACAAAATGATGTTATCAGTCACTTTTATATATAAGACTACGTTTAAATTTTTTGGTTAGGAAGCTAAATGTTTGGCTCTTCTTACTTCTAATAACTCTGAATGTCTTTCAAAAATATTAAATATGTTTAATTTACAAACAAAAAGAAAAAATTCGTTCCATGTACCGCAAAATGTTCTAATTCTACAACCGTAGAATAGTCTTTTAGATTTGTTTGGTTTTTAATACCAATTTATTTCTTCCTGATAAATAAAGTAGGTATAATTCATCATAAAAATCAAAAATTACATATTATATGGTTACTTATATGAATCAGAAAATGTCGATATTCCAACCCTGAATTTGGATTTTTAATTATTTTGGTTTTTAATACCAATTTAACTCTTCCCGAAGTATAAAACGATTTCATTCACACACAACCAAAATAAGGAACTTATATGGCTACTTTTATGTACTAAAAAATTTCGATTTTCCAACCCTGGAACCGAATTTTTAATACCAAATTAATTCTTCCTGAAGTATAAAATAGGTTTAATTCACTAAAAAACAAAATTGCATGTACTAAAAAACTTTCAAGTTCCCAGCCCTGGAATTGAAATATAATTTTTTTTTCTGCTTTTTTATAAATGCGACTCTTCATGTGGTATAAAGTAGTTTTATTGAAGAAACAATTTAAATTTTTACCCATTTTGGTTACTTTTATGTATAAAAAATTCTAATTTCCCACCCCTGGAAGCGAAATTTTAATTTTTAAATTTTTTCTTATCAATGCAAATCTTCATGAAGTATAAAGTGATTTTATTTAAGAAAAACTCAAAATTTATAATAGTTTTGGTTATTACATGTACTACAAAATAGTGCATGTACCAAAAAGACTTTCATTTTCCCAACCCTGGAAGCGAAATTTAATGTTTTTATTTTTTATCAGTGCAAGTCTTCTTGAGGTATAATATAGTTTTATTTAAGAAAAATTTTAATTTTTTAGCCATTTTGGCCACTTTCATGTACTACAAAATATTGCACTTTCCAACCCTGGACTCGATATTTTGATTTTTTTTTTAATTTTTGATACCAATTTTGTTCTTTCTAAATTATAAGACAGTTTTAGGTAGCAAGAAAAAAAAAACATCAGTTGCGTCTTTGATTACTTTCACGTATAACAAATGCAATTTCCCACCCCTGGAAGCAAAATTTTAATAAAAATTTTTTTTTTTTGCCAATGCAAATCTTCATGACGTGTAAAGACGTTTTGTTAAAGAAAAACTTAAAATTGTTAACAATTTTAGTTACTACATGTACTACAAAATAAGGAATGGGCCGAGAAAAAATTTTTATTTCCCACCCCTGGAAAAAATTTTAATATTTTTATATTAAATTGAATTAAGATTTTATAGGCTAATTGTTCGAAATTTGTTTTTAAATCTCAGAAAGACATGATAAATATTCCAGGGCACAGAGGAAAGTCAACATCAGTTTTATTCAACTTACACAGCAGAGCAGAACAGCTGTTTTCGAAAGACGCAACCCTTTCATCATCAGTGCTCATGTGTATTATGTTTGTCACCACTTATTAGGTGACTTAGTTGAATTTGATAACAGTTCCTATTTACACAAATTTTATTGTGAAAAATAATCCGAGAACTGTATCAACCTGATGTTAACATGTTATGTCGCCAAGAATGCGGAGAAAGGAGTCATGCACCCACATGATGCTGAGGATAAGGTGAGATACCAGGCCGCTGTAGAGGAATATCGTAAGTTTATGGATTCCCTACCAAGCACGTCCAGAGCGGCCTCGCCGCAATCGCTCTCAGACGGAGGGCGTCCAGAAAGCAAAAAAAAAAGAAAGGTGCAGAAAACAACCTCTCCCTCAACATCATCTTCGTCGTCCACTCGAAGACCCTTTAACGAGGTAGTTAAGGATAACCTTCTTGTGGCCTTGGCGATTTCCAAAAATGGGAAGATTCTCCCTGTAACAACGGAGTGGGGGGCTATCGAATCCAAATTGTCTGAGCTCGTAATGGTCTACATCCTCTCCAATAAGGATAAGCCGGCTCCTCGCTTCGACTCCGGTGAGATACACCGGGGGTACAGGGTGATCAAGTGCTTGGACGCGTTTTCTAAGGACTTCCTCTGCGCAAGTATCGCTAAGATTAGTGAGACTTGGGATGGGTTAAGCCTTAAACTCATCCCTGCGGAGGAAATACCGATGAGACCGCGGGCAAGGATTTGGTTACCAAAACTGGGAAAGGATGGAAACAAAATGCTAGAGTGTCTGAAGCTACAGAACCACAGCATTCCAATGGATGACTGGTTAGTCATCCGCACGGAGGATCATGGCAGTAATGGCACCTGCCTAATCCTCTCCATCACGGAGTCTGGAGCGGAAGCGCTCGAAAAAGCAGGCTCTAAGCTATTTTTCGGGGTCAGGGACGCTAAGGTAAAGGTGTCCCGCCCAACTAAAGCTGAGATCGACGCTGTCGAGGCTGCGAACAACCTCCTGGGAGGGATGCAGCTAGCTGAGGAATAAGCGCGATGGCTCTAAAAATCGCCCAGATAAATCTAAAGCACTCGAAATGTGCAACAGATAACCTAATAATTGTCTCAGTCGAAGAGAACATCGACATTTGTATGGTGCAGGAACCATGGGTAGCAAACTCCGAGGTCAAAGGGTTCCCGAGGTCCACATACAATGTACTATATGCTAAAGGAAATGGTAAGCCCAGATCATGTCTAATAGCCAAAAAGCACATAAAATTTTTTCTCTGTTCACAGTTTAGTACTGAGGACCTTACAGTTGCGAGGGTCGAGCTGACAGATGGAACCAGCTTCCTTATCGCATCATGCCACATGGCGTACGACAAAGCAGCCCCACCAGATGAAGTGAAAGCTCTCATGTCATCTATTGGTGCTGATGAGGACATCATACTTTGTTGTGACGCCAACGCCAGGCATACAATTTGGGATAGCAGTGAAATCAACGACAGAGGTGAGCATATCCTTGATTTCATAAACCTTAATAAATTAACCATATGTAACTCCGGTTCCTCCCCGACTTTCATCTTTCCGAGTTCGGACAGGTTTAGTGGGTGGGAAGAGGTTCTGGATATCACTCTTGTAAATGATAGATTTAGACCTTTGGTTGATAAGTGGAGGGTATCCAATTAAAGATTCTTCTCGGATCATTGTTGGATATTCTTCGAAGTCGCGTCATTAGGCAATGAAAAGCAATGCTTCAGGAACCCGAGGAGAACAGACTGGGATAGGTTTAATGGGATTCTGAAGGAAAAACTAAGAAGAGTCTCAGAGATCGAGAATACGATTGATGGACTTGAACACAATGTGGGGGCGTTTAATAAGGCTATAACGAAAGCCTTTGAAATATCCTGCCCCCTAACAAAAACTAAGAAAAGTTAACCTCCGTGGTGGAGCTCGGAACTCTCAAGGTTACGCAGGTCCTTCAATTTATGCTATGAGAAGAAAGCATGGCAGTCTTACCGGGACAAGTTAGCAACGTATAAAAAAGCTATAAAAGTCGCTAAAAGAAACTCATAGAGGAATTTCTGTGAGTCAATAGATAGAACTAGGGATTCCGCAAGGCTTAGTAGGGCTCTGACCATGAACCGCACATGTCCAACCTTCGTTAAAGGGGGGGATGGGTCATGGACAGATTCCTCTGCGGAATCCCTAAGTATTCTTCTTAACACCCACTTTCCAGGCTGTACTGGCACGGCCATTGGAATCCTCCCAATTAGTGGGAATCAACACACTGTCAATAGAGATTTAATATTCCCAGAGAGAATCTCATGGGCTATTGACAGCTTCGCACCGTTTAAATCACCGGGTCCTGACGGCATCATTCCAAAGATGCTACAGAGTGCGAAGGGCTCTGTCATTCCCTGGCTTTTTAGGTTCTTTGAACTGTGTCTTACACTCAACTACGTTCCGACCAGCTGGAGGAAACTAAAAGTGGTTTTCATTCCCAAGATTGGAAAAAGTCACGAGGATCCAAAAGACTTCAGACCAATCAGCCTTTCATCTTTCTTAGTTAAGATGCTAGAAAGATTACTAGACACCCATATTAGGCATCGACTTGTAGGATCGTTTATTCTCTCAGATAGTCAGCATGCCTACCTAAAGGGACGCTCCACGGAAACAGCTCTGCATGCCATCCAACAGTCTCTCCGGGATGCAGACGTTGAGGAATACATCAGCAACTGGATCATCACTATGTTGAAGGCAAGAAACGTCACTGCAACGCTAGGTAATAGCGAAATGTTAAGATGGGCATGTAGAGGAACACCACAGGGTGGGGTGATCTCTCCCTGGGGTGATCTCTGCTCTGGCTTCTCGTTGTTAACACAATTCTTCTCAGACTAGATGCTGCAGGAGTTAAAGTTGTGGCTTACGCGGACGATGTAGGAATAATGGTATCAGAGATGTTCACGGACGTGATTAGTGATATCATGTCAACGCCTTGGGTACCCTCAGTGGATGGGCTGCAGGATGCGGTCTAGGAGTAAACCCCAGCAAAACGGAACTGGTACTATTTACTACAAAGACCAAAGTCCAAAGCTTTAAGCTTCCTCGGCTGAATAATCTGTAACTGTCCCTTTCGGACACTGCAAAATACCTAGGAGTTATCCTGGACACGAAACTATCGTGGAAACCAAATATACAACATAGAGTAAAAAAGGCAGCAGTTGCCTACTACTCTTGCCGGAGAATGTTTGGCTCCACATGGGGCCTAAAACCCATAATGCTTAAGTGGATGTACACAGCAATTGTACGCCCTATATTGACTTAAGGATCGTTTGTATGGTGGCCCGCCACATGTAAAAAATATGTGGTAGATCAACTATACAGGATACAGAGATCTGCTTCTATCGGGATTACTGGTTGTCTACGTACTAGTCCTTCAGAGGCGTTTAATGCTATACTAAACCTAATTCCGATTGACATTTATGTACTCGGGGCATCCTCAAGCAGTGCGGCAAGTCTAGCGGCATCAGGGAGGTGGAGGTCAAGGAACTATGGCCACGCAGGAATCCTTGGCCGGCTACCACCGACACTGAGGAAACCCACCGACTATATAGTACCTCACTAAGACTTTAACACTACATTCAAAGTCCTCTTACCATCCAGGCGGGAGTGGAAAAGGGGAAACTTCGAAAGGGAATTCAACTTCAGAGTGTATACTGATGGATCAAGGATGATCTGTGGTGTAGGCGCTGGGGTCTTCTCGAGGGACCTTGGAATAAGACTCTCGCTCCGTCTCCTAGATGAATTCAGCGTATTTTAGGCTGAGATACTGGCTATAAGGGAGGCGGCGAGGCTGTTAATTGATAGGGGTGTTCAGGGTAGAGTCGGTATCTTTGTCGACAGCCAGGCGGCACTCCTGTCTCTCAGGTCGTTCACTACTTCGTCTACCCTGGTAGCCAAATGAAAAGAGCTGCTATCCAGACTGGGAGGTCAGATAGACGCTACCCTCATCTGGGTACCCGCACACAGCAATTTCTTTGGAAACGAACAGGCAGATGAGCTAGCTAAGGCTGGATCTGCTAAGAACGTCTCCACTGCCGTATCGGTGGACATGCCGTTTGGCACCCTAAAGAGCACCATTCAGAGCCATTTCCGGCAGAAAGCGGCGGACAGGTGGCGCAAGGTGAACACGTGCAGGGTGGCTAGAAGCATGTGGCCATGTTATAACGACAATAGAACAGCACAAATGATCAACAGGAATCGCAGGGACATCTCAAGGCTCGTAGCGGTTGTGACAGGGCACTGGGTAATAGTCAGACATGCAGGCAGGTTAGGTCTCAACCATAATGCATTCTGTTGGAGCTGCAGGGATCAGAGCAAGGAAGAGACAGTTTATCACTTCCTTTGCGAATGCCCGGCCTTGAACAACACGAGACACAAATTCTTAGGCAACAGTATTATAGGCGACCTCGCGGAGTTATCAGGTACAGGTCTGGGGGACCTTATTAGATACCTCAATGTGACGGGTTGGATCTAGTAACCATCCGTATCCGAGATCAGGATACGGCTTCCATAGGTAGTCACTGACGAGTGGAGTGGTTTTTCAAAACGGGATCTCAGAGATCCTACTTGAATGCTTGCGTGTAGCGGGCAGCCAGGTATACCAACCAACCAACATGTTATTGTTATAATACCCGTGTTATCGTTTGATTATTTTTCTTCATGTCCCATTTTTATGAATTTTTTGTTCCATCATACCTAAGTCAAACTTTTTTGGTTTGAATTTTATACTTAAGTACATGGAACGTTTTTCCAATTTTTTATTATTGGTAGCTCAAGCCATAGCTTAAATTTGTATGTAGTAAGATTTTTAACGAACATTTTATATTGCTATATTAAATTGAATTAAGATTTCATATGCTAATTGTTCGAAATTGGTTTTTAAATCTTAGAAAGACATGATAAATATTCCAAGGCACAAAGGAAAGTCAACATCAGTTTTATTCAACTTACACAGCAGAGCAGAACAGCTGTTTTCGAAAGACGCAACCCTTTCATCATCAGTGCTCATGTGTAATGTGTTTGTCACCATTTATTAGGTGGCTTAGTTGAATTTGATAACAGTTCCTATTTACACAAATTTTATTGTGAAAAAGATAATATTTTTAGTTTTTAAAAGACCATTGAGGCTTCCCAAAGCACGAAATAGATTTAATTTACAAACATTAAAATAACAATTGGTTTTTGGTATAAATTTTGCGAAGAGAAATAGATTTAAGCTTCCCAGCCCTGGAACCGTACATCGGATCTTTCTGAATTTCAATACCACTCTATTTAAGTTCATTTTCAATCCAACGATCCAAGAACGCAGTCTCTCACTCTTCTGTACGTAGAGACAGACATCCATCGCTTAATCGTCATCGCTATTCATAAGGATCCAGAATATATATACTTTATGGGGTCCTATATTGATATCGAAGAAATTACACACGGAATGACAAACCTATATATACCCTTTCCATATTTTGTGAAGGGTATAAAAACCATAACCATTGCTTGCATTTAGATCTTAAAACAAGTAAAAACTCGACCGGGTCGAATCTTAAATACCCTCCAAACAATTAGTAAGTAAATTTAAAATGTTTAACTAGGTGGCATTGCTAGACCGTCTTAGACTTTATCACTGATCAAGAATATATATACTCTATGGAGTCCAATTCTCTTTGGAGGTTATTAAAACTGTATTTTTGCGGGGTCGCTCTGGCAAGGGCTGTGTGGGAGACATTTCACCTTTGTCATAAAAATCTAAAAATTAATGTTTGATATAATTATATACAATATATAAAATTTTTTTACAGTGTCATTTGGGGGGTTTAAGGGGGAGGAGGGGGTAGGGCAGATTAGTATCAGGTTAAGTCTCAGCTTCGTCATTAAAGCTTAAAAATGTTATTTTTAAGGAAAGTGTTCTTAAGTAAAACTATTTGAATTGTTAATTTTATTTATTTTTTTTCAACGGGCTTAAGTTCGAATCTGCATGACTGCAAATGATTTTTTATTATTTTATTAATAAATGAATTTGTTCAAATTCAATTTATTATTTCTTTTTTACATTAAGATTGGAATATTAAGAATATTTTCAATAATCATCAAACCAGCAGAACGGATCAGTACTGATTTCGAGGCCGCTACGCCATCTCCTCAGCGTTCTTTGTTCAATTTTTCCACTTATGCAAGTGGTGCTAGTTAGTACGAATATCAACTATTTAACCAATGTTATTAACGAAAATTGAATATGAGAAGTTCCCACATTCATATTTTTAAGTTATTACCTCTTTGGTTAATACGAAATTCCCCAACCCTGACGATTAATATTCCCAATATTCGCTTTTTCCAGAGCCATCGGCTGCTGATAGCTAAAGCTTCTTTGTTATATATGTTCAAGTAATTGAATTTAGTTGTCAATTTACAATGAACAAGTGCGCGAGTTACATACCCATCCCTGACTGTCATATTAACGGCTGGTAAAGTGTAGGGAGCCTAATAGTTTAAATTACAACTTTGTTTTTCATTCCCACACCTTGCCAGACAGCAACGTAAGCATTTTTATTTGCGTTGCTTAGATTAAATTATACTTTAAAATACTTTTAAAATTCAGTCTTAAGATTCAATTTAAATAAACTTGTTGGCTGCTCTCAAGAGCAACAACTAAAAATAAATAAAAACTGAAGTTTTATTTAATTGGCGCAGTCGGTAAACGGCCAAATAAAAAAAAAACTATTAACAAAATAAAAAGAAATATAATTAAGAAATGACATTTCTTGGCTTAAAGAACCGAGTGAAACATTTTTTAAAGAAAAGGCAAGAAATTTCTAAATTGTGGTGCCTTTTACCTACCATTAATTAAAAATAAAGAAACTTTGTGATTTTTTTTTTTTAAATAAAGAAAAAATTTAAAACTTTGTTAAAATATATTTACAAAGATTTTTAGTAAATAACTTTTTTTTAAGAACTAAAAGCATAAGTTAGAAAAGTGCAAATTTAAAGACAATAATGAGCAGATTCGACAAAAATAGGGATCTGCAGCAAGCCGACGGAATGGAAGGAAAGATCGCTGAGTTAGAAGCGGTCCTACAGATGCAGGAACAGAAAATCCAACAACAGCAACAACAGATGCAGGAACAACAGCTCCAATTACAACAACAACAGCTACAAAATGAACAACAAGTACAACAGCAGCAGTTGCAGCAACAACAACAATTACATCAGGAACGCCAAATACAACAGCAGCAGTATCCCCACAGCAACAACACAATTATCTCCTAATGGAACCTAAGGACATAATTCAACATTTCCGTCAAATTAGGCCTCTAAATACCAATCACAACATCAATGGTTTCATAAAGTCAATTGAGATGCTAATTGAGTTATGTGGAGATAACACCAATTTAAAAAGGTTTGGAATCCAGATAGTGATTAACGAGAAAATCACTGCAAACTTTGCAACTTACATAAGACAACTTGGTGACATATCTTGGGACCAATTGATATGCTGAGATTTTTAATAGATGCAGATACGTTAAAGTAAGTAACTTAAGGGAACTCTTGAACTATTTTGAAATAGCAAAAAATGAAATAAGTGAGATTTATGAATTAGACGATAGCAAACCTATGCTGTATAGGTCAGACAATGTAGACAGGGACCTAGTTAACATTTTGATTGAAAAAATAGATGGACCACTCAGAGTTGAAAGCCTAACATTAAATGACATAGTAAATAAATATACTAAGCTTAAATTTTAACAATAACGTAAAATGTAATGGCAATGGATCTAATAATAGAAACTTTAACGATAGAGGAAATTTTAACAATAACGTAAATTATAATGGCAATGCATCTAATAATAGAAACTTTAACGATAGAGGAAATTTTAACAATAACGTAAATTATAATGGTAATGGATCTAATAATAGAAACTTTTACGATAGAGGAAATTTTAACAATAACGTAAATTATAATGGCAATGGATCTAATAATAGAAATTTTAACGTTGGAAAATATTACAATAATAGCAGTAGATATCTTAAGAATGAAAATTTTGATAATAATAGGTCTGCCAATGGAAGTATAAATAATAGTGGGAACTTTAGAAGTCACAATCTTAACAATAATGGAAATTTCAATTATAATAATAGTGGTAGACATTTTAGTAATAGAAATTTAAATAGAAACCTGAGTGACAACAATAGTGGACAACAACGTCAATCAAACTTCTCTGGCCAAGAAACAGAACCGATGGAAATAGGCACAATTCATGAGGAACGGGACATAAATTTTCACATACCGCCTCAAGAACCACCTTGCCCATAATAGTAATCTCAATAGGGAAGCAAAAAATTAGGTGCCTCATAGATACAGGCTCAACGACAAGTATTATCAAACAAAACAAATTAATTGATAACTACCCGGAACAGAAACTCGAAAAACCAATTAAATATCGAACTTTAAATGGACTTAATGAAATATATTCTTATTTGATTACACCTTTTCCCAAAGAATTCTGTTGTTTGGGAACACTTAGTTGGAAGGTTGTTAATTTTAAGAATGATAATTATGATGCCATAATGGGACAAAACTTCTTGAAACCACTCGGGGCAATAATAAATAGTAATCATGGTTATATTGAAATTTTAAACAAAAATATATATTTTGGGGAAATGAGTTATCCTTTTTATATCGACAATATATGTTCCCTAGAACCAATTTCTATAGAATCAGTTTTCGATAAGATTAATTTTGGGCATCTAAATAATGAAGAAACAAAGAAAATTACAAATCTTTTGAACGATTTCAAAGACTTATTTTATATTGAAGGTGATGAACTTTCGGCAACAACTGAAATAGAACATAAAATTATTACTGACACAGAAAGGCCTATTTATTCGAAGATTTATCGTTATCCTCAAATTCATGAGGATGAAATCAGGAAACAAATAGATAACATGTTAAAACATAATATTATTCGGGAGAGCAACTCGGCCTATAATAGTCCCCTATGGATTGTCCCAAAGAAAGCCGATAACTCAGGGACCAATTTGGTGTATAGTCATAGATTATAGGAAGTTAAATGAACATACAGTTGAAGAAAAATTCCCAATACCAAACCTAAACAGCATATTGGATGGATTGGGTAGAGCCCAATATTTCTCCACTATAGACCTGGCGAAAGGGTTTCACCAAATACTTCTCGCAGAGGAGGATAGGAAGAAAACTGCTTTTTCTACTCCATTTGGGCACTTCGAATTCATCCGAATGCCTTTTGGATTACGAAACGCACCTTCGACCTTTCAACGGTTGATGAACTCGGTGCTGAGGAACCATATAAACAGGACCTGTGTCGTCTATATGGATGATATCTTAATATTTAGCACTTCGCTAACGGAACATATTAATAATATCAGGGAAATATTCAAGACTCTAAGAAAGGCCCAACTAAAGATACAGATAAACATATGTGATTTCCTACAAAAGGAAACCCAGTTTTTAGGCCATATGTTAACAACTAATGGCATCAAACCTGACCCAAATAAAATTTCGGTAATACAGAAGCTTAAACTTCCAACTACTGAGAGACAAATTAAATCGTTTTTGGGTATGACGGGATTTTACCGAAAATTTATTCACAATTATGCTAAGATAGCGTATCCAATGACGCAGTTTTTAAGGAAAGACGAACAAATAAACACAAATGATCCTAGCTATATTACATCTTTTGAGAAACTCAAACAGCTCATAACAAATTCGCCCATATTAAGATACCCAAATTTTAACAAACGTTTTAAAATTGTAACAGACGCAAGCAACAATGCAATTGGCGCTGTCTTAACACAAGACGGTCACCCAATAGCATATGCTTCGCGAACCTTAAATAAACACGAAACCAACTATGCAACAATTGAAAAAGAATTGTTGGCAATAGTTTGGGGTGTTAAATATTTTAGGCCATACATCTATGGGAAAGAATTCGACCTGGAAAGCGACCACGAACCACTGAAGTGGCTCATATGCAAATATTCAGGCAGAGATATAAGTCCTAGACTACAAAGATATCTCTAAAAAAATATATAGCACTCTTTCATAAATATGAAAGCGGTCATTCCGGAATATTAGCCACTTACGAGAATATCAAACATAAAGTATTTAATCCAAATTTAAAAATGGCCATACACAAGATAATAAACAATTGTCATATTTGCTCATCGGCAAAGTATGACAGAAACCCTGTAAAGAAAAAGTTCCAAAGAACTGAAACACCAACAACCGTAAACGAAATAGTACATGTGGACACATATGTAAATAGTAAGCAGTCTTTTATGGTTTTCATAGACAAATTTTCAAAACATGCAGTCTGTTTCCACATGCCTGACAGAAATAGTACAACTATAGTACAAAAACTCAGAGAATTTTTAGCAATAAAAGGTAAAACGAAAAAATTTGTGTTTGACAATGAATTCAATTCGAACAATGTCAGAAATTTCTTAAATGAAGAAGGAATTGACTTCCATATAACAAAACCAAATAGTCATACTGGGAATGCTGATGCAGAACGGTTAAACAATACCATAACAGAGAAAATAAGAGCACTTAACCTAGAAGAACAGTTACCAATAGAAACACAAATAATAAAAGCTATTAATTTCTATAATAATAGTTATCACAGTACAATAAAATGTACCCCTTTCGATGTAGTTAATAATAAAATAAACTATGAAATAATTAAGGAAAGAATGGAGAATACAAGGAAAATACAATTCTAAGGCATTTAAAACCATCAAAACATTGTTCTCTAACAGGTAGCTGCAAATACAAATTCAATAATAAAACAAATATAGTATGTATAGATGACGAAGCAATTTTGTTGAAAAATGTAAGAAACGAAAAACTTGGGCAGACTTGTGACAATAGAAATTTAAGTTTATCGGGTAACTACCTAATAAATTTTAACAATTGTAATCTCACAATTTTTAATCAGACCTTTAAAAATAATAAAAATGTAATTTATGAAAAGTTTTTTTACCCACCGGACAAAATTGCTAATTTGACTTATAATGAAGTAAAGTTTGAAAAAATTATGTTAGAACATACAAAAAATATTGACGAAATAAAGGAATTAAGATTTCATAACAAAATAGTATATGGACTTAACTCTACTGTAATAATATTAGTTATAATTATATCAATAATAATTTACATATTAAAAAGAAGAGAAAACACAAATTTAAAATTAAAATTAAATGAAACTAAAAATATTACGGTTCTAAATACCGAAGATATTATAAAGAAATACCGTATTGATAATGTATCAAAATCAGGAGTTAAAGAGCATACTGAGTTATAAATTAATTTGGTTTAAAAATAATTATTTAATTAAAATTTTTTGAACATATTTAATTTTAATATAAAAAAAAAACTTTATAAAATAAACTGAAGTACTATAAAAGCAAAGTAAACACCAAAAAAAAAAAAAAAAAAAAAAACAAGAAAAAATCAGTATGTAAATAGAACTTAAGCCTAAAACTGATAAATTTACAAAACATTCTTTTATAATGTAGTAATAATTTTAACGAACATTTTATATTGCTATATTAAATTTGAATTAAGATTCTATAGGCTAATTGTTCGAAATTTTAATTTAAATCTCAGAAAGACATGAAAAATATTCCAAGGCACAAAGGCAAGTCAACATCAGTTTTATTCAACTTACACAGCAGAGCAGAACAGCTGTTTTCGAAAGACGCAACCCTTTCATCATCAGTGCTCATGTGTATTGTGTTTGTCACCACTTATTAGGTGGCTTAGTTGAATATGATAACAGTTCCTATTTACACAAATTTTATTGTGAAAAAGAATACGGGAACTGTATCAACCTGATGTTAACATGTTATTGTTATAATACCCGTGTTACCGTTTGATTATTTTTCTTCATGTCCCATTTTTCTGAATTTTTTGTTCCATCATACCTAAGTCAAACTTTTTTGGTTTGAATTTTATACTTAAGTACATGTGAACGTTTTTCCAATTTTTATTATTGGGTAGCTCAAGCCATAGCTTAAATTTGTATGTAGTAATAATTTTAACGAACATTTTATATTGCTATATTAAATTTGAATTAAGATTCTATAGGCTAATTGTTCGAAATTTTAATTTAAATCTCAGAAAGACATGAAAAATATTCCAAGGCACAAAGGCAAGTCAACATCAGTTTTATTCAACTTACACAGCAGAGCAGAACAGCTGTTTTCGAAAGACGCAACCCTTTCATCATCAGTGCTCATGTGTATTGTGTTTGTCACCACTTATTAGGTGGCTTAGTTGAATATGATAACAGTTCCTATTTACACAAATTTTATTGTGAAAAAGAATACGGGAACTGTATCAACCTGATGTTAACATGTTATTGTTATAATACCCGTGTTACCGTTTGATTATTTTTCTTCATGTCCCATTTTTCTGAATTTTTTGTTCCATCATACCTAAGTCAAACTTTTTTGGTTTGAATTTTATACTTAAGTACATGTGAACGTTTTTCCAATTTTTATTATTGGGTAGCTCAAGCCATAGCTTAAATTTGTATGTAGTAATAATTTTAACGAACATTTTATATTGCTATATTAAATTTGAATTAAGATTCTATAGGCTAATTGTTCGAAATTTTAATTTAAATCTCAGAAAGACATGAAAAATATTCCAAGGCACAAAGGCAAGTCAACATCAGTTTTATTCAACTTACACAGCAGAGCAGAACAGCTGTTTTCGAAAGACGCAACCCTTTCATCATCAGTGCTCATGTGTATTGTGTTTGTCACCACTTATTAGGTGGCTTAGTTGAATATGATAACAGTTCCTATTTACACAAATTTTATTGTGAAAAAGAATACGGGAACTGTATCAACCTGATGTTAACATGTTATTGTTATAATACCCGTGTTACCGTTTGATTATTTTTCTTCATGTCCCATTTTTCTGAATTTTTTGTTCCATCATACCTAAGTCAAACTTTTTTGGTTTGAATTTTATACTTAAGTACATGTGAACGTTTTTCCAATTTTTATTATTGGGTAGCTCAAGCCATAGCTTAAATTTGTATGTAGTAATAATTTTAACGAACATTTTATATTGCTATATTAAATTTGAATTAAGATTCTATAGGCTAATTATTCGAAATTTTAATTTAAATCTCAGAAAGACATGAAAAATATTCCAAGGCACAAAGGCAAGTCAACATCAGTTTTATTCAACTTACACAGCAGAGCAGAACAGCTGTTTTCGAAAGACGCAACCCTTTCATCATCAGTGCTCATGTGTATTGTGTTTGTCACCACTTATTAGGTGGCTTAGTTGAATATGATAACAGTTCCTATTTACACAAATTTTATTGTGAAAAAGAATACGGGAACTGTATCAACCTGATGTTAACATGTTATTGTTATAATACCCGTGTTACCGTTTGATTATTTTTCTTCATGTCCCATTTTTCTGAATTTTTTGTTCCATCATACCTAAGTCAAACTTTTTTGGTTTGAATTTTATACTTAAGTACATGTGAACGTTTTTCCAATTTTTATTATTGGGTAGCTCAAGCCATAGCTTAAATTTGTATGTAGTAATAATTTTAACGAACATTTTATATTGCTATATTAAATTTGAATTAAGATTCTATAGGCTAATTGTTCGAAATTTTAATTTAAATCTCAGAAAGACATGAAAAATATTCCAAGGCACAAAGGCAAGTCAACATCAGTTTTATTCAACTTACACAGCAGAGCAGAACAGCTGTTTTCGAAAGACGCAACCCTTTCATCATCAGTGCTCATGTGTATTGTGTTTGTCACCACTTATTAGGTGGCTTAGTTGAATATGATAACAGTTCCTATTTACACAAATTTTATTGTGAAAAAGAATACGGGAACTGTATCAACCTGATGTTAACATGTTATTGTTATAATACCCGTGTTACCGTTTGATTATTTTTCTTCATGTCATAGGAACTGTTATCATATTCAACTAAGCCACCTAATAAGTGGTGACAAACACAATACACATGAGCACTGATGATGAAAGGGTTGCGTCTTTCGAAAACAGCTGTTCTGCTCTGCTGTGTAAGTTGAATAAAACTGATGTTGACTTGCCTTTGTGCCTTGGAATATTTTTCATGTCTTTCTGAGATTTAAATTAAAATTTCGAACAATTAGCCTATAGAATCTTAATTCAAATTTAATATAGCAATATAAAATGTTCGTTAAAATTATTACTACATACAAATTTAAGCTATGGCTTGAGCTACCCAATAATAAAAATTGGAAAAACGTTCACATGTACTTAAGTATAAAATTCAAACCAAAAAAGTTTGACTTAGGTATGATGGAACAAAAAATTCAGAAAAATGGGACATGAAGAAAAATAATCAAACGGTAACACGGGTATTATAACAATAACATGTTAACATCAGGTTGATACAGTTCCCGTATTCTTTTTCACAATAAAATTTGTGTAAATAGGAACTGTTATCATATTCAACTAAGCCACCTAATAAGTGGTGACAAACACAATACACATGAGCACTGATGATGAAAGGGTTGCGTCTTTCGAAAACAGCTGTTCTGCTCTGCTGTGTAAGTTGAATAAAACTGATGTTGACTTGCCTTTGTGCCTTGGAATATTTTTCATGTCTTTCTGAGATTTAAATTAAAATTTCGAACAATTAGCCTATAGAATCTTAATTCAAATTTAATATAGCAATATAAAATGTTCGTTTAAATTATTACTACATACAAATTTAAGCTATGGCTTGAGCTACCCAATAATAAAAATTGGAAAAACGTTCACATGTACTTAAGTATAAAATTCAAACCAAAAAAGTTTGACTTAGGTATGATGGAACAAAAAATTCAGAAAAATGGGACATGAAGAAAAATAATCAAACGGTAACACGGGTATTATAACAATAACATGTTAACATCAGGTTGATACAGTTCCCGTATTCTTTTTCACAATAAAATTTGTGTAAATAGGAACTGTTATCATATTCAACTAAGCCACCTAATAAGTGGTGACAAACACAATACACATGAGCACTGATGATGAAAGGGTTGCGTCTTTCGAAAACAGCTGTTCTGCTCTGCTGTGTAAGTTGAATAAAACTGATGTTGACTTGCCTTTGTGCCTTGGAATATTTTTCATGTCTTTCTGAGATTTAAATTAAAATTTCGAACAATTAGCCTATAGAATCTTAATTCAAATTTAATATAGCAATATAAAATGTTCGTTAAAATTATTACTACATACAAATTTAAGCTATGGCTTGAGCTACCCAATAATAAAAATTGGAAAAACGTTCACATGTACTTAAGTATAAAATTCAAACCAAAAAAGTTTGACTTAGGTATGATGGAACAAAAAATTCAGAAAAATGGGACATGAAGAAAAATAATCAAACGGTAACACGGGTATTATAACAATAACATGTTAACATCAGGTTGATACAGTTCCCGTATTCTTTTTCACAATAAAATTTGTGTAAATAGGAACTGTTATCATATTCAACTAAGCCACCTAATAAGTGGTGACAAACACAATACACATGAGCACTGATGATGAAAGGGTTGCGTCTTTCGAAAACAGCTGTTCTGCTCTGCTGTGTAAGTTGAATAAAACTGATGTTGACTTGCCTTTGTGCCTTGGAATATTTTTCATGTCTTTCTGAGATTTAAATTAAAATTTCGAACAATTAGCCTATAGAATCTTAATTCAAATTTAATATAGCAATATAAAATGTTCGTTAAAATTATTACTACATACAAATTTAAGCTATGGCTTGAGCTACCCAATAATAAAAATTGGAAAAACGTTCACATGTACTTAAGTATAAAATTCAAACCAAAAAAGTTTGACTTAGGTATGATGGAACAAAAAATTCAGAAAAATGGGACATGAAGAAAAATAATCAAACGGTAACACGGGTATTATAACAATAACATGTTAACATCAGGTTGATACAGTTCCCGTATTCTTTTTCACAATAAAATTTGTGTAAATAGGAACTGTTATCATATTCAACTAAGCCACCTAATAAGTGGTGACAAACACAATACACATGAGCACTGATGATGAAAGGGTTGCGTCTTTCGAAAACAGCTGTTCTGCTCTGCTGTGTAAGTTGAATAAAACTGATGTTGACTTGCCTTTGTGCCTTGGAATATTTTTCATGTCTTTCTGAGATTTAAATTAAAATTTCGAACAATTAGCCTATAGAATCTTAATTCAAATTTAATATTCTTTTATAATATAGATTTTTTTATATAATTAAGTTTTTTTTATATTTATAAAAAAACGGAATTAGTTAAAACAAAATTCGAATATACATACAAAAAACCCAATATTTTGCATCAATTTTATACTATTTTATATTTATAAATAAATAAATTAAAAGTCAAAATGTAAAATGATTTTGCTTGATAAACAAAAATATGTGCTTTTAAATAAATTATAGCTTAAATAAATATTATTAAAAAGAAATGTCTTAACAAGTCTTTTATAATTTAGAACATAAACTTTTAACATTTTTATATTTAAATACATTTTTATTATTTAAATTTTTTTTATAATAGAAAAAACGGCAAATTTTATAAATTTTAATTTTTTTATATAAAACTCAGGAGAGTTTTTAGACAAGGGGTGGAGGAGTTACATACCCATCCCTGACTGTCATATTAACGGTTGGTAAAGTGTAGGGAGCCTAATAGTTTAAATTACAACTTTGTTTTTCATTCCCACACCTTGCCAGACAGCAACGTAAGCATTTTTATTTGCGTTGCTTAGATTAAATTATACTTTAAAATACTTTTAAAATTCAGTCTTAAGATTCAATTTAAATAAACTTGTTGGCTACTCTCAAGAGCAACAACTAAAAATATATAAAAACTGAAGTTTTATTTAATTCGCGTGCCCCGTAATGTTTTTAAATTATGTATGAATTTTTATTAGTCGGACATTCTTATGTAAATTGTTAATTTTTTTTCCAACGGGCTTAAGTTCGAATCTGCATGACCCGTTGAAAAAAAAATATATTAACAATTTACATAAGAAAGTTCGACTAATAAAAATATTAAATTTTCGTTAATAACATTGGTTAAATAGTTGATATTCCTACTAACTAGCACCACTTGCAAAAATGGAAAAATTTACTAAAGAACGCTGATGAGATGGCGTAACGGACTCGAAATCAGTACTGATCCGTTCTGCTGGTTTGATGATTATTGAAAATATTCTTAATATTCCAATCTTAATATAAAAAAAAAATAATAAATAGAATTTGAACAAATTCATTTATTAATAAAATAATAAAAAGTCATTTGCAGTCATGCAGATTCGATCTTAAGCCCGTTGAAAAAAAAGTAACAATTACATAAGAAAGTTCGACTAATAAAAATTCATACATAATGTAGCCCTGTAGCAAAAATTAGCCGGCGAAGTAAAAGGTTGAAATAGCTACAAAAAAAAAAAAAAAAAAAATGTCTATCTTCTCATCTTTCCTAATCTGTACCCTCAATACTATCCCCTCGTTTTCAGTTCTGGCGCAATGCATTGCATATATAGGGGTCATCCCCTGAGCGCTGGTCCTACTCCTAAAAAAAAAAAAAAAAAAAAAAAACTATTTGTTAAAATTTTACACTATTTTAGTATATAATACAAAAAGAGGGCGGGTTCCAAAAATAATTATTTTTTATTTTATGGCTCCAAGTTCAACGCGTTGGATTTTCTTTAATATAAAAATGTATTATTTGCTTAAAAAAATTACAAAAAAACTTTGAAAACTATGTTGCTTTTTAGAGGATGATTTAGTTCTTCTTAGGGGAACTTTTTTCCCTCTTGCCCGACTTAGCCCATCACCGAACTTAACCTGTGCTATCCTTCAAGATATATTTATACCGAATTTCTAGAGTCTAGCTCTTTTCGTTTGAACTGAATCGTGATTTCCACAGACGGACATGCTTTTTTTTACAGGCTGCCAGTTTTGATTAACAAATCCAGCACACTTGGGTCCTAGTAGATCCATTGTGTTACACGAAAACATCACAAACACCCAAGGTCCTTGGTGGGAATCGAACCCACGACCTCTGTACTAATAGGCTAGCATCGCTACCAATCAGCCACATCGGTACCCTGACGGACATGCTTAGTTCGTCTAAAATTTCATCATTGATCAAGAATATATATGGTATATGGGGTCTCAGATGGATATTTTGCTGCGTTACAAACGGAATGACAAAGTGAATATATTCTTTTCTGGAGAGTATAGAAACATGTTTAGTTTGATTTACTTAATGTGAGCAAGAATGAGTAAGTACAAAAAATCTGAGAGTATAAAAATAATAAAATTTTGTTTTGTTTTTTTTGTTTTGTTTGACATTTATTTGCTTTGCTTCTCTTTTGTACTTAGAATTAATATGAGAATGTTTAAAAATCAATTAAAACAAGTAAAAGTGCTAAAAGTGCTGTGCCGAATCTTAAATACCCTTCACAAATGTAATTCTTCTCTCTCTCTTGCTAAAACAGAAAGTAACTTTAATTAAACAATAAAAAAAATAAAACAAAATGATATTATCAGTTACTTTTATATATAAGACTACGTTTAAATTTTTTGGTTAGGAAGCTAAATGTTTGGCTCTTCTTACTTCTAATACCTCTAAATGTTTTTCAAAAATATTAAATATGTTTAACTTACAAACAAAAAGAAAAAATTCGTTTCATGTACCCCAAAAGGTTCTAATTGTACAACCGTAGAATAGTCTTTTAGATTTGTTTGGTTTTTAATACCAATTTATTTCTTCCTGATATATAAAGTAGGTATAATTCATCATAAAAATCAAAAATAACATATTATATGGTTCATAAAAGAATCAGAAAATGCCGATATTCCAACCCTGAATTTGGATTTTTAATTATTTTGGTTTTTAATACCAATTTAACTCTTCCCGAAGTATAAAAAAGATTTCTTTCACACACAACCAAATTAAGGAACTTATATGGCTACTTTTATGTTCTAAAAAATTTGGATTTTCCAACCCTGGAACCGAATTTTTAAAACCAAATTAATTCTTCCTGAAGTATAAAATAGGTTTAATTCACTAAAAAAACAAAATTGCATGTACCAAAAATCTTTCAATTTCCCAGCCCTGGAATTGAAATTTAATTTTTTTTCTTTTTTCTAAATGCGACTCTTCATGTGGTATAAAGTAGTTTTATTGAAGAAACATTTTAAATTTTTACCCATTTTGGTTACTTTTATGTACAAAAAAGTCCAATTTCCCACCACTGGAAGCGAAATTTTAATTTTTAAATTTTTTCTTATCAATGCAAATGAAGTATAAAGTGATTTTATTTAAGAAAAACTCAAAATTTATAACAGTTTTGGTTATTACATGTACTACAAAATATTGCATGTACAAAAAAGACTTTCATTTTCCCAACCCTGGAAGCGAAATTTTATTTTTTTTATTTTTACCAGTGCAAGTCTTCTTGAGGTATAATATAGTTTTATTTAAGAAAAATTTTAATTTTTTAGCCATTTTGGCCACTTTCATGTACAACAAAATATTGCAATTTCCAACCCTGGATTCGAAATTTTGATTTTTTTTTTAATTTTTGACACCAATTTTGTTCTTTCTGAATTATAAGACAGTTTTAGGTAGCAAGAAAAAAAACATCAGTTGCCTCTTTGATTACTTTCACGTATAACAAATGCAATTTCCCACCCCTGGAAGCAAAATTTTAATTTATAATTTTTTTTTTGCCAATGCAAATCTTCATGACGTGTAAAGACGTTTTGTTAAAGAAAAACTTAAAATTGCTAACAATTTTAGTTACTACATGTACTACAAAATAAGGAATGGGCCGAGAAAAAAATTTTTATTTCCCATCCCTGGAAAAAATTTTAATATTTTTAGTTTTTAATAGACCATTGAGGCTTCCCAAAGCACGAAATAGGTTTAATTTACAAACATTAAAATAATAAGTAATTTTTGGTATAAATTTTGCGTAGAGAAATAGATGTAAGCTTCCCAGCCCTGGAACCGTACATCGGATCTTTCTGAATTTTAATACCACTCTATTTAAGTTCATTTCCAATCCAACGGTCCAAGAACACAGTCTCTCACTCTTCTGTACGTACAGACAGACATTCATCGCTAATCGTCATCGCTATTCATAAGGATCCAGAATATATATACTTTATGGGGTCCTATATTGATATCGAAGAAATTACACACGGAATGACAAACCTATATATACCCTTTCCCTTTTTTGTGAAGGGTATAAAAACCATAACAATTGCTTGCAATTTAGATCTTAAAATACCCATTTAGTAATATTAGAACCTTGCCAAATACTTACAGTATGTTAGCAAAAACAAGTAAAAACTCGACCGGGTCGAATCTTAAATATCCTCCAAACAATTAGTAAGTAAGTAGTAAGAATTTTAACGAACATTTTATATTGTTATATTAAATTGAATTAAGATTCTATAGGCTAATTGTTCGAAATTTTTAATTTAAATCTCAGAAAGACATGATAAATATTCCAAGGCACAAAGGCAAGTCAACATCAGTTTTTGTTATTAAACTTACACAGTAGAGCAGAACAGCTATTTTCGAAAGACGCAACCCTTTCATCATCAGTGCTCATGTGTATTGTGTTTGTCACCACTTATTAGGTGGCTTAGTTGAATGTGATAACAGTTCCTATTTACACAAATTTTATTGTGAAAAAGAAGATAGCAAAATTGGGAAAATAAGATAGAAAATAGCTGTTCTGCTCTGCTGTGTAAGTTGAATAACAAAAACTGATGTTGACTTGCCTTTGTGCTTTGGAATATTTATCATGTCTTTCTGAGATTTAAATTAAAAATTTCGAACAATTAGCCTATAGAATCTTAATTCAATTAGTAAGTAAATTTAAAATGTTTAACTAGGTGGCATTCCTAGACCGTCTTAGACTTTATCACTGATCAAGAATATATATACTCTATGGGGTCCAATTCTCTTTGGAGGTTATTAAAACTGTATTTTTGCGGGGTCGCTCTGGCAAGGGCTGTGTGGGAGACATTTCACCTTTGTCATAAAAATCTAAAAATTAATGTTTGATATAATTATATACAATATATAAAATTTTTTGTGTCATTTGGTGGGTTTAAGGGGGAGGAGGGGGTAGGGCAGAGTAGTATCAGGTTAAGTCTCAGCTTCGTCATTAAAGCTTAAAAATGTTATTTTTAAGGAAAGTGTTCTTAAGTAAAACTGTTTGAATTGTTAATTTTATATATATTTTTTCAACGGGCTTAAGTTCGAATCTGCATGACTACAAATGATTATTTTATTATTAAATGAATTTGTTCAAATTCTATTTTAATATTAAGAATATTTTCAATAATCATCAAACCAGCAGAACGGATTAGTACTGATTTCGAGGCCGCTACGCCATCTCCTCAGCGTTCTTTGTTCAATTTTTCCACTTTTGCAAGTGGTGCTAGTTAATACGAATATCAACTATTTAACCAATGTTATTAACGAAAATTTTAAATGAGAAGTTCCCACATTCATATTTTTAAGTTATTACTTTTTTGGTTAGTACGAAATTCCCCAACCCTGACGATTAATATTCCCAATATTCCATGTATCTCTTTCGCTTTTTCCAGAGCCATCGGCTGCTGATAGCTAAAGCTTCTTTGTTATTTCTGTTCAAGTAATTGAATTTAGTTGTCAATTTACAATGAACAAGTGCGCGTCCCCTCGCAATGTTTTTAAATTATGTATGAATTTTTATTAGTCGAACATTCTTATGTAAATTGTTAATTTTTTTTTCCAACGGGCTTAAGTTCGAATCTGCATGACCCGTTGAAAAAAAAATAAATTAACAATTTACATAAGAAAGTTCGACTAATAAAATTATTCAATTTTCGTTAATAACATTGGTTAAATAGTTGATATTCCTACTAGCTAGCACCACTTGCAAAAACGGAAAAATTGACCAAAGAACGCTCATGAGATGGCGTAGCGGACTCGAAATCAGTACTGATCCGTTCTGCTGGTTTGATGATTATTGAAAATATTCTTAATATTCCAATCTTAATACAAAAAAAATAATAAATAGAATTTTAACAAATTCATTTATTAATAAAATAATAAACAGTCATTTGCAGTCATGCAGATTCGAACTTAAGCCCGTAGAAAAAAAAATAACAATTACATAAGAAAGTTCGACTAATAAAAATTCATACATAATGTAAAACTATTTGTTAAATTTTTACACTATTTTTGTAATAAAGCCCACTAAAGAGGGCGGGTTCCAAAAATAATTATATTTTATTTTATGGCTCCAAGTTCAACGCGTTGGATTTTCTTTAATATAAAAATGTATTATTTGCTTAACAATATTACAAAAAAACTTTAAAAACTATGTTGCTTTTTAGAGGTTGATTTAGTTCTTCTTAGGGGAACTTTTTTCCCTCTTGCCCGATTTAGCCCATCACCGAACTTAACCTGTGCTATCCTTCAAGATATATTTATACCGAAATTCTAAAGTCTAGCTCTTTTCGTTTGGACTGAATCGTGATTTCCACAGACGGACATGCTTAGTTCGTCTAAAATTTTATCACTGATCAAGAATATATATAGTATATGGGGTCTCAGATGGATATTTTGCTGCGTTACAAACAGAATGACAAAGTGAATATATTCTTTTCTGGAGGGTATAGAAACATGTTTAGTTTGATTTACTTATTGTGAGCAAGAATGAGTAAGTACAAAAACTCTGAGAGTATAAAAATAATAAAATTTTGTTTTGTGTTTTTTGTTTTGTTTGGCATTTATTTGCTTTGCTTCTCTTTTGTACTTAGAATTAATATGAGAATGTTTAAAAATCAATTAAAACAAGTAAAAGTGCTAAAAGTGCTGTGCCGAATCTTAAAAACCCTTCACAAATGTAATTCTTCTCTCTTTCTTGCTAAAACAGAAAGTAACTTTAATTAAACAATAATAAAAATAAAACAAAATGATGTTATCAGTTACTTTTATATATTAGACTACGTTTAAATTTTTTGGTTAGGAAGTTAATGTTTGGCTCTTCTTACTTCTAATACCTCTGAATGTCTTTCAAAAATATTAAATATGTTTAACTTACAAACAAAAAGAAAAAATTCGTTTCATGTACCCCAAAAGGTTCTAATTGTACAACCGTAGAACAGTCTTTTAGATTTGTTTGGTTTTTAATACCAATTTATTTCTTCCTAATATATAAAGTAGGTATAATTCATCATAAAAATCAAAAATAACATATTTTATGGTTACTTTTAGGAATCAGAAAATGTCGATATTCCAACCCTGAATTTGGATTTTTAATTATTTTGGTTTTTAATACCAATTTAACTCTTCCCGAAGTATAAAAAAGATTTCATTCACACACAACCAAAATAAGGAACTTATGTGGCTACTTTTATGTACTAAAAAATTTGGATTTTCCAACCCTGGAACCGAATTTTTAATACCAAATTAATTCTTCCTGAAGTATAAAATAGGTTTAATTCACTAAAAAAACAAAATTGCATGTACCAAAAAACTTTCAATTTCCCAGCTCTGGAATTGAAATTTATTTATTTTTTTGCTTTTTTATGAATGCGACTCTTCATGTGGTATAAAGTAGTTTTATTGAAGAAACATTTTAAATTTTTAACCATTTTGGTTAATTTCCAATTCCTATTTCCCACCCCTGGAAGCAAAATTTTAATTTTTAATTTTGTTCTTATCAATGCAAATCTTCATGAAGTATAAAGTGATTTTATTTAAGAAAAACTCTAAATTTATGACAGTTTTGGTTATTATATGTACTACAAAATATTGCATGTACCAAGAAGACTTTCATTTTCCCAACCCTGGAAGCGAAATTTTATTTATTTATTTTTTATCAGTGCAAGTCTTCTTGAGGTATAATATAGTTTTATTTAAGAAAAATTTTAATATTTTAGCCATTTTGGCTACTTTCATGTACTACAAAATATTGCACTTTCCAACCCTGGATTCGAAATTTTGATTTTTTTTTTAATTTTTGACACCAATTTTGTTCTTCCTAAATTATAAGACAGTTTTAGGTAGCAAGAAAAACAACATCAGTTGTCTCTTTGATTACTTTCACGTATAACAAATGCAATTTCCCACCCCTGGAAGCAAAATTTTAGTTTAAAATTTTTTTTTTTTGGCCAATGCAAATCTTCATGACGTGTAAAGACGTTTTGTTAAAGAAAAACTTAACATTGTTAACAATTTTAGTTACTACATGTACTACAAATTTTTTTTTTATTTTTTTTTTTATTTGTTTATTCATTCATTTCATTCGTATTTACATAAATTCCGCAAAGCTTAGAAGCTTGTCTGCAGAGAGTGTTTGTAAATATGCATTGTATTTACAAGTTATGCTTAAACATGTGATACATTATAAGACTAGGTTTAGATTCTTGTATAGTTTTATAAATATAGTACTATTTACATATAGATATTTATTATATAAAATTTTTAAATTCATAGCGGTATATCTTATGCATTACATATGTATATTTAATTATATAAAACAAATTTTGAGTGAAAATAATGAGATTTTTGAAATTTTTAGCTTGGCTTGTTTTATGATTACTGATTTTTGGCTTCATTTATTGTGTACTTATTAAGTGCTTTTTTATTAAATAATTTCTTTTTGCATCATTTGTTGTGTTGATTATGTTGACTGGAAGTTTGTTAAATATTGTTGGTAATGTTACGGATAGTGTATTTCGACCATATTCATTTGTAAATTGGCTTATTATGAATCTGACCTGCCCACGTCTCCTGGTGTTGTATGAGTGGTCAATTGGCTGCAAGAATCTGTAGTCCTTATGAAATTCTTTGGCTAATGTTATATTATAGATATTTTTTACATCCAGGACGTTCAGGATTTTAGGAAGACTATTTGTGTTCCGATTTGTATTGTGACTGTTGTGTGCAGTGATGTTAACCGTACGGTAATTACCGTATTGTACCGTAATTTAGCCCTCCGAACGGTAAGCAAGTAATTGCTATATTTGTACGGTAATTTTAAAAAGTTTTACTTTTTAATTATTAGACCCCAAAATTTTTTTTCATAATGTGTCTACAAGGGCGAATTCATAACTGTGTTAATAGATCATTTTTGTGACGCCTAAATATAAATTCTTCACTGCAAATTCTCTTGCGACTACATATTTCTCAGTAAAAACATAAAAAAAGTACGGTTTCATTACAACTATGCAAAATAATGTCAATTTTGGTTAAATTCTTTACGTTTCTTATTATTAATTTTGTACCAGACTTTGCGTACGGTAATTTTACCTAAAAAACGGTAACTTTTTTAGAGCTGTAAGGAAATCGAAATAAAAAAGTTAACATCACTGGTTGTGTGTTACATTATTGTTATTTATATTATTGGTATTACTGAAATTAACTATGGTATTATTGGATATGTGTGTATTGTTGTCTGTATTATTATTATTATTATTATCATTATTACTATTATTATTATTATTATTATTATTATTATTATCATTGATAATGTTGTTGCTGTTATTAACATTCGTATTGTTTCTTCTGACAACATTATTGTTACGTATGTTATAAGTTATGTTAATTACATGATTGTTTATGGGGTTGTGTAGTTCGTTGTTGTTTCTGTTGTCATTAGTGATATCATACCTATTGTTGTTATCGCCCATACGATAGTTATTGCTGCTGGTAGTAATGAAAATGTTGTTGCTGTTGATGCTGATGTTCGTAGGAATAGGGAATGGGCCGAGAAAAAAATGTTTATTTCCCATCCCTGGAAAAAATTTTAATATTTTGTTTTTAATAGACCATTGAGGCTTCCCAAAGCACGAAATAGGTTTAATTTACAAACATTAAAATAATAATTGGTTTTTGGTATAAATTTTGCGTAGAGAAATAGATGTAAGCTTCCCAGCCCTGGAACCGTACATCGGATCTTTCTGACTTTCAATACCACTCTATTTAAGTTCATTTCCAATCCAACGGTCCAAGAACGCAGTCTCTCACTCTTCTGTACGTACAGACAGACATCCATCGCTTAATCGTCATCGCTATTCATAAGGATCCAGAATATATATATACTTTATGGGGTCCTATATTGATATCGAAGAAATTACACACGGAATGACAAACCTATATATACCCTTTCCCTTTTTTGTGAAGGGTATAAAAACCATAACCATTGCTTGCATTTAGATCTTAAAATACCCATGTTGTAATATTAGAACCTTACCAAATACTTACAGTATGTTAGCAAAAACAAGTAAAAACTCGACCGGGTCGAATCTTAAATATATAATATAGCAATATAAAAATGTTCGTTAAAATTCTTACTACATACAAATTTAAGCTATGGCTTGAGCTACCCAATAATAAAAATTGGAAAAAACGTTCACATGTACTTAAGTATAAAATTCAAACCAAAAAAAAAGTTTGACTTAGGTATGATGGAACAAAAAATTCAGAAAAATGGGACATGAAGAAAAATAATCAAACGGTAACACGGGTATTATAACAATAACATGTTAACATCAGGTTGATACAGTTCCCGTATTCTTTTTCACAATAAAATTTGTGTAAATAGGAACTGTTATCACATTCAACTAAGCCACCTAATAAGTGGTGACAAACACAATACACATGAGCACTGATGATGAAAGGGTTGCGTCCTTCGAAAACAGCTGTTCTGCTCTGCTGTGTAAGTTGAATAAAACTGATGTTGACTTGCCTTTGTGCCTTGGAATATTTATCATGTCTTTCTGAGATTTAAATTAAAATTTCGAACAATTAGCCTATAGAATCTTAATTCAAATTTAATATAGCAATATAAAAATGTTCGTTAAAATTCTTACTACATACAAATTTAAGCTATGGCTTGAGCTACCCAATAATAAAAATTGGAAAAAACGTTCACATGTACTTAAGTATAAAATTCAAACCAAAAAAAAGTTTGACTTAGGTATGATGGAACAAAAAATTCAGAAAAATGGGACATGAAGAAAAATAATCAAACGGTAACACGGGTATTATAACAATAACATGTTAACATCAGGTTGAAACAGTTCCCGTATTCTTTTTCACAATAAAATTTGTGTAAATAGGAACTGTTATCACATTCAACTAAGCCACCTAATAAGTGGTGACAAACACAATACACATGAGCACTGATGATGAAAGGGTTGCGTCTTTCGAAAACAGCTGTTCTGCTCTGCTGTGTAAGTTGAATAAAACTGATGTTGACTTGCCTTTGTGCCTTGGAATATTTATCATGTCTTTCTGAGATTTAAATTAAAATTTCGAACAATTAGCCTATAGAATCTTAATTCAAATTTAATATAGCAATATAAAAATGTTCGTTAAAATTCTTACTACGTTAATTTATTTTTTTTTTCAACGGGTCATGCAGATTCGAACTTAAGCCCGTTGGAAAAAAAGAAATAAGAATATTTTCAATAATCATCAAACCAGCAGAACGGATCAGTACTGATTTCGATGCCGCTACGCCATCTCCTCAGCGTTCTTTGTTCAATTTTTCCACTTTTGCAAGTGGTGCTAGTTAGTACGAATATCAACTATTTAACCAATGTTATTAACGAAAATTTTAAATGAGAAGTTCCCACATTCATATTTTTAAGTTATTACTTTTTTGGTTAGTACGAAATTCCCCTACCCTGACGATTAATATTCCCACTATTCCATGTATCTCTTTCGCTTTTTCCAGAGCCATCGGCTGCTGATAGCTAAAGCTTCTTTGTTATTTATGTTCAAGTAATTGAATTTAGTTGTCAATTTACAATGAACAAGTGCGCGTGCCCCCGCAATGTTTTTAAATTATGTATGAATTTTTATTAGTCGAACATTCTTATGTAAATTGTTAATTTTTTTCCAACGGGCTTAAGTTCGAATCTGCATGACCCTTTGAAAAAAAAATATATTAACAATTTACATAAGAAAGTTCGACTAATAAAAATATCCAATTTTCGTTAATAACATTGGTTAAATAGTTGATATTCCTACTAACTAGCACCACTTGCAAAAACGGAAAAATTGACCAAAGAACGCTGATGAGATGGCGTAGCGGCCTCGAAATCAGTACTGATCCGTTCTGCTGGTTTGATGATTATTGAAAATATTTTTAATATTCCAATCTTAATATAAAAAAAAATAGAATTTGAACAAATTCATTTATTAATAAAGTAATAAAAAGTCATTTGCAGTCATGCAGATTCGAACTTAAGCCCGTAGAAAAAAAAATAACAATTACATAAGAAAGTTCGACTAATAAAAATTCATACATAATGTAAAACTATTTGTTAAATTTTTACACTATTTTTGTATATAATAACGCTCACTAAAGAGGACGGGTTCCAAAAATAATTATTTTTTATTTTATGGCTCCAAGTTCAACGCGTTGGATTTTCTTTAATATAAAAATGTATTATTTGCTTAACAAAATTACAAAAAAACTTTAAAAACTATGTTGCTTTTTAGAGGTTGATTTAGTTCTTCTTAGGGGAACTTTTTTCCCTCTTGCCCGACTTAGCCCATCACCGAACTTAACCTGTGCTATCCTTCAAGATATTGTGACGTTTTTAGACCTTTTCGTAAAAACGCTTTTTACTTATCCTTCAAGGATTCGTTTAATTGCATCAAATTAAAACCACAGACAATTAACTTTAGAAATATAATGCGGCAACACTTTATTTACTACTTTATTAACACGAGTATTTGTACTACTAAACACTTAGCGATGTAAACACGTCTAGATTTAAAATCACACTGATCCCGCTGATTACTGGCAGCGACTTTATATAGCAAAATGACATCGTCTGGTAACTTCGCGAAGCATCTGGTCATGGTTGTTGTTGGTTGTGCTTTACTTAACATGTAGCTATATACGTGTGTTTGTTGATATGACAATGCTGTCTTGTGTGTTTTGTTTATTGTAACTATATGCGGTTGTATGTATGAGTGTTCTGTGTGTTGCGTAGTTTTGTTTCTTCTTGTGCTATGTCGGTATGTTTATGTGTATATTTGTGTGTATGTTGCTGTGTATATTGGTGTACTACATGTTTAGCTTTTGTTAGCAGCAAATACTTGCGTACAAGATCATTAAGAATAACAGCATCATCTCTTAGCATTGATGTTGCTAGGCTTTTCGTTGTTGTTATTTACACTTATTATTGCACAGCCTCAAATGATCTTGTATATTCTCGAAGATGTATCCGGAATATTCTACTTCCGTTAATTCAAATATTATCTGCTTTGTGTTGACCAGGGTTGTAACATTGTGACAACTTGAGATGATTTGGCAGTGCTGCCAAGTACATATATCCACATTGTCGTTATATTTGAATCTATTTTTAAACTTTGTAACACTGCCGCCCACTTAAGCCTGTTCGACCCGAATAGGCATACATACACCTCTTCCATAGCGCGCCAATCGTTCGAGATGTACTATCTTCATTTTCGACCTTGGGCTATTGTGCTTCTGTATCCGGTACACAACGTCATTCACTCTCTTAATCACTTTATACGGGCCATCCCAGTGAGTCTTTAATTTTGGGGACAATCCTTTTTTCCGTTGTGGGTTATAAAGTAGAACCAATTGACCTTCCATAAATCCCTCCGAATTTGCTGCGCGGTCATATCTAGCCTTCATCTTGTCACTGACCATCTTGATTCTATTACGCACGAAATCATGCAGTTCGTTTAAGTTCTCCTGCTCTTGGGAGGAAGTGGCTCCTTCTTCTACAGCTGGCTTAACACCAAATTCCAAGTCACCAGGCAGTTTTAATTCCGTCCCGAAGATAATTTTAGCTGGCGTTCTCGATGTGGAGTCGTGTACAGCTGACCTATATGCCATCAAAAATTTGGGAATGTGCTCGTCCCAATCCCTCTGATGGTTGCTTACCACTTTTCGCAGGTACTCTTCTAAGGTGCGATTGAACCTCTCTACCATGCCATCAGACTGTGGATGCAGCGGCGTTGTTCTGGTTTTCTTTATCCCATATAATTCGCACATTTCCCTGAATATGGCAGACTCGAAATTCCTTCCTTGGTCGGAATGTAATTCTATTGGGACACCATAGCGACATACCCAGTTGTTGACGAATACATTTACAACTGTCTTTGCTTCTTGGTTAGGTATAGCATATACCTCTGGCCATTTACTAAAATAGTCCATTACCACAAGAACATAACGATTTCCGGCTTCAGTGACGGGAAAAGGACCTGCTACATCCATTGCGATCCGCTCGAATGGTGCTCCTGAGTTGTATTGCTGTAGCTGTCCCCGGCTTCTTCTTACTGGGCCTTTGGCTGCTATGCACTGTGGGCAGTTTGCTATCCAGTCGGCTACGGCTTGTTGACATCCAACCCAATAAAAACGCTGCTTCAGTTTCTCAAGTGTTTTTGTTACTCCAAGATGACCGCCACTAGGTCCATTGTGAAATTCTTGCAGAACTTTACTTATCTTGGAGCATGGCACAACTATCAAATTTGAAGTTGTTTTGCCATCTACACTTTCCCATACGCGGTATAGGCACCCTTTTATTACCTTGAGGCTGTTCCACTGAGCCCAATAAGATTTGGCGAGTGGACTCTCAGCCGAAATTTCATTCCGCGACGGTCTTCTGTCCTCCTCTTTGGCTGCTATAATTTTCCCCAGTATATTGTCGTCCCTCTGTGCCGCTGACCAGTCTTCATCAGCGTCGATGTGCATTAGCCGAACATCAACAACGCCTTCCTTTTGTTCGGTTCTAACGCAATGTTTACACTCTAAACAGCAGGGTCTTCTTGAAAGAGCATCCGCATTGCTATGTTTTGTGCCCCTTCTATGCTCAATACTGAAGTCGTAGCTCTGCAGGCGCTCAATCCACCTTGCCAGTTGCCCTTCAGGATTTTTAAACTGCAGTAACCATCTCAGTGCAGAATGGTCAGTCCTTAATGTAAAGCGTTGACCATACAGGTACTTATGGTAATGTTTAATGCATTCCAATACTGCCAGAAGCTCACGTCGTGTCACACAGTAGTTCCTCTCAGGTTTTGAGAGTACACGGCTATAGTATCCTATGACTTTCTCAGTGCCATTAACTACTTTGGATAGCACGCCCCCTATGCCATAGCCGCTCGCATCAGTATCCAGCACAAATTTTTCTCCTGGTATGGGATACGCTAGTACTGGTGACGTACACAATAATCCTTTAAGTTTCTGGAATGCCTTTTCCTGTGGCTCACCCCAATGGTATGGTCTCGACTTCTTTGTCAGCTCATGCAGGCTTGCAGCTACACTGGCAAAATTTGGCACAAAGCGTCTGTAGTATGTACAAAGGCCCAAAAAGCTGCGCAATTCATGAAGATTTTTAGGTTGATGCCAGTTCCTTACTGCTTGTATTTTATCTTCATCTGTTGAGATTCCGTCTGCTGTAACACGATGCCCCAAATACTTCACTTCTTTCTGGAACAATGCACATTTCTTCAGGCTGAGTTTCAATCCAGCTGATGATATCCGTTGAAGAACTTCTGCCATGTTTTTTAGGTGTTCATCAAAAGTTTTCCCCATCACGATTATGTCATCAAGATATACCAAGCATGTCTTCCAGTGGAGTCCTTTCAGTACCTTCTCCATTAGGCGTTCAAATGTGGCCGGAGCATTGCAGAGACCAAATGGCATAACTTTGAACTGCAATAATCCGTTACCGACACTGAAGGCAGTTTTCTCCTTGTCTTTCTCTGCAATCTCCACTTGCCAATATCCGCTTCGCAAGTCTAGCGTAGAGAACCATCTCGTACCAGCTAGCGTGTCCAAAGTGTCATCGATTCTGGGGAGCGGATAGCTGTCCTTCTTGGTTATGTCATTGAGCTTCCTGTAGTCTACGCAGAATCTAGTACTGCCATCTTTCTTTTTAACTAAGACTACTGGCGAACTCCAAGGACCAGAAGATGGCTCAATTACGCCTTCACGCTCCATTTCTCTTACAAGCTCTTTGACTTCATCTCGCTTTGCTAGGGGTACACTTCTGGGTGGCTGTTTAATCGGCCTAGCTTCGCCTGTGTTAATTTCATGTTTAACCAATGCAGTTCTACCCTGGCTTTGGTTTCCCATGGCGAAGATACTGGCATGCCTTTTTAGCAACTGTTTGGCTTTATTTCTGTCTGTCGCTGACAGTCCTGCTACCCATTTTCCTACGTATTCCTCAAATTGTTCACGTTCTTTGGCGGACAAATTGGTAGGCTCTATCTTCCTCTCGCAGTTTATTATTGCCTCTGCTGGAGTACACTGGCCAATATCGCAATTTTCTTTGATGACTTTTTCATGGTCTGTCAAGTTAAGTACTCTTATAGGGACTATTCCTCCTTTACTAGTTTTTACTAGAGCTTTTGCTGTTATAAGCTCTCTCTTTAAATCTGCTGGTTCTACAACCCACAACCGATTGTCCTCACAATCTCCCTTCATACGCGCCCATATAACTGTTTCAGACTGCGGCGGTAACGTCTGACTCTCAATAGCAAATACTTTTCTTACTTGCGGCTTGCTGTCATACCCAACATCAAGGGGTATTTCCACATTACGCCAAATCATCAGCTGTTGCCCCATGTGTAGATTAATGCCATGGTTAATCATAAAATCGGCTCCAATAATTACCTCATCGACAATATCGGCAACAATAAACACATGCCTCACGTTGATGTTGGCTATAGTCACCTTCAATTCAATCTTACCATAGACAGTGGCAGGCTCTCCAGTAGCTGTACGTAGTCGTATATTGCTTAAACGATCGCATTTCCCCTTTACTATATCGGTCCTTATTATTGACTGCGACGCCCCTGTGTCTATGGTAAGTACGTGCTTTTCCCCGTTGATGTGTCCAGACGCAGTAAGGTTGCTATTTTTCTGCTGCATCACTGATATGGAGATTGTGGGGCCCTCGTTTGTGGGAGCTAGCTCTTGCCCCTTAGCGCTAGCTCGTTTTAGTTTAACGGGGACTCTTGTGATGTTGTTTGGTTCACCCGTTTGCTGTTTCTTGGTGGCGAAACAGATCTACCTCTTTTCCTTGGTGCTTTGCAGCTGCGCTGAAAATTACCGATTTTTCCGCAGTTAAAGCACTTAGGCTTTTCTTTGATAGCACTTTCCGCCAACAATTGTCGCATTGCTTCCTTAACACTGGCAACTAGGCTGTTATCCTCCTCAGACAAAACCTCCACATTCCGCACCTTGCATATCTGCGGTTTGAAAACCATCCTTGCAGTCTCTTGAGCCAGCGCAAATGAAACAGTCTCAGCGAAAGTGGATTTCTGCGTTGCGCACACAGCTAGTTTAACATCAGAGTCGCGAATGCCATTAAGGAACGCCTCAGTTTTAAAGTGGTCCAGAAACGGGTGACTCTCGCCTGGATATGTGAGCTGCACTAAACGCTCGATTTCCATTGCGAAATCTTGTAGAGACTCGTTAGGCTTTTGAACTCTACATCGCAATTCCATTCTGTATAAATCGCGCTTGTGCTCACCACCATACTTGCGCTGCAATGCTGCCATTATTTCATTATAGTTGTTTCTGCTGCTTACTGGCACGGTCTCAAGTACCTCTGCGGCTGTACCCTTTAAGGACAAAATCAACTCTATGGCTTTTTCTTCAGCATCCCATCTATTTCTGCTAGCAACCGTCGCGAACTGGAATCTAAAGATGCCCAATGGTACGCTGCCGTCAAAGCATGGCGCTTTTACTCGCGCAGAAACCTCCGCAACTGCTCGTACTGTCCCGCCACTACGCTCGAGGTTATGCACTTTGTCCTCTAGAGCATGAAATTTTTCTTCGAACTCTTTTGCATGCTGTTCTAGGCCACCGCTTTCTAGATGTTGGACTCTCTCTGCCAGCTCTGAGAATTTGTTCTCAATAGAATCCACCCTCCTATTAATGGCCTCAGAAACCTCTACCAGAGTCTCGTTCGTGGCTCTATTTGACTCCTGTATTTCTGCTACAAGCTTTTCAGTGCTAATCCTTGATGCTTCCTGCATCTGCTGAGAGTTCTGTTTTATCTGGATCATCATAGCAGCGAACATTGAATTTATGTCCATGCTGCTGGTCGTGGCAGGAGGACATACCTCTACATCGTCTTTGTCCTCAAACTCGTATGTCCCGATGTCCATGCCGCGATTCTTAAACTCATCTATCAGCCTCTTCTGCAGTTCAGCCTTGTTACCTGCTGTTGGCAATTCCCGCTTACTAAGCTCCTTTTTTAGCTGTTCAACTTTCAGCTCATCAAATTTCATAATTATTATTTTTTTTAATGTCCTTTTTTTTCCTTAAATTGCAATGTCCTTTTTTAATTGTTTTTGCAATCCCACTTCTGACACCAATTATTACGTTTTTAGACCTTTTCGTAAAAACGCTTTTTACTTATCCTTCAAGGATTCGTTTAATTGCATCAAATTAAAAACACAGACAATTAACTTTAGAAATATAATGCGGCAACACTTTATTTACTACTTTATTAACACGAGTATTTGTACTACTAAACACTTAGCGATGTAAACACGTCTAGATTTAAAATCACACTGATCCCGCTGATTACTGGCAGTGACTTTATATGGCAAAATGACATCGTCTGGTAACTTCGCGAAGCATCTGGTCATGGTTGTTGTTGGTTGTGCTTTACTTAACATGTAGCTATATACGTGTGTTTGTTGATATGACAATGCTGTCTTGTGTGTTTTGTTTATTGTAACTATGTGCGGTTGTATGTATGAGTGTTCTGTGTGTTGCGTAGTTTTGTTTCTTCTTGTGCTATGTCGGTATGTTTATGTGTATATTTGTGTGTATGTTGCTGTGTATATTGGTGTACTACATGTTTAGCTTTTGTTAGCAGCAAATACTTGCGTACAAGATCATTAAGAATAACAGCATCATCTCTTAGCATTGATGTTGCTAGGCTTTTCGTTGTTGTTATTTACACTTATTATTGCACAGCCTCAAATGATCTTGTATATTCTCGAAGATGTATCCGGAATATTCTACTTACGTTAATTCAAATATTATCTGCTTTGTGTTGACCAGGGTTGTAACATTGTGACAACTTGAGATGATTTGGCAGTGCTGCCAAGTACATATATCCACATTGTCGTTATATTTGAATCTATTTTTAAACTTTGTAACAATATATTTATACCGAATTTCTAGAGTCTAGCTCTTTTCGTTTGGACTGAATCGTGATTTCCACAGACGGACATGCTTAGGTCGTCAAAAATTTCATCACTGATCAAGAATATATATAGTATATGGGGTCTCAGCTGGATATTTTGCTGCATTACAAACGGAATGACAAAATGAATATATTCTTTTCTGGAGGGTATAGAAACATGTTTAGTTTGATTTACTTATTGTGAGCAAGAATGAGTAAGTACAAAAACTCTGAGAGTATAAAGAGAATAAAATTTTGTTTTGTGTTTTTTGTTTTGTTTGGCATTTATTTGCTTTGCTTTCCTTTTGTACTTAGAATTAATATGAGAATGTTTAAAAATCAATTAAAACAAGTAAAAGTGTTGTATTCGGCTGTGCCGAATCTTAAATACCCTTCACAAATGTAATTCTTCTCTCTTTCTTGCTAAAACAGAAAGTAACTTTAATTAAACAATAAAAAAAATAAAACAAAATGATATTATCAGTTACTTTTATATATAAGACTACGTTTACATTTTTTGGTTAGGAAGCTAAATGTTTGGCTCTGCTTACTTCTAATACCTCTGAACGTCTTTCAAATATATTAAATATGTTTAACTTACAAACAAAAAGAAAAAATTCGTTTTATGTAACCCAAAAGGTTCTAATTGTACAACCTAGAATAGTCTTTTAGATTTGTTTGGTTTTTAATACCAATTTATTTCTTCCTGATATATAAAGTAGGTATAATTCATCATAAAAATCAAATATAACATATTATATGGTTACTTTCATGAATCGGAAAATGTCGATATTCCAACCCTGATATTGGATTTTTAATTATTTTGGTTTTTAATTCCAATTTAAATCTTCCCGAAGTATAAAAAAAGATTTAATTCACACACAACCAAAATATGGCTACTTTTATGTACTAAAAAATTTCGATTTTCCAACCCTGGAACCGAATTTTTAATACCAAATTAATTCTTCCTGAAGTATAAAATAGGTTTAATTCACTACAAAACAAAATTGCATGTACCAAAAAACTTTCAATTATCCAGCCCTGGAATTGAAATTCAATTTTTTTTTTGCTTTTTTATAAATGCGACTCTTCATGTGGTATAAAGTAGTTTTATTGAAGAAACATTTTAAATTTTTAACCATTTTGGTTACTTTTATGTATAAAAAATTCCAATTTCCCACCCCTGGAAGCGAAATTTCAATTTTTAAATTTTTTCTTATCAATGCAAATTTTCATGAAGTATAAAGTGATTTTATTTAAGAAAAACTCAAAATTTATAACAGTTTTGGTTATTACATGTACTACAAAATATTGCCTGTACCAAAAAGACTTTCATTTTCCCAAACCTGGAAGCAAAATTTAATTTTTTTATTTTTTATCAGTGCAAGTTTTCTTGAGGTATAATATAGTTTTATTTAAAAAAAATTTTAATTTTTTAGCCATTTTGACCACTTTCATGTACTACAAAATATTGCTCTTTCCAACCTTGGATTCGAAATTTTGATTTTTTTTTTAATTTTTTGACACCAATTTTGTTCTTCCTAAATTATAAGACAGTTTTAGGTAGTAAGAAAAAAAACATCAGTTGCCTCTTTGATTACTTTCACGTATAACAGATGCAATTTCCCACCCCTGGAAGCAAAATTTTAATTTAAAAATTTTTTTTTGGCCAATGCAAATCTTCATGACGTGTAAAGACGTTTTGTTAAAGAAAAACTTAAAATTGTTAACAATTTTAGTTACTACAAAATAAGGAATGGGCCGAGAAAAATATTTTTATTTCCCATCCCTGGAAAAATTTTAATATTTTTAGTTTTTAATAGACCATTTAGGCTTCCCAAAGCACGAAATAGGTTTAATATACAAACATTAAAATAATAATTGGTTTTTGGTATAAATTTTGCGTAGAGATATAGATGTAAGCTTCCCAGCCCTGGAACCGTACATCGGATCTTTCTGAATTTCAATACCACTCTATTTAAGTTCATTTCCAATCCAACGGTCCAAGAACGCAGTCTCTCACTCTTCTGTACGTACAGACAGACATCCATCGCTTAATCGTCATCGCTATTCATAAGGATCCAGAATATATATACTTTCTAGGGTCCTATATTGATATCGAAGAAATTACACACGGAATGGCAAACCTATATATACCCTTTTAATTTTTTGTGAAGGGTATAAAAAGCGGAAATACAGACCAAATTGACATTACAACAGACATCAACAGGCACAGTCAAAGACAACCAAGTACAATTAATGAAAGTGGATACAACTAACGGAAATGTTCGTTAACCAACAGAATTCCAAGGTGGGTGCTGTTGACTGAAGTGGTAGAACTCGAGACTATGAAGCGGTGGGTCCTGAGTTCAACCCCGCTGGGTCATGAATATTCTGTTGAGTTCTTCTGATCTGCTTTAATGCATGGTTGTGTTAGTTGTTACCAGCAGAGTACGATGAAAAGATTTTCTACCTCACCTTCAAAGATATGATGGGGAAACAGGTAAGAACACCAATATATCAATAGACTGCGGTGAAAAGTTCAGACATATTAGAAATGAAGGATTAAAAGAAATAGGTGCAACTGTATATATAATTAATGGCAGACTTAATTATAAGTGTAACGAATAAGTGCATAAAATGCATTTTACGATAAATAATGGGGAGAAAGAATAGAAGATATTATGAATAAAAAGTTATATACAATTGGAAATCTACCATGCATTATCGAAGCAACTATTACAACAAACGCAGATGAACCTATATGACCGAAACAATATCCATATTCTTACTCTGATAATGATTTCTTAAAAAAATAGATCCAGAATCTATTGCATAACGAAATTAACTAACCTAGTAAAAGTGCCTACAATGAAGCCATCTGAACTGTAACACAAAAAGGTACCGATGACTTGAATATGACTATTCAAAACTTAGGTAAAGCAAAGATCTTTACAACATTAAATTTAGAATCAGGCTTTTGCAAAATTCGAACTAAAAAAGAAGACCAAGAATAAACAGCCTTCTCAATCAACAGCACCAAGTATGAATTTATTCGGATGTCATTCGGTTTACAAAATGCTCCTTCATTCTTTCAGCGATGCGTAGATGATATTTTGAGACCATATGTAGGCAAATTCACAAAGGTTTATATCGACATGTACTCATATATTCCACCACATTCGAGGAACATATTGAACACATTGAAACAATAGTCAATGCGCAAAGCAAATATGAAATTTTCAACCGAAAAATCCCACTTCTTTAAGGAAGAAATTGAATATTTAGGCCACATAATGGAATCACTGTGAATCCTACAAAAATTTAAACAATCAGAGATTTTCCTAACCCAGCTCCATTGAAAGAGCTCGGATCCTTCTTAGGCTTAGACAGTTATTACAGGATATTTAAAAAAAAAAATTCGCAGCAATTTTTAAGCCCTTAAAAAGTTTTTTGAGATAGGAAAATAGAAGTATGTATATCTAAAAATCAAAGCGCAAAAATAAATATAAAATTAGACCAACCGGTTCTAGATGTAATGAATAAAATTAAGGACGAACTTGAAGCTCAAGTACAATTAATTCAAATTTTAAAGAACATTATGAGTTAAATACAGACGCAAGCAATTTTGCTATAGGCACTGTACTTTCACAAAAGAAAGACCGATTTGATTAATTTTAAGAGCTCTAATCGAGACTGCAGAAAATTATTAAACAAATGAGAAAGAAACCTTGACGATAGTATGGTCCTTACAAAAACTAAGAAATTATTTATGTGGAATAGCAAATTTAACAATTTATACAGATTACCAATCATTAATATAGTATTTTCTGTATATGACAAAAATCCAAATACAAAATTGTAACGATGGAAAAATTTATTGACGAATATGGTGCAAAGCCTGGACATCAGTTCAAGTCCCAATGAATACCAGGATTCAGCTTAAAGTTCACACTAACGAAAATTCACTGGAATTAAAAATTAAAGACAACTAACATGAAATTAATACACAAACCAAAAGTAATTAATGCATCACTAGTCGTCGCGAAGATAATGTTTAATACTGAAAAAAACCTTCCCTACAATAAAATTTTCAGAAGTTAACACAATTTAGTTGAGAATATATTAGACGAGGAAAAACAGAAATATCTGGCAGAACAAATCCATGAGAGAGCTCATAGAACGCACGAAATGGTATGTTAGAATTAGGAAGAAATTACTTTTGGACTAACTTAAAAAACCATGGCCACGAATTAATAACTGTGCCATTTTCAACTCACAAATAAGCCAGAAAAGCTATTTACTGATTTAACAACGTCGAGGGGCTCGTTGCATATGATATTTTCTCATATTTCTTATTTTTATTCTTCTACTTCAGTCGGAAGTTCCAGTAGTATTAGCCTTTCGGTCAGGTTGTTTATTGGAAATGAGTTGCTTGAGCTATTACTGTTGTTAGCAATGCTTGCACAGCGTCCGTTTCTATAGTTGTTGGATTTATCCGTGAATTCTGTCAACAATGTCCCATCTCTCACCCAAGCCCTTTACAATGTTTTTTGAAGTCATCAAATAAATTTGTTTTATTGTTCGTTTACTTTTACTTTATTGTTACTATTTGATTCCATAAAATTTTCACTTTCTTACACAATTCTTACTACCGTTAAAACAAGTAATTAATATGTTATAACTAAGTTACAGAAATACCATTACTGTTGACATATTCAACATTCTTCATATCGTTCTCATTCATGAGAATCTGGTGAAAACCTTTGGCCAAGTCCAAAGTCGTGAAATAGACTTATTTTCCCAATTTATCCAATATACTTTCTATATTGGGTATTGCAAATTTCTCATTTTCATTTAACTTTCAGTAGTCAACAACATTGCGTCACTTTTTCCTGCCCAATTGGTCAGTTTTCTTTGGCACAACTCAGATAGGAGAATTGTAGGCAGAATTACTCTCCACAATAATATGTTGTTGCAACATTTCCTGAATCTTTCTGGTAATTTCTTCCTCATGGACTTTTGGATACCTGTATATATTAGAATATATAGGTTTGCCTGTGGTAGTGACTATTGAATGCTTTACCTCATGAGTATGAGTAAGCGAGTCACCTTCATGAAAGAATAAGTCATTACTTTTATTCAGAAGACCACGAAGCAATTCTTTTTCTTCAGGATTCATATGTATTCTAAAAAGTCTATTAATGTTTTCTTAACTAAAATCAAGAGATTCCAATGCAAAAAACCTAATCGTAATTGCAAGGAAAATTGTTTACGAAGTATATTTTTTTATTATTAATTTCAATACATTTTTGTTTTAGAAAAATTTTTCCTTTTAGTACTTTCAAAATATTGTTACCAATTATTCCATCAAATCCTTTATTAGTCAAATTTAGCAATTTCCATGTCATAAGATTACGATCACAAAATTCCTTTGGTACTTCTGTGACAATTTCTTCGTTTATTACAACTTTGTCCGCCAAAGTTGAAAAAGCTAATGGTTTCTTTAATTTTGTTCGTTTATAATTAAGAAATATATTACAGTCTAATAATGAAGTGGTTGATCCCGTATCAATCAAACACTTTATTTTTGAATCATCGATAGTTAAATCTACTATCGGTAAACCATTTTCCTCGTGGTTGAATGAAAATTTTCCTGTTCGTTTGGAATGGTTCCGCTATGTTCAAAGTGATTAACTTCAATTGGCTGGCCTAAATTCTGTCGTAATTTGTTGGACTGTTGAAATCGTTGTGAATTTCGAAATGCATTTGAATACTGTCTTTGCTGATTAGTAAAATTTCGTATATTTTGATTGGCATTTGAGAAATTCTGTCTTTGATTGTTAGAAAAATTTTGTATATGTGGATTTGAAAAATATTGCCTAGGCTGACCTGAATTTAGTTGTTTGAAATTTTGCCTCGGTTGAGATTCAAAGTGTTTGTGATTAGAGTTTGGAAAGTGTTTCTAAAATATTGTTTGTTATCTTTACGTATCATGTCACATTCCTGTAGACAATTATATGCTTCGCGAATAGAATTAATATTTCGACTATATATACATAATACTTGTTAAATGCGGAGGTATATTATTGACGAAAGTTCGAAAAATCATTGATTCATTAATCTTTGGGATAAATTCTAAGGGTTTATTTGAATCTTGTTCATATTTTGTATTTACCTTATCCAACAGTGTTCTTAAATTAAAGTACAATTGGCTCTTGGGTTTTCATTGATAGTGCTCTATGATACAGTTGAGTGTAGCTTTCTTTAACTCCAAATACCTTAATCAATTCAGTTTTCACGTTCAGCCATGATTGTCAAGCCTCTTACCACGTTTGCTGCCTCTCCTTGTATCTTCTTAAGTATGCTAATATATTATTCCATTTCGCCACATTGAAATATTCTTAGAAATATTTCAATTTCTTTGATGAATGATGAAACATCATAGTTTCGATATATTCCAGTAAATATGTTTATTCTGTCCACCTCCTTTAAAAGGATTGAAATCGGTTTCTGTTGTTTCCGTTGGTTCGGTTGTTGAATTTGATGTAGATGCTGATGTTGACGTCATTGTATTTAAATTTTTTTTTCGTTTTTTTTAAAAATTTAAAGTTTTTTTTAATGTCTTTACAGATGACGTTATTGTAACACAAGAGATGCTTTTTGGTTATTGAGAGGTATAGAGCAGACATAGGCATTGTGGGTGAGCGCGCTTCACATGTATATAAATTCGCTCTTGAGAGTCACACGTATTTGTAGTTACTCACAAATCACAAAAATTGTAATTCACAATTCAGTCTATCACAAGCTTCCAACCAAGACGGTTGTTTGGGGGCTTGTTGAAAAAAGTTATTTAAGGGTGTGGAGAATGCTCGTTTGTTTGCAAAATTTCTCTCCCACACACAAACTCAATATGTTGATATGTTTGTGCCTATGTCTGGTATAGAGTAAATGTGCAATTTCAGTCTGTGAACACGCTCTGAGGACTGCACAACCTTTTTACATTTTTGCTTGATAGCGGTAAAGGAACGTTAAAGTTTTTGTCCAAGAGGTGGAAGAAAGCAATTGAGAACGATTTAGACAGTGAGAGAAAGGAAGGAGGGGCGAATGTAGCATGAAACACATAGCCATGGAGAGAGAGTAGGGAGCTAGCGAGTGAGAAAAATTCATAGAGAAAAGGAAATCGGGAAAAAATACACGCTATTGGTGATGCATTCGATTAGTAAGTAAATATTGGAACCACAGATGGCAATTTTGTCGCACAGCGTTTTGTAATACAGTATATGCAGATCCTTTTTATTTATTTACATTATCATTTGAATGCATACAGTAAGTTAAATTTATAAATAAACATTTTGCGATATTTTACGATTGGTACATTTAGTGTTATCTGTGATATTGTATGATCTTTACAATAATTGTGTATATGATGTTTATATATTTCCGATATTTGTTTAACTTTTTTTATCTTATCCCTCTGTTCAATAATATAATAGCTTAGATCATTTAATATATTTAGTTAGGGTTGTTTATATGTGTTTACAATAACTGTTACTTATCATATGTCTAATTACTAATTTAAACTTCTTATCATCTATTAGAAATTTACTTGTTATCTTCAAAGAATACATATTAGTATTTTTATGAAGAAATTCTATACATAAAATATTTCATTTGTACGACCCTGGAACGAAATTTTGATTTTTTAAGATGTTAATACCAATTTTGTCCTTCCTGAATTTTAATTAGCAAAAACAACAACGTCAATTGCCTTTTTGGTTACTTTTATGCAGAAAAAATATATCAATTTCCCAACCCTGGAAACGTAATTTTAATTTTTGTATTATTTAAGAAAAACTTTATATTTTTTTTTTTTTATGAGTAGGACCAGCACTCAGGGGATGACCCCGAAATTTTAATATTTTTACCAATCCTACCACATGAAGCGTTGCACTGATAAAAAACAAACAAACAAAATTAAAATTATGCTTCCAGGGTTGAGAAAATGAAAGTTTTTTTTGGTACATACTATATTTTGTAGTACATGTACTAACCGATATGGTTGCAAAATTTTAGTTTTCCTTAAACAAAACTACTTTATACCTCATGAAGTTTTGCATTGATAAAAAAATTTTGAAAAATTTAAATTTCGCTTCCAGTAGTGCGATTCACTATACTTTTTAAACCACAATTGTTTAGTTTAAAAGTGTTAACGGAAAGTGTGCTGTTGGCTGAAGTAGTAGAACACGAGACTATGAAGCGGAGGGTCGTGAGTTCGAGGCCGCTCTGAGTCATGAAATATTGTGTTGAATTCTTCTGAACAGTATTAGTGCGTGGTTGTGTTCGTTGTTGCCAGCCTGTATCAATGATGAAGCCATAGTCACTGATCACTGAACATAATTGGCAGCGACTGACACTATCAGTCAAAGCAGAGTGACAGCACCCACCTTCGACGGCCCTGTAGCAAAAATTAGCCGGCGAAGAAAAAGGTTGAAATAGCTACAAAAACAACTGTCTATCTTCTCATCTTTCCTAAGCTGTCCCCTCAATACTATCCCCTCCTTTTCAGTTCCGGCGCAATGCATTGCATATATAGGGGTCGTCCCCTGAGTGCTAGTCCAAGATAAAAAAAAACACAAAATTAACCATTTTGCTATTCACTAACACTTTAAGCGATATCCGATGGTGTTTGAAACCAGCTGCTTCAATCAGCTGTGATTTTTAACTACCCAAACTGTGGTTTATTAACGACAGAAATTTTGTTGGGGTTTAATAAGTAAAAAAGTGTTTATTTTTTCATAGACAGCAGCTCAGAAAAAATCGTACAAATAATTTATATGTATTGCCTATTTTGTTACATGGATCACTTTTCATAAAATTTCAAAATAAAACAACTTTATTTATTGATGTATAGTTTATTCAGTTAGTGAAGAAATATATGTGGAATTGGGAAATATTTTTATGATATATTGGCAACAGATTCATGGCCCTCACTTGCCTCTTAAATTCGCTTAAGTCCTCCTGCTTTACGGTCTTATTCCCAGTAAGCGCCAGTTGCCTCTTCCTGTCCCGTACCTTGGTACTGGTGCGGGTTTTTAATTTCTTCCACAACTTTGTGACAATGAATAATTGTACAATGTCTTGTATTTATTAAACAAGGTTTGCTGAGCTGCTCGGCAGACGCGCGGCTTCTTTTTGCTACATTTCCGGACATTCTACGAAAGAGATATATAAGTATATAATAAATCAATATTATAATATATTATAAAAATAAAAAAATGTTTTACTTACTTTGCACCACAAATGAACTTTTGTACAAAAATGATTTGTTTTTTTTTTGTTCTTTTCTGATATTTTGACATTTTAATTGGCAGAGCTGCCACGTAATATCAATTGGAGTACATAGAAATATAAAACTGCAGAATGGTTAAAAATAAGTTACTGAACCACATGGTGGTTAGTGCAAACATCAAAATCTGTGGTTAAAGTTAACACTTGCTAAAGTGTTTAAAGTTAGTGAATCGCACTACAGGTGTTCAATCCCATTGAACACTAAAATAAAATAAATCCATTATTTGTATTATATAAGTCTATATGCTTAATAGAAATGAATTGAAATGTAACTTGAATTGAAATGTAATACTCGGATGTGTAAAGATACCAATGTAAAGGTCGCTTAGATAATTAAAACGAAAGTTGAAACACTGCACGGGAATTTTCTCGTTGATAAATCCAGTGGAATAAGTTCGCAATAATTTACATTGGTACCTTTTTCACAACCTTTTTAATATTTAAAACTTACTTACCTTTGCGCCTTTGAGAAGCATACATTGCTTACTTTATTTGAGATTTCGAGAAGCATACATTAATATTTTGTATACAAATTATACTTACCTTGCTATACAAATTATACTTACCTTGCTATACAAATTATACTTACCTGGTTATACAAATTATACTTACCATTGTGTATAAGTAATAACTTATACTTTAATAAAATCTGCATACTGCATTTATTCATGGTCCAATCGTGCTGGTAACAACAATAAAATAATCAACAAGAACATTAATCTGCAAAGGGAGAAAACAAAGAAGTCCAATCTTGCTGGTAAAACAAAACAAACACCAACATTCATCTGCAAAAAGAGAATGCAATAAGCAACTTAAATATCATCTGCCTGAGAAAAAGGAGAGTGAAGAATTTGGCAAGTAATACTCGCGACATTTAATATGAGGTATGTATGTACTTAAAATAAAACATTATGAAAATCAGTTGAATATCGGTGGTCACGGAATAAGTTAAAGAAAACATAAAACAAAATTAAAGTAATGTATGTGGAAGTTATATATATATATATATATATATATATATATATATATATATATATATATAAAATATATATAAAAAAAACAAAAAAAAAGATATACCTATATATATATAGAAGAAAAATTAACAGTAAAAACAGAAAATTAACAGCAAAAAAAAAGGAAAAGGTATATGGTGAAAATAATTGTGTATATACTTATGGATGTATGTATAAATTTAAATACATGTATGTTGGGAAATCCACTAATTACATAGGTGCATAGGGATGTGTGTAGAAAGGTATATTCAAATTGAGAAACAAAAGCAAAGAACCCAAAAAACCAAAGTTTAAATAAATGAAAACAGTTAAATTTACTGATACAGTGCATATACTAAGTGTATATACTATATGTATATACATAAAAGAAGTTAGAATTGAAAGAAACAACAGAATTTTCAAGAAGAATCCGCAAAATTTACTGTTACACTGAGTGCAAGTATACAAAAAAAAAACCAAAGTTTAAAATTCCAATAACCAAATTGGTACAAAAAAGAAGAATATATAATAAATAAAGAAAGAAATACCGCTAAGTTATACACATATGAATACAAACATATCTACATACATATAGGTGTATACATCATCAACAAAGTACCGTTTCAAAGGAACACAAAACTAAAAGAAATTTAATTCTTTGGACATGTATGTCATATTTGTATTGGTGCACGGTATATAAGAAACAAATCAAATTAGTTTGGTGAAAAATATTAATAAAGATAAAACAAATTAATTTGAAGTAAAACATTTCTGAATAAATTTGAAAATAAAAAACAAAACAACAAAAAAGAAGAACAAAATAAATTTGGAAGTGAAGAAAAGAAGTCATTGGATATCTAATTAAATACAACCCACAAGAAGAATAAAGGTATTTGATATAAATATACAATACAAATAACTCATATACATGCATATATACGAAATAGAATTAAATACTTACCTTCATATATGCACAGTTCATTTCATACATTATACCTACATATATACATACATTATAACATTCATACATACATACCTATATACATTCACAATTACATACAGATATATATATATATATATATATATATATATATATATATATATATATATATATATATAAGCACAAAATTGCATATGTACGTACAGGGGAAAATGTACACTCATGTACAAATGCAAATAAATAAAATTTAAACATACTTACTTAAATATTTACAACAATTCCCATACATAGTTATATACATAAATCGAATTTAAACATACTTACCCACATATTTACAATAATTACTATACATATGTACATATTTACACATATCCAAAAATCTATTTAAATATACCTACATACCAAACCACAAATTCCACACATGCATATACATACTTGCAAGAATTGAAGATCAGTAGCTCGCTGAAAATAAAAGCAAATTTAAACACAAAGGAAAATTGAGATTCTTACTTACAAGTATGTGCTCATGCAATTAACAATTGGTATTTGCATGGTGGTGGGAAACCTCTCTTAAAATCATTTGATCGCTCTTGATTATGGCTACTCTTACTTTTATTTCATGAGGTTTAAAGCGGCATGGCCACACATCAAACTGAAGCTCTAAACACATAGACGACAGCAGACAGCAAGCAGCAATATGTCAAAAATAAAATCCATGTGTTTAAATGAAAATGATTATTTTGAGGGCAGCACAGCAGCAGGACTGCATAACAGCATTTGCTGCTGCTGCCAACTTAGGCTATTTTCTATTTTGACGGGCAGCATTAAACAAATATAGTGTTGCCATTATATATATAAATTGGAAAAATAAGAACAACAACGTTTTTTTTATATTAAACATAAAAGAACATTAGAAAAATACAGAAATAGAAATAAATTTATGTGTTCTTGTAGTGTTTCGTGATATTATTACATTTTTTATCAATAACTTTAATTTTGTTCATTATGAAATATATAGACGGCATCCCTGTTGTTATGTTGTTGCTGTCTTCAAAATAATTATGAAGCTGACTTCATAGCAGCATTTGAAGTTGGCAGCATTTGAAGCCGTGAAGTTGTGAAGTCTGCTGTCGTCTATGTGTTTAGAACTTGATGCTTCAAACTTGTGTATGTGTTGGTAAAATTCAGTTTGAGAGTGAAAATCTAAATTGTTTTGATATTCTTCAAACTCACATCAAACCATACGTGTGAGTTTTTTTCACTAACACTATCAAAGAAAAGCAGAGTTTGAAGCGTCAGTTTGATGTGTGGCCATGCCGCTTAACATTTACATACAGTCCACTTGAAGAAGAAACAAAACGACACTCTGTGTATATAAATATACGCACGTCTATAGCAAGATAAGCAAATCTGCACACAATAATAAATATACACTCGAAAAATTATGTTAAACAGAATGAAATGAAAAATAAACAGAGTACCATAAAGGAAGAAGACAATTTCAATTGAAATACATACAACCTTTGAACTAGCAAATATAAAAACAAAATTGATGAATAAGGGCAATATAGCAAATAAATAATCGGTGTTGCCAGTATAGTGCGATTCCCCCGAGTATATGAGGAAATAAAATTTATTTCTGAAAATAGAATAAATATTATTTCTTAATATTGGAGGCAATTAATCCCTTCAATATACCCCATCCCTCGCCTGAAAAAAAATAGATAAGGGTGAATTGGAATCTGAGTTATTATTATATTATTTCGTTGATGTTACATACTCGAATTAGGAAAATTACGTAGCAACCAGGTCCCCTTCCGGAAATACGTCTGATGTTAACTAAAATTTAGAGATTCAGTTAGAAGCAATACAATAAAGAAAGCTCTCCCATACAGAAGTCTTTGAAGGTATATACTTTGTGTGTTGACTAAATAGGAAGTATTTAGTATTACTACACAGTAACCCTTTGTTGCACAAAGTCATATACCTAAAAAGAAAAAACTCGCTCAAGTAAACATTTAAAAATTCTCATAGTCACACTCAGATAAGAGATATCTAGTGTCCAAGTCCAGAGTTATATTTCAGAAGGAAAAAAAAAAAGAAATATAACTCATATATTAGTTAGTTGTAAAAATAAAAGGCCCGCTTTCTTAATTGTACAACCTTTTTCTCATAGTAAAATTCTGTTTAATCACAACCATGAACCCCAAGGCCAATCAGTCCTCTTTAGACAAGTCGTCGTTCACTTATCTTCAGGATATATTCCTCTTCGATTGTGAAAATCTGCTCGTCTTTTGTGACATTTTCAGCAAAGCTGGAGGCGAGGAGCAGACGGAATCAATCCTAGAGGTCAAGCTCAAGGATCTGGAGGCAAGGTACAAGAAGATGGAAGCTTCTTACCAGGAGTTAATGTTGTCCCAAGATGACGCAGTGGATCCAGAATTTAAACAGTCAGCGAAGGGTGACTATGCGGCCCATGTGACCACCTACTTTCAATGCCATGGCCAAATAGCGGAACTATTGAAGGCAGCGCGGTCAGAAGCGGCTAATGTAGCGGGATTTCAGTCCACATCACGTTATTCGGTCCCTAATTTAGGCTTTGATCAAAACTTAGAACACAATAGCTCCAATAATTGTATAAAGCTCCCGCCCTGTGACACAGAGGTTTTTAAGGGGAGTTATGAACAGTGGCCCTCATTTCGTGATATGTTCACTGCAGTGTATATTAATCACTCTAAACTCTCCTCAGTTACTAAACTATATCACCTCCGCAATAAAACAAGAGGCGAAGCTGGTGATATTGTAAAAAGATATCCCCTTTCCCATGATAATTTCCAACTAGCATGGAATGCTTTGAAGGCCCGAGATGAGAATAAGCGGGTCCTCGTGGACAACCAAATAAGAATTTTGTTTGATATCCCTGCGGCGACTAGTGAGGACAGCGAGTCTATTAGGAGGATTCAATCGTCTGTCAATGACTCATTAGCAACGCTGGCAACCCTAGGTGTCCAAGTGGAAAGTTGGGATCCCATTCTCATAAGGCTAATCTCTACAAAACTGCCAGAGGTTACGCTCGCCCTATGGGAACAGTCACTCACATCACCTCGTGAGCTCCCAAAGTGGTCCCAAATGTCACAGTTCCTGATAAACAGGTATGAAACTGTTGAACGTGTCACAAGCATCCAAAGGTCAAAGGATGGCTTAAGCCTAACAAAGGCTCCCAAAGTGCAGACATATATGGCTCAAGAAGGTTCGTCTGTATCATGCAAATTATACAAAGTAGTACATCCACTCAGAACATGCCCTAAGTTCAGAGCTTTTTCGGTCCAGCAAAGAATGGACTACGTGTACAAGAATAATTACTGCAGCAATTGCCTAGGTCATGCCCATATAAAGGCAAATTGCAAAAGTAAACACACGTGTATGTACTGCAGGATGTCTCATTACACATGGCAAGAAAATCTCAGAACACAAACGATAACACTGAATATGTAAAGAAAGTAGAAGACGCTCCCAAAGCAAACGCAGCACGAATTGAAGCTCAAGATTAACAACCCAGTATCAAAGCGCATACATGCGAATTGCTCCATCAACGACGAAAGTATTCTGTTACGTACTGCATTGATGCAAATTGAGTGCAGAGGAGAATACTTCACGGTAAGAGCGCTAATAGATCCCGGTTCTCAAAGAACGTTTATAGCTGAAAAGATTAGGCAGAGGCTTCAACTCCCCTATGAAAGGGCTCATTACGAGATCGTCGGTATTGGTGGGCAAAGGCAGTCGGCAAATAAGGAGTGTAGCTTTACCTTGTATGCGAGACGTACGAATACAAGAATGTCGGTGAAAGCTATAGTTTTGCCAAAGGTCACGAAGAAACTTCCATGTCATTCTTTCGAAGCTCAGCGTACTAAAGAGCTAGAAGATTTGGATCTGGCCGACCCTAATTTCAATAAGTCCTCGCAAATAGATTTAATTTTAGGAAATGACTATGAGCACTCCATAAATATTGAAGGTATTAGAAAAGGCATATGCGGAAGCACTTCTGCGTATAACACCATATTTGGGTGGGTACTTAGTGGTCCCATAAGAACTAGTCCAATTCAGTCTTTTACAACGGAAGTAGTCGCCTCTGAAGATGCGGATCTTAGTGTCATATTAAGGAAATTCTGGGAAGATGAAGAGATCCCTTGTGCTGCGGTATCGTCAGAGGAAGACGTGTTCTGTGAGAAACTTTATACAAGCACAACCACACGCGATGTAAATGGGATGTACATTGTGAGACTTCCATTCAAACCGGAATTTCCTAACGAAATTTTTCTCGGTCCTTCCAGGTTCATAGCGCTAGCCCAGAATTGTAGGATGGAGAAAACATTGGCGAAGAGTCCTCAACTGCAATCTCAGTACACAGCAGTTTTAGAAGAATATAGGACACTAGGTCACATGGAAGAAACTTCTGCTCAGGAAATAGTCGTGCAGGGTAAATATCATTCTTTTTATCTGCCCCATCATGCAGTGGTTCGCCCAGAGCATAAAACCACGAAATTAAGGGTCGTTTTTAACGCCTCAAGGAAGACTAAAACTCAGTCTTCATTAAATGATGTTCTCTACACAGGTCCCACACTTCAAAATGATTTAATGACCATAATACACAATTGGAGGAAATACAAATACGTATTCAGCGGCGACATACAAAAAATATATCGCTAAATTCTAGTTCACCCCGAAGACAGACAGTTTCAACGAATTTTATTTCAACCCAACCCAGACGGCCCTACGCGGGATTTTCAGTTGAAAACTGTCACATTTGGTGTAAATTGTGCCCTTTTCCTTGCAATTCGTACTTTGCTCCAACTTGCCTCAGACTCAGAAGCTAGCTATCCAGGGGTGGCCTCGGTTTTACGATCAGAAACCTATGTGGATGACATACTATCCGGTGCGCATACGTTGGAGGAAACCCTTAACGCCCAAAAACAACTAATAAAAGTGTTAGATTCGGCAGGTCTCCCTTTGAAAAAGATAACTGCAAACGAACCTAGTCTACTCACACATTTATCAAAAGAAGATCTCTATGATTCAGAGTTCTTGCGATTCCACGAGACAAGCTCTACCAAAACTCTTGGTATTAAATGGAATGCACTCAACGATTCCTTCTCATACAGTTTCACTCCAATTAGTGTGGCGTCTAGTATAACTAAGCGTCAGATTTTATCGGCAGTGGCGAAGCTGTTTGACCCAGCCGGATGGCTATCGCCTGTAGTCATCAGAGCGAAAATTCTTATGCAACGCTTATGGCTAGAGGGCCTACAGTGGGACGAAGAAGTTTCGGAGGACTCGCTACAGAATTGGAACAGTTTAGTTCAAGACCTCGCCAAAATAGATGCCATAAAAATTCCACGCTGGCTGCAGTACCAACCCCAGGACAAAATGCAAGTGCATGGGTTTTCTGATGCTTCGAAATCTGCATATTGTGCGACAGTATATATGAGATGCGAGACAAGTACTCAAGATACATTTACCAATTTGCTAGTGGCAAAATGCAAGGTCGCACCAATACAGACAGTGTGTTTACCGCGGCTGGAGCTTAATGGCGCTCTGCTGTTGGCAAAACTGGTGAATCATGTCCGCATGTCCCTTAATTTAAAATCGGATGATATTTATTTATTGTTAGATATTGCAGCTATAACATCACACATATTTTATAGTTGTAATACAAACAAGCTGGCAACTACCTAAGCTGTCATAGAATGTAAATAATAAGAGCAAACAAGTAGTGAATAAGCAGAATGATGATAATAAAGACACTTTGAATTGTAAGCTTAGACAGAACGCGTGTTAATTCTTTTTATGAATATATGGTGTAAATACACAACAAATGGCGACGAAGCAAAATAATTTTTTTTAGTGAATTGGCGTATACATATGTAATTCCTTAAAAATAAAGTTATCAAATTTTATAATGCAAGAAAATATTTTGAGCACCGACAGTGCAAGCACCGGGGCCTCAATAAAACTACTACCAACACAACCTATTGCAGAATTTGCATCAAATGTGGACAAATGGCAGTTATGGCAGGAACGGTTGGAGATATATTTGTGCGAAATTGATTGCAAAAATGACAATGTGAAAAAGTCTATATTATTAAAATCAATTGGAGCCGAAGCATATGGTGTATTACATAGCTTGTGCAGCCCGCTACTTCCCGTTTCCAGAACATATAAAGATTTGTGTGAAATTTTGAAAACACATTTTACCCCACCGACCATCGTATTCCAGGAAAGGAAAGATTTTCATAGAGCAAGTATGGGTGAAAACGAAACCGTTTCCAGTTGGTTTGCACGCATAAAAAAACTAGCCTTAAATTGCAAATTTGGCGAGCACTTAGATGCTTTCGTATTGGATAAATTCATAACGGGACTTCCATCTAGGATGTTTGAAAGAATGTGCGAAGAAGATGAGAAGATAAGCTTAAGTAGTGCATTTAAAAAGGCCCTGATTATAGAGACAAAATTCAAATCGTCAGCGGGCGTGTGTGAAAGAGAAGATATTAATCTTATAAAACGTGGTGTGTGGAAAAATAACGGCATGGAATCGAAACGAGGCAACAAAAACAGCGTTGAGAGCAGAAACAGCGGCAGAGACCAAAGCAACAATAAGCAAAAGAATAGAAGCAAGGAATGTGCTCACTGTGGATGGCGAAATCACAAATCGGCTGAATGCAAATTCAAAGAAAGCAAATGTCATTCGTGTGGAAAGCTCGGACACTTAGCATCAGTGTGTTATTCAAGAAAAAAAAGAGTGAACTATATATCAAGAAATTCTGACTTTTCGCAAATTGATGATTCTTACAATTATTCTATTTTTAGCATTGATAGTGGAAATTCGATAAGCCATTACACATTGCCTGTAACAATAAATGGTTATCACTTAGAAGCGATTTGCGATACTGGAGCGTCTTGCACGTTGTTGCCTTTATCATTTCTTCGTAAAATAAAAGTTGATGAAAAGTACATTCGTCCATGTAAATCTTCGTTCATAAGCTACAGCGGCAATAGTATTTCAACTTTCGGTGAGTTCGTTACTAAAGTTACTTATAAAGGGCTTACAAAAAACATAGTTGTAGTTGTCACAAATACGGAAAATCCGCCTTTGTTAGGAAGAACATTTTTAAGAGCATTTAACTTCGAGTTGAAGCGCATCGACTCAGTTTTTGAAAAACGTGACTTAAGTATTATCAGCAAACAAATAACGAACGAATTTTCAGATCTATTCGACGACGGTTTAGGTGTTTATAAGTGTGCTAAGATTTCGTTATCAATACATGAAGCGGCAAAGCCTATTTTTTTTAAGCCGCGCCCATTACCTTTTACGTGGAAATCCAAAGTAGAAAATCAACTACGTGATTTGATTAAAAATAACATTTTAGAACCTATTGACCACTCCGATTGGGGAACACCCATTGTGCCAATTTTGAAACCGAATGGTAGTTTCCGGTTATGTGGAGACTTTAAGGTTACGATTAATAAACATTTGCTAGATTTCAAGTACCCTTTGCCCAGAATTGATGAAGTTTTTGCTGCATTACAAGGGGGGTGTTTATTTACGAAGTTGGATCTTTCAAATGCGTATAACCAATTATTATTGGATGAGAAATCTCAACTTTTATGTACATTAAGTACGCACATAGGGACTCTAAAAATGAAAAGGTTACCGTTCGGAATAAAAACCGCGGCAGCAATATTTCAGAAAACTATAGAGGGAGTGTTAAGGAATATACCAGGTGTTGTAGTATACCAGGACGACATAACTGTTACAGGCAGAAACTTACAAGAGCATATGACTAATTTGAGAATGACTTTGAGCAAATTGAGGGAGGCTGGATTTAAATTAAACTTGGAAAAATGCAAATTTTTCGAACAGAAAATATCTTATCTAGGTTTTACCATAGATAAGGAAGGACTGAGCAAAAATGAAGATCGCATTGCTTCTATAGTAAATGCGCCACCTCCACAAAATCTATCACAACTCAGAGCTGTTGTGGGCATGCTCAATTATTACTCTAAATTTATTGATCGCTTCGCACAGAAGATGATACCTCTTTATAGATTGTTAAAAAAAGATGTGAAGTTCTGTTGGTCGAAAGAATGTCAAGCATCATATACGATGTTAAAACGTGATATCACGTCAGATCAAGTGTTAGTACATTATAACCCTGATGTACCTATAGTACTAATGACCGATGCTTGTAATACTGCGGTAGCAGGTGTACTATCACATGTTTTTGCAGACAAATCAGTAAAACCAATTGCTTTTGTATCTAGAGCTCTCACAAAGGCCGAAATTAACTATAGTACATTAGAGAAAGAAGCGCTTGCAATAATATTTTGTGTGACAAAGTTGAAACAATATTTGTTAGGTAACCATTTTACTTTGAGAACAGACCATAAGCCATTGTTGACAATCTTTGGAGAAGTCAAAGGTTTGCCACTAATGGCATCCGCTCGTTTACAGCGCTGGGCTTTAAGCCTTTCGGGATTCAATTATTCTGTAGAACACGTGAAGGGAAAACTAACTTACGCAGATTACCTGTCTAGAATGCCACAGGCACTGCCAGCAGAAAGCCATAATGAATGTAATTACATAAACTTGATAGAAAGGGACGAGATATTTGATTTAAATTTCAAGAACATTGCCAGGGATACGGAGCGTGACCCCGTTTTATCGAAGGTTGCCAACGCCATTAGTATGGGCACGGCTCATCAATTAAGGGGCGATGAATTTAAACCATACAGGGAAAGGGCAAATGAATTGTCGGTTGAATATGGTTGTGTGCTGTGGGGGTATCGTGTAGTAGTTCCCAGTAAATTACGAAAAATTATCTTGGAAAATTTGCACACATCTCATCTTGGTATTGTTAAAACCAAAGCATTAGCTCGTTCATATATTTGGTGGCCTGCTATAAATAAGGAAATAGAAAATCTCGTCAGAAGTTGCAAGCCGTGCCAAGAGCTACAATCGAGTCCTAAAAAAAGTATTCTCATACCGTGGAATCCAACTGAGGCCGTGTGGAGTCGTATCCACATTGACTTTGCAGGACCTATTAAAAATCAATACTTGTTAATTGTAGTAGATTCGTTTTCAAAATGGGTTGAAGTCTTCATTACGAAAGTGATGACATCGCACTTTACAATCAGTAAACTTAGAGAAGTATTTTGCAGATTCGGTTTGGTAGATACCATTGTAAGTGATAATGGGCGTCAATTTGTATCACATGAATTCAAAAGATTTATTCAAATTAATAATATTAAGCACATATTAACAGCTCCTGGACAACCGTCGACGAACGGACAAGCGGAAATTTTTGTTAAAACAGTAAAAAAGTCACTTTTGGCAAATTTAAAAGAACAATGTAATGCGGATCTTGATATTTTGGTAAATAGATTCTTAATCGATTACCGCAATACCCCACATTGTTCCACGGGTGAATCACCAGCTAAACTTCTTTTTGGTAGGTCACTTAAAACAAGGTTTAGTAACTTGAGACCACCTTTGACAAGGGAGAAAATCAGAGAATCGCAAGAAAAAAGTGTTCTTCTTCACAAAGGAAAACGTAGCTTGCAATTTAGTGAAGGAGAAAAAGTACTAATCAGAAATTACAAAGATTGTAATAAATCAAGCTGGTCCCAAGCTACTGTCAAGCAAAGGTTAGGAGAACAATCGTATTTGTGTATTATATCTGACAACAACCGAGAAATAAAAAGACATTTGGACCAAATGCGTAGTTTAAGTAATAATGATTCAGAAAATAGCAGTGATCTGGATACTGACAGACAAGACAACATATTGTTGAAGAAAAGTAACGAAGGCAACATCGATGCAGGTGACTCTACGAAAATTATTAATGTTGAGACCGGTGGGGCAGTGTATGAAGGCACATCGAATAGAAAGTTGAGACCAAGAAAAGATGGGAAGGTAGTAAAATCTAATGTACTCCCTTGAGATTTTAGCAAAGTTTTATTCACATGAATTGATGTATTGAATTTACATATAAGTAGCAAACATTGTTATCTATTTATACACTACCACTACTACTAGACTAGAACATATGTACATATCTATATTATAAGTAATCGGAAACTGTTGTAATACATTCATTTCAATTAGGGAGAGGCGTGTTAGATATTGCAGCTATAACATCACACATATTTTATAGTTGTAATACAAACAAGCTGGCAACTACCTAAGCTGTTATAGAATGTAAATAATAAGAGCAAACAAGTAGTGAATAAGCAGAATGATGATAATAAAGACACTTTGAATTGTAAGCTTAGACAGAACGCGTGTTAATTCTTTTTATGAATATATGGTGTAAATACACAACATTTATGGACCGACTCATCCATTGTTTTAGGTTGGTTGTCAAAACCTCCGTCGTCATGGGAAACGTATGTGGCTAACCGGACGGCAAAAATACATCACTTAGTACCGAGCGCGAGTTGGCGACATGTCCCGACTCATGACAATCCAGCGGACTTAGGGATACGTGGATGTAGCCCGGAAGACCTTTCGAAGAGCTTGTTATGGTGGCATGGTCCGTCGTGGTCGTCCAGCATCCGAATGGCCATGTTGAAATCCGCTGGAGAAAAATGAAAAGGGTTTGGAAACACAGGCATTTCATTCTCAGGTAGAATCAATAGAGATATTAGACAGATTTTCATCATATACGAGGGACCTACGAGTCCTATGCTATATTTTTAGATTCTTCAACCGGTTGGCAGGACCCAATATGCAAGGGAATACTGGAATAAGGTACGGTGAGCTAACACAAGAAGAGATGAAGTTTGTAAAAGATAGACTTAATATACAGGCCCAAAAAAGATTTTACGCAGAGGAGTATAAGTGTCTGGTAGAGTCACAGCGCATTTCAAATAAAAGTTCGTTGAAGACTCTGAATCCTTTTGCAGACGAAGCTTCGATACTTAGAGTAAATGGTAGATTAGCGCGATCGGCACTCCCATACAGCGAGCGTTACCCTATAATTCTGCCCGGCAACTCTAGGTTTTGTGAATTATATTTGTGGCACCTACATCAGTTTTTACAGCACGCGGAATGCAGTCAAATGTGTCGCATGGTACAAACTGAATTTTATATCGCAAGATTGAAGAACCGTGTAAAAAGGATAATACGTCACTGTAATAGGTGCATCATTTTCAAACAGAATCCTTGCAATCAAATAATGGCACCCTTACCCCAGAAAGATGCAATTTATCACTTCCCTTCCAAATTACAGGAATCGACTTTGCCGGGCCGTTTGAAATAAAATCATCTCCTCTACGGAAAACACCGGTACTAAAGGCATATGTAAGTGTATTCGTTTGCTTTAGTACGAAGGCAATACACTTGGAGCTCTGCTCAGATCTGTCCTCTGCCGCATTCCAAGCCGCGTTTGCCCGATTCGTCGGGAGGCGGGGGCTCCCCCAAAGGGTAGTTACGGATAATGGTCGTAACTTCCTCGGTGCTAGCAAGGTGCTAGAACAAGAATTTAACAATTTTGTGGACCAGGCAGCCCAGGACGTAGCTCAGAGATACATTGCGCAAGGGTTTGAGTGGAAATTTATACCACCACACGCTCCACACATGGGCGGCTTATGGGAGGCCGCAGTCAAGAGTTTCAAATTTCATCTGAAACGAATCGCAGGAGGGCAAAGATTCACGTTCGAAGAATTCACCACAATCTTAGCGAGAATTGAAGGTGTACTCAACTCCCGACCAATATCTGCCATTTCAGAAGATCCATCGGAGATGACTGCTTTAACCCCCGGGCATTTCTTGAGAGGAGCTCCCTTAATGGCACTACCCGAACAAAATTGCCAAAATATGTCGATGATAAACAGGTGGGAGAAATTGAAGGTGATACACCATCAGTTCGCCATACGATGGAAAGAAGACTACCTGAAGGCTTTACATAAAAGGTACAAGTGGAAGAACTCCAACCCAAACCTCCAGATCGGCGACTTAGTGGTAATCATGGACGATTTACAACCGCCTCACGAATGGCGGTTGGGAAGGATAGAGAAAACCTTTTCAGGGGCAGATCACAATATACGTGCGGCCGAGGTGCGTATAAGCACCGGCACTATAGTTCGCCCAATAGTCAAATTGTGTTATCTTCCATTCCTGACGAAGGAGAATTAGCAGAATCATGCGTTTGTGAACCCTTATGATTAGAATCTTTTCCTCATCTATCATACATTCCAAATAACAACATTACCCAACTCAATTATTAGTCCTCTTCCCCAAAATTAAAACGTCAATTTATTAGTTTCTTTTTTTTTTCATTTCCTAGGCCAAACAGACGGTTAGAAGCAACACGTCCCGCCGAAGAAAACCGGAGACGTCATCGCAACCGCAGCAGGAGAACTGTGGCAGACAATTACAAGTGCGCTCTATGCACAAAATACTACCCGCTAAGGTTTTGTGGCAATTAAAGTTGTTTTTTTTGCTAACTAAAACTACTTTATATTTTAGGAAGGACAAAATTGGTATCAAAAATTTAAAACAAAATCCAAATTTCGAATCCAGGGTTGGAAAAGTGCAATATTTTATAGTTCATGAAGGTAACCAAAATGGTTCAAAATTGTAAATTTTTCGTAAATAACACTACTTTATACCGCATGAAGAGTTGCATTGGTAAAAAAAAAAAAACAAAAAATTTTAAATTTCACTTCCAGGGTTGGGAAATTGAAAGTCTTTTTGGTACATTCAATATATTGTAGTACATGAAAGTGACCAAAATGGTTGCAAATTTTTAGTTTTTCTTAAATAAAATGACTTTATACCTATTGAAGACTAGCATTGGTAAACAAATTTAAATTTCGCTTCCAGAGGTGGGTAATTGAAATTTTTTTAAATATAAAAGTACCAAAAAGGCAACTAACGTCGGTTTTTTTACTAATTAAAAATTTCGATTCCAAGGTTGGACAACTGCAATATTTTGTAGTACATGAAAATGACCAATATGGTTACAAATTTTAAGTTTTTCTTAAATAAAACTATTTCATGCCTCATTATTAAGAGTTGCATTGGTAAACAAAAAAAAAAAATCAAATTTTGTTTCCAGGGTTGGGAAATTGATATAGAAGTTCCCATATTCATATATTTAAGTTATTACCTTTTTGGTTAGTACGAAACTTAAAAATATGAATGTGGGAACTTCTCATATTCAATTTTCGTTAATACAATTGGTTAAATAGTTGATATTCCTGCTAACTAGCACCACTTGCAAAAGTGGAAAAATTGAAAAAAGAACGCCGATGAGATGCCGTAGCGGCCTCGAAATCAGTACTGATCCGTTTTGCTGGTTTGATGATTATGGAACGTATTCTTAATATTCCAATCTTAATATAAAATAATAAATAGAATTTGAACAAATTCATTTATTAATAAAATGATAAAAAATCATTTGCAGTCATGCAGATTCGAACTTAAGCCCGTTGAAAAAATTAACAATTTACATAAGAAAGTTCGACTAATAAAAAATTAATACATAATTTAAAATATTGCGGGGGCACGCGAGTTACATCCTTATTATTATTATAAGAACATATGCTTCCCTATTATAATTAGTAATAAGTAGATAAGACCAATAACCATTTTTAAACTAATAACAACCCTATATAAATAATAAAACAAGATTACCGTTGAAACTAAGAATAGAATATATACATAAGTACATGAAACTAATTAGACATAAGCAAACAAAACTGTCTAGGCCTAAGTAATTAAAATAGTTTTCGCAGATAAAACTAATCCGTAGACCTAAGTAAATAATAATAAATGATAAACATAAGTATCTAAACATATACATCAAATGATAAGTATTAACACATATGTAAATCGTAAACAAACACAAGAAACAAAACTAAATATCATAAACACAATTTACTGAACTAAGGATGAAACCAGAGATGAGACTTACATATTACTCCTATAAATAGACGCTAAGTTGCATTTTATAAATCAGTATTAAAATTCAATTCATAATAAAAATAAGTAAACCATACTCTGTTGTGTTTTATTTATAACTGGCGCAGTCGGTTTTCGAACATAAAATAAAATTCTAAAGAATTTTTATTAAATTAATTAAGCAATTAATTTAAAATTAATAACTCTTTTACTGGCGCAGACGGTTTTCGAATTTGAAATTCTAAAAGAACTATTATTAAATTATTTAAATAATTATTTAAAAAAAATAATAATAATAATAATGACATACAATCCAAACATTGTGAAAATAAAGAAAAGAAATGATAAATCAAAAGCAGGAAAACTTTATTGACGAACTGCAAAGGAAAGTATTGCACTTAGAAGGAGCATTAGACTACAGGAGGAACAACTAGGTCAGAAAGAGGCCCAATTATAGGCACAAGTGAAACAACAAATGCAACAGCAGCAAGTACAAGAACAATCAACAACCTATTCAGAATGATGGGTTTGCATTTAATATGACGCCCAAAGACATCATAGAACAACCCCGACTTCTAAAACCCCTCGATGAAACTCATAACCCAAGAGCATTTATACATGCTGTTGAGGAAAACCTTACTCTTTGTGGAAATAATGAAATCCGGACTCAATTTTGCACCAGAACCATAGTAAATGAAAAAATTTTAGGAAATGCTGGTAGAAGGGTGAGAGAGCTGGAAAATAAAGCTTCCTGGGAGGAAATAAAAGCCAGAATGCTGCAGGAATTCAGACCAGGGAAGACGTATGCGGACATTTTCAACTTCTGCCGTACAGTAAAAGTAAGAAATTTGAATCAATTATTTAGTATATTTGAAAAATCAAAATATGAAATAAATGACATATATTTAGTAGACCAATTTAAACCTAGTATATATAAACCAGAAAACGTCGATAGGGATTTAGTAGACATTTTGTTAGAAAAATAGATTGAAATATTTATGAAATACACAAAACTTAAATTATTAGACGACACAAGAGCCATTGCATTTAACCATAAAAGTAATACAAAATATGATAGAAAACAAAATTACAATTTCCACAAACCAACGCCAAATAATAATTTTCATAAAATTAACAAATTACATTACAAAGTTCGTCTAATAAAAATTCATACATAATTTAAAACATTGCGGGGGCACGCGCACTTGTTCATTGTAAATTGACAACTAAATTCATTGAACATAAATAACAAAGAAGCTTTAGCAATCAGCAGCCGATGGCTCTGGAAAAAGCAAAAGAGATACATGGAATATTGGGAATATTAATCGTCAGGGTTGGGGAATTTCTTACTAACCAAAAAGGTAATAACTTAAAAATATGAATGTGATAACTTCTCATATTCAATTTTCGTTAAAATATTGGTTAAATAGTTGATATTCCTACTAACTAGCACCACTTGCAAAAGTGGAAAAATTGAACAAAGAACGCTGATGAGATGGCGTAGCGGCCTCGAAATCAGTACTGATTCGTTCTGCTGGTTTGATGATTATTGAAAATATTCCTAATATTCCAATCTTAATACAAAAAATAATAAATAGAATTTGAACAAATTCATTGATTAATAAAATAATAAAAAAAATCATTTGCAGTCATGCAGATTCGAACTTAAGCCCAAAAAAAATTAACAATTTACATTACAAAGTTCGACTAATAAAAATTCATACATAATTTAAAACATTGCGGGGGCACGCGCACTTGTTCATTGTAAATTGACAACTAAATTCAATTACTTGAACATAAATAACAAAGAAGCTTTAGCAATCAGCAGCCGATGGCTCTGGAAAAAGCGAAAGAGATACATGGAATATTGGGAATATTAATCGTCAGGGTTGGGGAATTTCGTACTAACCAAAAAGGTAATAACTTAAAAATATGAATGTGATAACTTCTCATATTCAATTTTCGTTAAAATATTGGTTAAATAGTTGATATTCCTACTAACTAGCACCACTTGCAAAAGTGGAAAAATTGAACATAGAACGCTGATGAGATGGCGTAGCGGCCTCGAAATCAGTACTGAGACGTTCTGCTGGTTTGATGATTACTGAAAATATTCTTAATATTCCAATCTTAATATAAAAAAATAATAAATAGAATTTGAACAAATTCATTGATTAATAAAATAATAAAAAAAAATCATTTGCAGTCATGCAGATTCGAACTTAAGCCCAAAAAAATTAACAATTTACATTACAAATTTTCAATACCTTAATAACCAGAAAAAATATGAGCCTAACATTAGCCTTCAGTATAGACCGAATTGTAGTTCGATGACAAGGAATTTCCGGCAGCAAAACCTAAATACTATGCAAGACATGAATTTTAATAGAAATTCTGTTCAGCAGTCTAATTACAGCCGTTTTCCAAAACAACTAAAATCTAACCAATTTAGAAATTCTTATGAAAGTAGACAACAACGTGAAACAAGTACTTTTAATAATTATGTACCAGAGCCAATGGACATTAGTAACTTAAGAGAACAGGAAGATGTAAATTTTTCTATACAGCCTCCTTCACAAAATTACCCATAGTAGTTGTAACAACTGGTGATCACAAAAGTAAAGGTCTCATAGATACTGGTTCGGAAACAAGTATAATTAAGCCAAATGCCTTGGGGAATTCATTTCTTATTCAGAACATTGATTTACCGCAATTGTACAGAACAATAAACGGAATAAATCAAATCACACAAAAAATTGTTACACCCATACCAACAGAATTCAATATAACAGGAACTTTATCCTGGAAAGTTATAAATTTTAGTAGTAAGAATTACACAGTCATAATTGGTCAGAACGTTCTCATTGCTCTTAAAGCTAAGATTGATGTAGAGAATAAATTTATTAATATTTTAGGTAACAATATACCGTTTATAAATTATAACCAATACAATAGTTGGGAAATTTGCTCACTTGAATACAGTAATATACAAAAATTAAATTTAGAACATTTGAATTCGGAAGAAAATCACATGATTAGTAAATTATTACGAAATTTTAAAGAATTATTTTATAAAGAAGGGGATAAACTCTCCACAACATCTGTAATAAAACATGAAATAGTAACTACAACAGACCGACCATTATATTCAAAAACCTACAGATACCCGCAAATACATGAGATAGAAATCCAAAAACAAATAAAAGAAATGTTAGACCAAAATATAATTAGGGAAAGTAACTCGCCTTATAATAGTCTTTTATGGGTAGATCGACAATTCGGGAGTTCAAATTGGCGAATTGTCATAGATTATAGAAGATTAAACGAAAACACGATAAGTGATAAATTCCCAATTTCAAATATAGATGGGATTCTTGACAAACTGGGTAAAGCTCAGTATTTTTCTACTATTGACCTTGCAAAAGGTTTTCATCAAATTTTGATGAATGAAAATGAAAAACAGCATTTTCAACACCTTTCGGACATTATGAATTTGTAAGACTGCTATTTAGACTTAAAAATGCTCCATCGACTTTCCAATGTCTTATGAATCATGTGCTCCGTTATCATATAAACAGAATTTGCGTAGTATATTTGGACGATATTCTTATATTTAGCACATCCTTATATGAACATATAGCAAATATTAGAAAAATATTTCAAACGCTTAAAGAAGCAGGACTTAAGATTTAAATAGATAAATGTAATTTAAAAAAAAACTGAGTTTTTGGGTCATATTCTTACACCCGAAGGTGTCAGGCCGAACCCAAAGAAAATTGCGGTAATTCAAAAATTAAACCTCCCGACAACGCAGATGCAAATTAAATCCTTCTTAGGAGTAACAGGTTTCTATAGAAAATTTATAAAAGACTATTCTAAAATAACTTATCCTATGGTAAAATACTTAAAAAAAATTTAAAACCTAACACAACAGATCCAGATTACATTGTGGCTTTTGAAAAATTAAAGGATATTATAACAAACACACCTATTCTAAGGTATCCTAACTTTAATAAACGCTTTAAACTTATAACTGATGCTAGCAATTTCTCAATTGGCGCAGTTCTAATAAAGGAAGGTTATCCAATCTCATTCGCGTCACGAACATTACATAACCATGAGCAAAATTATTCCACTATTGAAAAAGAACTATTGGCAATAGTTTGGGGAGTAAAATATTATGGACCTTATGTCCTTGGAAGGGAATTTGATTTACAAACAGATCATCAGCCATTAAAGTGGTTGCAGGCAAAAAAATCAGCTAAGGATATTAGTTCAAGATTGCAACGATGGTTACTACAATTGGGAGAATATGATGCCAAAATCGATTATATTTCAGGTAAAGAAAATAAAATAGTCGACTTTCTTAGCCGAATTAATTGTGAAAAACATGAAATAAACACATTTGATTCCGAAAATTTGGGAATCACACTAAACGAATTTGGGAATCACACTAAACGAAATGAAGCATAAAATTGATCACCCACAACGTAAAATAAAGATACATTGTAAATAATTGCCATATATGCTCCGGAGGAAAGTATGACCGCAATCCAATCAAACCAAAGTTTCATTTCACAGAAACGTCAACTTCGGTTAATGATATTGTTCACATTGATACATACGTAAATAGCAAACACTCATTTGTAATTTTTATTGAAAAATTTTCGAAACATGTTGTAGGTTTTCATTTGCCAGATAGAAACAATCAAACGATTATAGGCAAAATAAATGAGTTCTTGGCAATAAAAGGATCAGTTAAAAAATTTATTTTTGATAATGAATTTAACTCAAGGAACTTAAGGGATTTTTTGACACAAGAAAGAATCGAATTTCATGCCACTAAACCAAATAGGCATACCGGAAATTCTGATATTGATCGTCTAAATAATACTTTGACTGAAAAAATTAGAACACTTAACCTGGAAGAAAAATTGCCAATTACTACTCCGTGTAATGTTAGACTATGGAGTGAAGTTTTCTGTATTAAAGAACGTAAATTTATTCAGAACTTCATCACTATTTTGGCTTTCAACCGCGTGTCATATTAATGCAGAAATATCTATTTTAAACTTCGGGCTTTAGAACCACAACAACATAATCTTCCTAGTAGTATCAGTTTTAAAAACTACTAAAAGGAAAAAAAAAGATTACATGCCAGGACATTTATATATCTGTCGTTCTGCTCATATTACCAACATTTTAGTATAACACTACTTGTCAGTAATCCCCAAATAAATTAGTTCGTGTAAACACCGATGGACGTGTTCATGCATGTCTATACATGTTTATGCATGTCTGTGCATGTCGTTACAAAACCAGAGATCATGCATAAATTCTTTGTTTCGAGAATCGAAAGCAAAAGAAAAAAGAAAAAGAGAAACTGTATATCTAACGTGACTAGCCTATTAAACGGCATCGATAAATTCTTTTACTTTGAACCGTCAGACTGAACAGAAGTGGTTTTCTCAAGAATAATTTTCCATATACATAAAATATTGTAAGAAAAGTTATTAATAGTGTAGTTAAATATTCAAAAGAAATATCACCACTATCCTCTAATAGAAATACTCTACTGGAATAAAAGCCATCGCTTAGGGCTCCTTCCGAAGAAAACAAACAATACTCCCTTTTAATCGCTTTGCGAGTATTCGTAAAACTCGATAGCAGTTGTGGTAAGATTTTGTGTATATTTTGGGGTAGGAAAAAGATAGGATACTTATTAGAATATTTAATCATAGTGGCACGTTCTTTCGGTGCCCACCACTGCCAACAATTCTTATTCGGAGAGACAAAAATTTATCCGCACGCCTGATATTCCTGCTAAATACTTTGGAAAGCATACCGCTGCACATACAGAAAGAAATCAAGTCGCTTCGCAACATTGTGTCATTTTCTTTAACGGTCTAGGCTTTAATCCATCCAGCAATTCACCAAAAAGGCATGGGCCGCTGTTATAAGTGGGAAGATAGACGTGCCAACTTACAATCATCTTTGATACCTAGACTACCAAGTCATCCCAATTTATCTGAAACTGACGACATCAAAAAATCCAATAAGCTGAATTTACAAACCTATCTAACTATTATCTCTTAAGGTTAAATCGGGCCAAAGAAGTCATAAAATTAAGTAAGAACACCATTTTTTTTTGTAGAAATGCTTAAAGGTGAACTTTCTTTATATGCAAATTATTGTGTGCAAAAACAAATATTTCCACATTGTATTATGAAAACATGTTAGATATGTATTGATACAATTGGAAATCCTTAGATTATTTAAAATACTTTATAAGATACATCTTACTAAACATATAAGCTTTTTAGGTATTAGAATTATGAAGCAACTACATCCATAGATACCAGTATAGCAACATTGTAAACCCTGATTTTTCGCAACCATCTCCTGTTTGGCGAGGCCTCATCAACCAGCAGTTGCAGCAACATTGTAATTAAATTGGGTGAGTAAATAAAATGCTGCCTATCTATGTTTGATACTTGTATAATTATAAATATATTTCACTTATAATACAATGTACACCCTATAACATAAACTATTGAATTCTTCATAATCCTATATAGTGTACATAGTAGCGTAGTTTATTTTCCATCGGCTTAATTAGTTTTATTTTTTTTCAATATGTCAATGGTAAATATTTTGTTGTTTTTCGAACCCTGACAATGATTATGTTTTGTTTTAGTTACTATAAATCCAACCATTTACGTCGATCTCTTTATGATCATGTTTACAATCACCATTCATTAAAATTTATTGTATTCTGTTACTATCTTCATTAAAGCATTGCATTCTCAATGAAATATTTCTTCTTTTAATATTAATCCATTTTAAGAGAATTATATCATATCACCACCGTTTATACCAAAAGATACTTTACTCATACAGCTGTTGGTTCTCTTACCCAACCTTTTTTGTTATTTTTTTTTTTCATTCGAAAACTTGCTAATGAAGTTCGTTTTGATTGATTATTAAGTTTTGGTTATTTCTACAGAGTAACAATTATATCTTCCTACCACTTACGGAATATACTAATGAAGAACATTCATAATAATTTACTTGTCTAATTTAGCCATAAGCCTTTTAAGTTTTATATTATAAGATATACGTAGGAATGGTGTAATGACCAACCCCCAAAGTTATCGAAATACTTAGTTTAAATTATATTAGTTCTGTTATATTAGAATATGAAGTAACTTGAATAAACACTATCTGAACATGAATCTGTAAACGTTCTAATACTTCTTGCATGAAATAAGGAATGGTGTAATGACCAACCCCCAAAGTTATCGAAATACTTAGTTTAAATTATATTAGTTCTGTTATATTAGAATATGAAGTAACTTGAATAAACACTATCTGAACATGAATCTGTAAACGTTCTAATACTTCTTGCATGAAATAAGCGGTTAGAATCATGCTGGGAAGGGATCTTAGCAATCTTTATATGCCCTAAGATCATAGGTAGGGAGGGTTTAGAGGCAGCATTCTCACCACATCTGAGAATTCGATATTTGAATGGATTAAACATCACTGCTTGACATATACGATTTTCTTGTTAGTTGATTACAAATATGCGGGTATTTAATAACATCTAATCATTCTTATCAACTAGTACGTACTTCAATTAGAAGGGAGTCTATAAAATTCTTTATGTGCTGACTGTCCTATCGGTAACAGAGATTTAGCAAGACAAGAACCTCCCCGCCCGACTGTCCGCTAGCATAATCAATGGCTCCCACTCGTCTGTTAATTCTCTAAGAGCAAATAGAATAACAACACCACATCCGATAGATATCCTGAGGGTTCGTGTGAGTTTTCCCACCCTCGGATTGACCTAGAGCTAGACCAACCAGCTGTACATTACATAAGATGGCGCCCAACGTGGGGCACGGAATCTAGATTATATAGCTGTAATTTAGACTTCTTTGCTCTCATTTTTTTTTCTCTTTCAGTAAACATTGTAATATTTAGATTTCCATTGGTTTCGGCCTATTGTGCTGATATATATGAAACGTCTTCTGGATTTTCGATTAATTGAGAGTAACATTCGATTAAGTCGACCGAAGATTAGTTGATATACCTTCGATTCAATAGGATAGGAATCAGTGAATGTTTACCATTACACATGTTCCTGAGAGCTATTGTGTTTGGAAAAAAATATTATTTGTAAAGAATCGACATCCTGTTCCGATGAGGATTTACGAATTATTTGCGTATTGCAATTATTTGTCCGGTCGAAGCAGTTTTTTTTCTTTGTTTCTTCAACCGTATGTCGGTTATAGTAAATTTTTTTTCTTTCCATAGGTTTTGCGAACTCTATAAATCGTTATTGTTGTCAATCATCCATTCACATAATTTTTCCTTATTCTAACCGTATTATAACATCATGCAAGACACAACGTAAAATTTTATTGCTTAAGATTTTGACCACTGAAGTCTTACATCCAACCAGAAAATATATATATCGATATACATTTTTTTGTTGTAATTGTGGAAAAATTTTTTTTATATAATATTCGCCGCCAATGCAGTAAATTTTGGTTTTAATTTAAAATATGATGGAACGTTCTGCTTTAAAGGATCCGGCTTCTGCCTGCCAGACAGATCAAATATGTATAATCTGCAATGAGAAAATGTTCGAATCTAATGAGTGTATGATTATTTCAGAATGTAATCACGTCTTTCACAGTCATTGTATTGAGAAATATTTGGCCGATTCATCGGAATGCCCGACTTGTAAGAGATCGTGTAGTTTAGCAGAACTGAAGAAATTCCAAATTCCGACGAAGGAGAAACAATATGAGAAACCGAAAAGTAGTCGTGGTAGGCCCCGTGGAGGTGCGGTTCCGCGATATAATACCAGAAATAGTGCTCGCAATTTGTTTACTGATATGCGTTCTGATAATATGCTAGACAATAGTCTTGGTAATGATTTTATATTTGAAAATCCTATGCCTACCAATAATATTCTAGGTCAGGCAAATATAAATCGAAGTGTCCAGAGGAATACCCCTCACGGAAGTGCTCAGCGTGCTGTTTCACAGCCGGTTGATTATGGTCACGTTCAGCATATGATTGAAAGCACCATGTCCCTTTTACTGAATAATCTTCAGCTATTACCAAGTAATAGTCGTGGTAATAGTACACCACCTCCAGTAGTACCTCAGCAACCACAAGTATCTCAAAGATTTGACAATCCCCCTCCAATTTCCAATTTTCGTGGAAACGGGAGCGGTGCCTTTGATGATCGGTTCACGGTGAGATCAGACAAGATGATATCTATTATTCAGAATTGGCAGCTTAAGTTTGATGGGTCTACTCAGGGAATTAGTGTTGATGAGTTTTTATATCGAGTAAGGGTACTTACACGGGAACATTTTAATAACGACTGTTCTGTTATTTGCAAACATTTGCATATTTTGTTGAGTGGTCGTGCTCGTGAATGGTATTGGAGATATCATAAGCAAAATGAAACCATAAATTGGAATGATTTTTGCCAAGCACTCCAGCACGAATATAAGGATTTCAGATCTTCTTTCGATATTCAGGAGGAGCTGAGGAATAGGAAAATGCAAGCACATGAGACTTTTGAATCTTTCTATGAATCAATCTCTTCAATTTTAAATCGACTAGACAGACCTATCCCAGAACCTGAGTTAGTGGAAATTCTGATCCGTAACCTTCGTCCGGAAATCCGGCACGAACTTCTTTATGTACCAGTAGATTCCTTGGCACATTTGCGCAAACTGGTGCAAATGAGAGAAAATCTTCTGGGTAACGGTCCTTATCAGAAACACACCGCTGCAAAACTTCATCCACATGTTGGAAATCGTCGTCAAGTTGCAGAAATTTCCTCTACTGAAGAAAACTCCCTTACTATTGACAGTAGAGAGCCAGAGTCATCCGTCGATGCTTTGCAATTTTCTCCTAAATGTTGGAACTGCGATAAACCAGGACATTTGTGGGAGGACTGTTTGGAGTCTAGAAACGTGTTCTGTTATGGCTGTGGGGAAAAACAAGTGTATAAGCCCCAATGTATCAAATGTGCTTCAAAAAGAATAGATTCAAAAAACTGTCGAAATTATTCCCGCCCTCACCCAATTTAAGATCTTCAGAAATTGTACGACAAATTCACCATACTAGCAAGGTTGACGGAGAGAATTTGATCTCTACCTCTGATACTCTTCTAGAACCACCCATTAAAATTTTAAATAGAGAATATAATCTTAATGATAAGATAAAGCGGGTAGCAAAATTGCATCCTATTGTGCCCTTTCACCGCAAGTGGCATAATTATTGTATAGCTAAGCAAAATATTTTTAAAATATGTTCGACTTCCAATACATTTTCTAACAAACCTAAAAGGTCAACACTTCGCCTACGAGCATACTATAAGAAGCGTAGATTCACTTCCAGATTTATTGTGTCTGCAATTACAGTTAATACCTCTGATAAACGGTATTACGCGTCAGTACAATTTTTGAAATTTAAGGAACTAGGTTTATTGGACACCGGAGCCAATGTATCATGTATAGGTGCAGACTTGGCATGCTTTGATTTTTCTAATCTTCAGGAATTTGTTAAGCTTAATTCTTATGTTAGAACTGCTGACGGGCGATCACAAAAGGTCATTGGTTATTTGGATGTTAACGTTCTCTTTCGAAATCAGGATAAGAAGTTAAGGATTTTAATCATTCCATCTATAAGCCAAAGGCTGATTCTCGGCTTAGATTTTTGGCTGGCATTTAAATTGGCTCCAGATCTTTTCGGAGATATGATCTACTCTAATAGCAATGAAAGTCCTTCATCCGTTCTCTCCAGATTGGATGCCTTTGTAACTTCTTTCGAACAAAAGCTGCCTCTATCAGATTCAACAGATATTGATCACTTAAATGAATACCTGTTAAGTGATGCCCAGCGGCAACAACTATCTACAGTTATAGGTTTGTTTCCAAATTTCGAAATTCAGGGCTTAGGCAGAACGTCCCTTCTTTCCCACGATATCGACATAGGTGATAGCAAGCCTGTCAAGCAACGGTTTTACCCGGTTTCACCGGCGGTGGAAAAACTATTATATCAGGAAGTAGATAGGATGCTACACTTGGGTGTTATAGAGCCGTCCACATCATCATGGAGTTCTCCCATGCGTATGGTTATAAAACCGAACAAGGTCAGGCTATGCCTAGATGCACGGAGGATCAATCAGGTCACTAACAAAGATGCCTATCCCTTGCCTAATATTGAGGGTATATTTTCGAGACTACCAAAAGCAAACATTATATCTAAGCTTGATCTGAAGGATGCTTACTGGCAAATTGCCCTATCAGAAAAGGCTAAGCCATTAACTGCTTTTGTTGTCCCCGGTCGTCCACTTTATCAATTTGTAGTAATGCCATTTGGGCTTTGTAATGCCCCTTCTACTATGTGCCGGTTAATGGACCAACTAATACCAGCGGACTTACGCCACTGCGTATTTGGTTATTTAGATGATCTGGTGATTGTATCAGAGGATTTTGAAACACATTTATCTGTCTTGGTTAGGATTGCAGGTGAATTTAAAAGGGCTAATTTAACCTTGAATGTAGCCAAATCCAGGTTCTGTGTAACAGAAGTTAACTATCTCGGTTATATCATTGGTAACGGTGGCATAAAAACTGACCCGGATAAGGTGCAATCGATACGTGATTGGCCAGTCCCTAAAAGTATAAAACAGGTGCGAGGGTTCTTGGGTCTAGCCGGCTGGTACCGTCGTTTTATCGAAAATTTTTCCACTATTGCATTCCCTATAACCGAACTTTTATCTATCAAGAAAAAATTTAGCTGGACCACTGAGGCCCACATTGCATTTGAAACTATCAAGGCACTTTTAACATCTGTCCCTGTGTTAGCAAATCCTGATTTCGATAAAAAGTTTTATGTGCACTGTGACGCCAGCGATGTTGGAATCGGGGCAGTATTGGTGCAGAATGATGAAGATGGCAACGAGCGACCAATTGCGTTCATGTCTCGGAAACTTAATAGCGCACAACGCAACTATAGTGTTACCGAGCGTGAATGCTTAGCTGCAGTTGAGGCCGTAAAAAAATTTCGATGTTATTTAGAGCTCCAGGATTTTGAAATCGTAACTGATCACTCATCCCTAATGTGGCTAATGAAGCAGCCTGACTTATCCGGTCGTTTAGCTCGGTGGGTATTTAAATTGCAGGCATTCAAATTTTCCATTTCTCATAGGAAAGGGAAGGATCACGTTGTCCCTGACGCCCTATCGAGAATACCCAGTCAAAAAGTGTATAGCTTGGAATTGTTGAACCCCGAGATAGATTTAAGTTCTCCTCATTTTCATGATAGTGATTACGTGGATTTGAAATCTAAGATAGCCAACAATAGTTCGAAATATCCAGATATCAAGGTGGTAGATGATTTTGTATATATTCGTACACAGCACTATAATGGTGATATTCAACAACAAGATGACTGTTGGAAACTGTGGGTACCCTGTAATTTAAGAACTAGAGTTATACAACAAGCTCACGATAGCCCCACCGCTGCTCATGGTGGAATGGTAAAAACTATTGCCCTGATACGCAGGCATTTGTTTTGGCCAGGACTGGTTCGCGATGTGCGCGAGTATATTCCCTCGTGTCACATCTGTAAATCCACAAAGGCTCCCAATTTCATAACTACACCAGAAATGGGACAGGAAGTAAAATCATCAAGACCTTTTCAGAGATTATACGTAGACCTTTTGGGTCCATATCCACGTAGCAAACAGGGTCATATCGGTTTGCTTATAGTGTTAGACCACCTGACCAAGTTTCATTGGCTATTCCCTCTGAAAAAATTTACGGCGAGTGTTATCAAAGACCACCTTCTAAAACAAATATTTCATATCTTTGGCGTACCCGAGATTTTGGTGAGTGACAACGGATCTCAGTTTAAGGCGAATGATTTTAATGCCTTTTTAACTTCATTAGGTATTACTCATATGTATACGGCAATTTACTCCCCACAAGCTAATGCGTCAGAGCGTGTAAACCGTTCCATCTTGACTGGAATTCGTTCTTATTTGCAAAAGGACCAAACACTGTGGGATGAAAACCTAAGTGCAATAAGCTGTGCGTTGAGAAATGCATTCCATCAATCCATTCAATGTTCGCCTTACTATGCCGTGTTTGGCCTGGATATGATCACGCATGCTGGTTCATATGCGTTATTGCAGAAATTGAAACTGCTAGATGAACCAGGTATCAGATTGAACAGAGAAGATGAATTATATTTACTTAGAAGGACTATTAAGGACCATCTATCTAAAGCGTATGAAACGAATCGAACAACATATAACCTTCGCGCACGACCAATTTCTTATCAAATAGGGCAGGAGGTTTATCGGCGAAATTTCACCCAAAGTAATTTAGAAAAGAAGTTTAACGCTAAGTTAGCGCCACTATTTTTGAAATCTATTATCAAGGAAAAGGTGGGCAACAACTATTATATTTTGGAGGACATGTGTGGTAGGACATTAGGAACCTATCATGCAAAATATTTGAAACCATAACCCTGGCTTCCCCCCAATACGGTTTTAAAAGAACACCATATTAGGTGGTTTGTAATGTTAGACTATGGAGTGAAGTTTTCTGTATTAAAGAACGTAAATTTATTCAGAACTTCATCACTATTTTGGCTTTCAACCGCGTGTCATATTAATGCAGAAATATCTATTTTAAACTTCGGGCTTTAGAACCACAACAACATAATCTTCCTAGTAGTATCAGTTTTAAAAACTACTAAAAGGAAAAAAAAAGATTCCATGCCAGGACATTTATATATCTGTCGTTCTGCTCATATTACCAACATTTTAATATAACACTACTTGTCAGTAATCCCCAAATAAATTAGTTCGTGTAAACACCGATGGACGTGTTCATGCATGTCTATACATGTTTATGCATGTCTGTGCATGTCGTTACAAAACCAGAGATCATGCATAAATTCTTTGTTTCGAGAATCGAAAGTAAAAGAAAAAAGAAAAAGAGAAACTGTATATCTAACGTGACTAGCCTATTAAACGGCATCGATAAATTCTTTTACTTTGAACCGTCAGACTGAACAGAAGTGGTTTTCTCAAGAATAATTTTCCATATACATAAAATATTGTAAGAAAAGTTATTAATAGTGTAGTTAAATATTCAAAAGAAATATCACCACTATCCTCTAATAGAAATACTCTACTGGAATAAAAGCCATCGCTTAGGGCTCCTTCCGAAGAAAACAAACAATACTCCCTTTTAATCGCTTTGCGAGTATTCGTAAAACTCGACAGCAGTTGTGGTAAGATTTTGTGTATATTTTGGGGTAGGAAAAAGATAGGATACTTATTAGAATATTTAATCATAGTGGCACGTTCTTTCGGTGCCCACCACTGCCAACAATTCTTATTCGGAGAGACAAAAATTTATCCGCACGCCTGATATTCCTGCTAAATACTTTGGAAAGCATACCGCTGCACATACAGAAAGAAATCAAGTCGCTTCGCAACATTGTGTCATTTTCTTTAACGGTCTAGGCTTTAATCCATCCAGCAATTCACCAAAAAGGCATGGGCCGCTGTTATAAGTGGGAAGATAGACGTGCCAACTTACAATCATCTTTGATACCTAGACTACCAAGTCATCCTAATTTATCTGAAACTGACGACATCAAAAAAATCCAATAAGCTGAATTTACAAACCTATCTAACTATTATCTCTTAAGGTTAAATCGGGCCAAAGAAGTCATAAAATTAAGTAAGAACACCATTTTTTTTTTTGTAGAAATGCTTAAAGGTGAACTTTCTTTATATGCAAATTATTGTGTGCAAAAACAAATATTTCCACATTGTATTATGAAAACATGTTAGATATGTATTGATACAATTGGAAATCCTTAGATTATTTAAAATACTTTATAAGATACATCTTACTAAACATATAAGCTTTTTAGATATTAGAATTATGAAGCAACTACATCCATAGATACCAGTATAGCAACATTGTAAACCCTGATTTTTCACAACCATCTCCTGTTTGGCGAGGCCTCATCAACCAGCAGTTGCAGCAACATTGTAATTAAATTGGGTGAGTAAATAAAATGCTGCCTATCTATGTTTGATACTTGTATAATTATAAATATATTTCACTTATAATACAATGTACACCCTATAACATAAACTATTGAATTCTTCATAATCCTATATAGTGTACATAGTAGCGTAGTTTATTTTCCATCGGCTTAATTAGTTTTATTTTTTTTCAATATGTCAATGGTAAATATTTTGTTGTTTTTCGAACCCTGACAATGATTATGTTTTGTTTTAGTTACTATAAATCCAACCATTTACGTCGATCTCTTTATGATCATGTTTACAATCACCATTCATTAAAATTTATTGTATTCTGTTACTATCTTCATTAAAGCATTGCATTCTCAATGAAATATTTCTTCTTTTAATATTAATCCATTTTAAGAGAATTATATCATATCACCACCGTTTATACCAAAAGATACTTTACTCATACAGCTGTTGGTTCTCTTACCCAACCTTTTTTGTTATTTTTTTTTTTTTCATTCGAAAACTTGCTAATGAAGTTCGTTTTGATTATTAAGTTTTGGTTATTTCTACAGAGTAACAATTATATCTTCCTACCACTTACGGAATATACTAATGAAGAACATTCATAATAATTTACTTGTCTAATTTAGCCATAAGCCTTTTAAGTTTTATATTATAAGATATACGTAGGAATGGTGTAATGACCAACCCCCAAAGTTATCGAAATACTTAGTTTAAATTATATTAGTTCTGTTATATTAGAATATGAAGTAACTTGAATAAACACTATCTGAACATGAATCTGTAAACGTTCTAATACTTCTTGCATGAAATAAGCGGTTAGAATCATGCTGGGAAGGGATCTTAGCAATCTTTATATGCCCTAAGATCATAGGTAGGGAGGGTTTAGAGGCAGCATTCTCACCACATCTGAGAATTCGATATTTGAATGGATTAAACATCACTGCTTGACATATACGATTTTCTTGTTAGTTGATTACAAATATGCGGGTATTTAATAACATCTAATCATTCTTATCAACTAGTACGTACTTCAATTAGAAGGGAGTCTATAAAATTCTTTATGTGCTGACTGTCCTATCGGTAACAGAGATTTAGCAAGACAAGAACCTCCCCGCCCGACTGTCCGCTAGCATAATCAATGGCTCCCACTCGTCTGTTAATTCTCTAAGAGCAAATAGAATAACAACAGCACATCCGATAGATATCCTGAGGGTTCGTGTGAGTTTTCCCACCCTCGGATTGACCTAGAGCTAGACCAACCAGCTGTACATTACATCCGATGACAAAAGCCATAAAATTTTACAACAACACAGTGCACAGCACTATAAATTGTACTCCATTTGACGTTTTAAATGGTTCTATAGATCACGAACTAATCAAAAGTAGATTGAAAAATAAGAAGCATTATACTATTCAAAAGCTTAATCGCAATAGGGAATCTTACATTGAGAAAAGGAAGAGAGGATTCATAAAAAACTATAAAAACGTAAGGCACAAGGAAGAACCAAAATTTATTAAACGCAATTTAGAAAATGTTCACTTAACAAATATAAAAAGACCGTCTAAATTTACAGATATGGACAATCATAATGGCGATTATGATGCTAACAACCGAGATACAAGGAATACTGCAGATTAATCCAGTAACCGAGGAATCATGATACGCACAAATTAAGTTGAGGAAAGTTGAAGTAGGAAACCAAACTTTCACAATTTTACATTTAATTTATACCAAAGAGTTGAATCTTATTGTAAATCAAATTGAGAATAATATAAGAGATTTAGACTTAGTTGAATTAGAATTAAAAACAATCAAATCGAAATTGAAATCAATAACACCGTTAGAACTTAGAAAGAAAAGAGGGTTGTTTAACATCGTAGGACATATACAAAAATGGTTAGTTGGGGTTATGGATGATAACGACCGTCAGGAAATTCTCGAACACCTTAAGTTAGTGGATGAAAATAATCATAATATTATAGAAACAGTTAATAAACAAATATATATAAATACGCATTTTAATGAATCAATCCAAACACTAAAATCGACTATTGAAGATGACAGGGAAAATATGAAAAAAACATTGGCCAGTTTCGAAAACAGACACAGCGAAATAATTCAAAGACTTTTGTATACTGACCAAATGCTTAAACTATCATACCTAAAAGGGAAAATTTAACATATTCAGGAAAATGTAGTATCTGGTAAACACCATATATTTCACCCAAGTATACTAACATCTGAGGAAATAGATAAATTTCAAATAGATTTCTTTAAATTAAAATTTATGAAAATTGACATTTCAAATTACGAAGATGGAATACTAATTTTTTTAATAAAAATTCCAATTAATTACATATATTGAAACTGATTTGAAAATGATATTAGCCCTTCCCAACAAAAATTATATGGAGATTAATGAACCCAACGGTTATGTTATTAAAATTGGAAATAATGTTTTACAGTATGAGGAAAATGTCTATTTCAAGAATCTTAAAAAAAGTAAGCACTGTACTCTGTCAAATAATTGTAAAGAAGGGGATAAACTCTCCACAACATCTGTAATAAAACATGAAATAGTAACTACAACAGACCGACCATTATATTCAAAAATCTACAGATACCCGCAAATACATGAGATAGAAATCCAAAAACAAATAAAAGAAATGTTAGACCAAAATATAATTAGGGAAAGTAACTCGCCTTATAATAGTCTTTTATGGGTAGATCGACAATTCGGGAGTTCAAATTGGCGAATTGTCATAGATTATAGAAGATTAAACGAAAACACGATAAGTGATAAATTCCCAATTTCAAATATAGATGGGATTCTTGACAAACTGGGTAAAGCTCAGTATTTTTCTACTATTGACCTTGCAAAAGGCTTTCATCAAATTTTGATGAATGAAAATGAAAAACAGCATTTTCAACACCTTTCGGACATTATGAATTTGTAAGACTGCCATTTAGACTTAAAAATGCTCCATCGATTTTCCAATGTCTTATGAATCATGTGCTCCGTTATCATATAAACATAATTTGCGTAGTATATTTGGACGATATTCTTATATTTAGCACATCCTTATATGAACATATAGCAAATATTAGGAAAATATTTCAAACGCTTAAAGAAGCAGGACTTAAGATTTAAATAGATAAATGTAATTTAAAAAAAAACTGAGTTTTTGGGTCATATTCTTACACCCGAAGGTGTCAGGCCGAACCCAAAGAAAATTGCGGTAATTCAAAAATTAAACCTCCCGACAACGCAGATGCAAATTAAATCCTTCTTAGGAGTAACAGGTTTCTATAGAAAATTTATAAAAGACTATTCTAAAATAACTTATCCTATGGTAAAATACTTTAAAAAAAATTTAAAACCTAACACAACAGATCCAGATTACATTGTGGCCTTTGAAAAATTAAAGGATATTATAACAAACACACCTATTCTAAGGTATCCTAACTTTAATAAACGCTTTAAACTTATAACTGATGCTAACAATTTCTCAATTGGCGCAGTTCTAATAAAGGAAGGTTATCCAATCTCATTCGCGTCACGAACATTACATAACCATGAGCAAAATTATTCCACTATTGAAAAAGAACTATTGGCAATAGTTTGGGGAGTAAAATATTATGGACCTTATGTCCTTGGAAGGGAATTTGATTTACAAACAGATCATCAGCCATTAAAGTGGTTGCAGGCAAAAAAATCAGCTAAGGATATTAGTCCAAGATTGCAACGATGGTTACTACAATTGGGAGAATATGATGCCAAAATCGATTATATTTCAGGTAAAGAAAATAAAATAGTCGACTTTCTTAGCCGAATTAATTGTGAGAAACATGAAATAAACACATTTGATTCCGAAAATTTGGGAATCACACTAAACGAAATGTTTAGGATCAAGAACATAAATGCAGGAGAACATCAAGAGCAATCACAAGCCTCTCTGGCGGTTCCTACTTACCAATCTGAAGAAGAAAATTCTAAAGAAATCGAAATGACAATTATTTTTAATAAAAGGAAAATTTTTATTGATAAAGGTGACCTTGAGTCTGATAGTGTTATCAATATAGTCCGAAGACATATTGATAAAGGTAAAGTTGGAATATTTTCTGAACTCGATGATCACCATTTCCACAAATTGCAACGAATTTTAGTGGATTTGAGTATTGAAAAAATATCCTTTGTGAAATGTACCTATTTTGCGAGGGATATTGAAGACGAAAATGAGTTAAAGAAACAGATATCGTTTTTTCATAAAAATGAAGTGGGTCATGCAGGAATTATTCCGACTTATGGAAAAATGAAGCATAAAATCGATCACCCACAACGTAAAATAAAGATACATTGTAAATAATTGCCATATATGCTCCGGAGGAAAGTATGACCGCAATCCAATCAAACCAAAGTTTCATTTCACAGAAACGTCAACTTCGGTTAATGATATTGTTCACATTGATACATACGTAAATAGCAAACACTCATTTGTAATTTTTATTGAAAAATTTTCGAAACATGTTGTAGGTTTTCATTTGCCAGATAGAAACAATCAAACGATTATAGGCAAAATAAATGAGTTCTTGGCAATAAAAGGATCAGTTAAAAAATTTATTTTTGATAATGAATTTAACTCAAGGAACTTAAGGGATTTTTTGACACAAGAAAGAATCGAATTTCATGCCACTAAACCAAATAGGCATACCGGAAATTCTGATATTGAACGTCTAAATAATACTTTGACTGAAAAAATTAGAACACTTAACCTGGAAGAAAAATTGCCAATTACTACTCCGATGACAAAAGCCATAAAATTTTACAACAACACAGTGCACAGTACTATAAATTGTACTCCATTTGACGTTTTAAATGGTTCTATAGATCACGAACTAATCAAAAGTAGATTGAAAAATAAGAAGCATTATACTATTCAAAAGCTTAATCGCAATAGGGAATCTTACATTGAGAAAAGGAAGAGAGGATTCATAAAAAACTATAAAAACGTAAGGCACAAGGAAGAACCAAAATTTATTAAACGCAATTTAGAAAATGTTCACTTAACAAATATAAAAGGACCGTCTAAATTTACAGATATGGACGATCATAATGGCGATTATGATGCTAACAACCGAGATACAAGGAATACTGCAGATTAATCCAGTAACCGAGGAATCATGATACGCACAAATTAAGTTGAGGAAAGTTGAAGTAGGAAACCAAACTTTCACAATTTTACATTTAATTTATACCAAAGAGTTGAATCTTATTGTAAATCAAATTGAGAATAATATAAGAGATTTAGACTTAGTTGAATTAGAATTAAAAACAATCAAATCGAAATTGAAATCAATAACACCGTTAGAACTTAGAAAGAAAAGAGGGTTGTTTAACATCGTAGGACATATACAAAAATGGTTAGTTGGGGTTATGGATGATAACGACCGTCAGGAAATTCTCGAACACCTTAAGTTAGTGGATGAAAATAATCATAATATTATAGAAACAGTTAATAAACAAATATATATAAATACGCATTTTAATGAATCAATCCAAACACTAAAATCGACTATTGAAGATGACAGGGAAAATATGAAAAAAACATTGGCCAGTTTCGAAAACAGACACAGCGAAATAATTCAAAGACTTTTGTATACTGACCAAATGCTTAAACTATCATACCTAAAAGGGAAAATTTAACATATTCAGGAAAATGTAGTATCTGCTAAACAAAATATATTTCACCCAAGTATACTAACATCTGAGGAAATAGATAAATTTCAAATAGATTTCTTTAAATTAAAATTTATGAAAATTGACATTTCAAATTACGAAGATGGAATACTAATTTTTTTAATAAAAATTCCAATTAATTACATATATTGAAACTGATTTGAAAATGATATTAGCCCTTCCCAACAAAAATTATATGGAGATTAATGAACCCAACGGTTATGTTATTAAAATTGGAAATAATGTTTTACAGTATGAGGAAAATGTCTATTTCAAGAATCTTAAAAAAAGTAAGCACTGTACTCTGTCAAATAATTGTAATTTTAAGTTTAATAATAAACTTGAAATTGAGGCATTTGAAGACGATATGATTTTAATAAAAAATGCTAACAATTTAGAAATTATACAGGACTGTGACAGTAGAAGACTTATAATTAATAAAAATTACCTTCTTATGTTCTATAATTGTAAAATTAACATCAATAACCAAACCTTCCAAAATCAGAAAACTATTGTTCAAGATAAATTTTTTTATCCTAGTAATGACTTACCGAAATCAGACACTGTACCAACACTTTTTAAGCCAATCGAATTAAAAAAATTTGAAAACATTAGGGAAATAGAAGAACTTAAATTCCATAAAAATATTTCATATTGTTATCGTAATTGTAATTATAAAAATTAATAAAAAAAATTTTACTGTTATCAATAAAATGAGAATAAAAAGCGGACATGAAATTGAAGACTTAGAGTTAGCAAGTATAAAAAAGAAATATGGAATAGAATAAGTAAGAAAACAATATATTTATATGGTTTTTTGGAAATCTGAGTTTATTAAATGTATGTCATAAATTCAATATATATAAAATTGAAGAAAATGTTATATGTGTTTAAATATAATAAAACTTACTGAAAATATATGAAAAAGAAAATTCGGGAGAATTTTTGCCAAGGGTTGGAGGAGTTACATCCTTATTATTATTATTATTATTATAAGAACATATGCTTCCCTATTATAATTAGTCAGAAGTAGATAAGACCAATAACCATTTTTAAACTAATAACAACCTTAAATAAATAATAAAACAAGATTACCGTAGAAACTAAGAATAGAATATATACATAAGTACATGAAACTAATTAGACATAAGCAAACAAAACTGTCTAGACCTAAGTAATTAAAATAGTTTTCGCAGATGAAACTAATCCGTAGACCTAAGTAAATAATAATAAATAATAAACATAAGCAGCTAAACATATACATCAAATGATAAGTATTAACACATACATATGTAAATCCTAAACAAACACAAGAAACAAAACTAAATATCATAAACACAATTTACTGAACTAGGGATGAAACCAGAGATAAGACTTACATATTACTCCTATAAATAGACGCTAAGTTGCATTTTATAAATCAGTGTTAAGATTCAATTCATAATAAAAATAAGTAAACCATACTGTGTTGTGTTTTACTTATAACTCGCGCACTTGTTCATTGTAAACTGACAACTAAATTCAATTACTTGAACATAAATAGCAAAGAAGCTTAAGCTATCAGCAGCCTGTGGCTCTGGAAAAAGCGAAAGAGATACATGGAATATTGGGAATATTAATCGTCAGGGTTGGGGAAACCAAAAAGGTAATAACTTAAATATATGAATGTGGGAACTTCTCATATTCAATTTTCGTTAATAACATTGGTTAAATAGTTGATATTCCTGCTAACTAGCACCATTTGCAAAAGTGGAAAAATTGAACAAAGAACGCTGATGAGATGGCGTAGCGTCCTCGAAATCAGAATTGATCCGTTCTGGTGGTTTGATGATTATTGAAAATATTCTTAATATTCCAATCTTAATATAAAATAATAAATAGAATTTGAACAAATTCATTTATTAATAAAATAATAAAAAATCATTTGCAGTCATGCAGATTCGAACTTAAGCCCATTGAAAAAATTGACAATTTACATAAGAAAGTTCGACTAATAAAAAATTAATACATAATTTAAAATAAAAAGAAACTCTAAACTAAAAATTTCAAAAAACAACAACAGGGAAAATTGTGAATACAAAAGCGCTATTAAAACAAACAGCAATAACAATGTTGCTTAACAAAAACTGCAAATAGCCATTTTGAAAAAAGAACCAAAAAAATTTTTTTAAATAAAAAGTGCTGTAAGAAATCTAAAAACGATCGAAAAAAAACCAAGTTCCTTAACGGTACATTTATCGAGACAACGTTATACACAAAACCAAAATTATTTTTGATACAACAACTAAAAGGAAAAAAATCGAGAGCAAAGGTTGCAAATCCGATAAAGAAAAATTGTAAACTTACACTGGTGGCTAAAATTAAAGTAACAAAATCTTGCTTATGATCATAAAAAACTAAAAGTTACTATATGTATACAGAGAAGCACATTACAAAAAAATTAAAAACGAAAAATAAGCTAGTGAAAACTAAATACCTATTTAAATAAACCCAAATAAAACTAAAATTATTAACAAGTATTTCGAGCAAAAAAAAATGGCGTACATTATAACCTAAACAATAAAAACAATTCATTACATTTATACGAAAAAAGAAAATTAAAAAGAACTAAAGTAAGGAAAGGGTGAAAAAAAGACATAACAGTTATATTGAAAAATAAGTGCGAAACAAAATTTTAACTAGCTAATACACAACTGTACCCAAAAAGAATTGACAATTTAAAATTGGGAAAATTTACTCAAAAAGCAAAAACAAAAATTAATAAGAAACAAATACGGAAAAAATAGTAAATATGCATATATGAAATTCCAATTACAAAAAATAACGATTGAGAGCTGAAGAAGGAAGAAAGTCTGAAAAAATGGTAAGAGAAAAACGAACCACCATAAAAAAAGACATCACAACAAAATCAAAATAATACACAAATAAATCTGCAACCACTGCAATTACACATTCAATAGAAGGAAGAGAACGAAAAACGAGACAATTATTTCACATACATCTTATTAAGTACATAATATATTCTTACTATTTATTTTACGATATTCTTTTTCTTATTTATGTATGTTGAAACTTACATCAACATAATTTTTATTATTCTATTTAATTATCATTATTAAAAAACATTTCTTAATTTCCGTTTTTAAATTTAATAACCATTATTGTTGACTAAACATTTTATTCTACTTATTATTTCTGTTTAAGTTCAATTACCTAAACATTTTATTTTATGACTTAATTTTGTATTAAGTTCACTAACCGTTGTTGTTGACAAAACAGAAATTAATGTTTTTAACTTAAGTTTGTTATAAAAAAAGCAAAATATTTAAGTTCAGCAATTATGCAAAATTTGTTTATTTCTACTTACTAAGCAATTTCAATTAATTTATTGTAAAAGAATTTAGTATATAAGAATGAAAAATAAAGAAAATAAGCATCAATCGATTTAATGCATTTAACATGTTTTATTTGATTGATTAGCGTTCTTCAGGTTCAAGTGATTGTAAGAACAAAGAAGGCAAAATAGTTTCAGTTCAGATTTATGTGTTTGAATTGAATTAAACTATCGCCTTATCGTACATTTTGGTGACCCCTAGATTTTCATAATTTACAAAGCTTCCCCCCACCAGTGGTAAGGAGTTTTGAAAATTAAAAAAAAAACACGCAACAATTTACCAGGACAGCCAGTCCATATTCAATATCAACGCTAAAGGCTATAAACCACAGCAGTTTTAGTCAAACCATTTCACATCTCTTCAACATTTGGCAAACCTAACATGGCAAATTTAGAGAGTCTTATGTTTCAGCAGCAAGCGAAAGCCACTGAGATAGAAAGAATTATTTCAAACATCAAGAAGGCCCTCCAAGATCGGCGAACGCTAGACTTTTACAGTAAAAACGAAGAACTAGTTGGATTATGGCAGGACTTTGAAAAAACAGAAAACGCGATTAGAAGAGATAATACGCTATCAGTCAGCGATCCATATATTGTCCAAAACCTGCACAAATCCATATGTGAAATGTACAGTGAGACAATTGATTATATTACGTCTCAAATTAACAAGTTCAGCGTCATTTGGTTCTACCTCGTCGAGTCACCAGGAGTCCTCACTAGAACAAGCGGTCGAGAGACTATGGAAACTCGATGAAGTAGAACCAAATGAAATAATATTGTCCCCAGCATATACCCAATGTGAAGCCCATTTTATTCATCATACTCAAACTAACACAGATGGTCGCTTTATCGTCAGTCTTCCATTTAAGGAAAACCCAACATCATTGGGTGATTCGCATGCCATGGCATACAACAGATTTTTAGTTTGGAGCGACGACTCCAAAAGAATGAAAATATCCGAGTTCAGTACACGCAATTCAAGAAAGAATATGAGCAACTAGGGCATATGCAAATGGTAAACCTAGACGACGTACTACATTCAAGATATTTTATTCCACACCACTGTGTATTAAAACCTGATAGCACCACAACAAAGCTTCGGGTAGTGTTTGACGCATCAGCAAAAACATCAACTGGATATTCATTAAATGACTTAATGTATACTGGTCCAGTGGTGCAAAGTGAACTATTTTCCATTTTAATTCGATTTCGATTGCCAAGGTTCGTTTTCACAACCGATATTGAGAAAATGTGCAGGCAAATACGAATCAACCCAAATGACCATCAATATCAACTTATTTGGTGGAGGGAAGGTCCATCATCGCCACTGGATTATTATAAACTCAACACAGTAACATATGGGACACGTGCAGCACTTTACCTGGCCACAAGATGTTTACAAAAAATAGCTAATGAGAATTCTCTCAAGTTTCCGTATGGTTCTCAGATGCTGAAAGACAACTTCTATGTGGATGACGGCCTTGGAGGTTCAAATAACCTCAACATAGCAGTGGAAACGCAAAAAGAACTCATCATTATGTTGAAAAAATATGGATTTACAATAGTTTGAAAAAATGGTGCGCAAACCATCCACAGTTGCTCAAAAATATTCGAACCGGTGACCAAGAGGTTAACTTAGATTCCGATAGTAACAGTACTAATTCAATAGCAACTTTAGGATTATATTGGTTACTTAAAAGCGATCACTTTTGCGTTAAAGTCAAATGAACCCAACATCAGCAAATCTCGAATCGAACAGTAACTTCCGATCTTGCAAAGCTATTTGATCCCCTCGGTCTGGTAGCTCCTGTGATTGTTAACGCTAAAATATTTATTCAACACCTTTGGCATCATGAATTAGATTGGGATGAACCATTAACTAATAATCTATGTACATCTTGGAGCACATTTAGAAACGATCTAGAAAATCTCAACAATTTTACGATAGCACGACACATCTTCCAGGGCGAAAACCCAGTAAAAACACAACTACACGTATTCGCAGAAGCATCGGTGCAGTTGCATACATTCGCGCAATTCTTAAGAGTGGGCAGGTAATCGTGCGAATACTCAGTGTAAAATCAAGAGTTGCACCATTGAAGCAGCAGACATTACCTCGACAAGAGTTATGCGCAGCAGTTCTGGCAGCACAGCTTGCTCACAGTTCTAGCAGCACAGCTTGCTAAAGATTGACCTGCAGTTTCAAAACCAAGCTACATTTCTATGGACTGATTCATAAATCATATTGTCATGGATATACGCACAATCATCTTCATAAAAAACATTTGTCGCCAACAGAGAATCAATAATTCAGTCACTAACTCTAGCCGAACAATGGCGCCATGTGCGATCAAAACACAACCTAGCCGATATACTATCCAGAGGACTCCGTGCAGTAGATCTGCCAGCATGTAACTTATAGCTATACGGACCACTTTTCCTTCATGGAAAAGAGGAATCATGGCCATCGAAACACTTACCTCAAGAAATTGCCAATGACATTGAGAAAAAGAAGGTGGTTCCTGTTACAGCAACTATGGTATTAAACGACGGTAGCCTTATATACGGAATTCAACACAAAAATTCCTTTACAACTTTACAGAAGGTTTTGTGTTACGTACTAAGATTCATAAATAATTCAAAAACGCAAAATGAATTTCGACCAAAACACATTTAGCTGAGTCCTAAAGAACTGGATGATTCGCGATTTATAATTATTCGAGCAGTTCATATCTCCGACTTCAAGTCCAACATAATTAGCAGCTTATCTCCATTCCTAGATGAGAATAACATTTTACGGGTCGGAGGAAGATTGGAAGCTTCTAATCTATAATATGACTCAAAACATCCCATACTTCTACCCTATAACGACTCGATTTCAAAACTTATACTCACAATGTTGCATGAAAAAAACTATCATTGTGGCCCACAATCATTATTGGCTATGTCCAGAAAAATATATTGGATCATCAAGGTAAAATCAATGGCAAGAAATATAGTCCAAAACTGTGTACGATGTACAAGAGCCCATCACGCCCATTTATTAAATCTGGTGTCGACTACTGCGGACCGTTTTGGGTTCATTATAAGATAAGGGGTAAAAAACCTCATAAAGTTTACGTAGCTGTTTTTGTTTGTTTCTCAACGAAGGCTGTACACCTGGAAGTTGTAACTGAATTAACAACAGATGCATTCATTGGAGCCCTCAAAAGATTTATACCACGCCGAAAGCGATGCCAGACCATATATTCAGACAATGCTACAAACTTCATAGGGACACGGAATCAGCTAGAAGAACTAAATCATGCAATCTTTGACAATAACTCGCAAGAAAAAATCTTACAGTCATGCAGTAAAGAAGGCATTGAATTCAATTTTACGCCCCTCACTTTGGAGGCAGCAGTAAAATCCGCTAAGCAACTTTTACTACGAAGTGTTTCAACAGCGTCACTAACGCACGAAGAACTTGAAACAGTAATAATCGAAATAGAAGCCATATTAAATTCGCGTCCGCTAACCCCGATGTCACCTAGTCCAAATCTCTGCACTGACTCCAGGACACTTCTTAATTGGAAAACCACTCACAGCCCAAGTGGACAGTAGAGCAGTGCAACCAAATAGTTCTCTCGCCACAAGATGGAAGCTTGTCTCCCAACTCAAACATAAGTTCTGGAGACGTTGGTCAGCCGAGTATCTACACCAATTGCAGGAAAGACAGAAGTGGAAGTCGTCATCTGAAAATGTGAAAGAAGGACAGATGGTTATAATAAAAGAGGATAATGTACCGGTTATGAGCTGGCCACTTGGAAGAATCCTTCAAACTCACGAGGGCAATGATGGCAAGGATCGGGTAGCAGATGTAAAAAAATAAAAAGAAGACCAATCCATAGATTAGCTCCGCTACTTCACGAAGACGAATTTGCTTCAAGTGAACTATCCAAACCTATTCGCCCAATACCTGTTGAGGAAGAATATACTCCATCCACCAAAAAATCAAAGACTATTACTAACTCAACCGTACTCACCATGATCGTAGCCATGCTTATCATTCCAGTTGCTATGGGCAATCACGTAAAGATAAACAACTTTCATTCTGACCCAGGGCTGTACTTTGAAGGCATTGGAACCGTAAGACTGACAACAGCTGAATGGAAACTCATGGTATACTATGATCTAGCACCTTTCCTGTCCGAGCTAAAGACTTTTCAATCTAGATTAGATACTTTGCAGCACTTATGTTCAACCATCACACATCAGTCAATATGTAATACTTTGATAAATAACTTCAATCAAGTAAAAGAAGAGTTGCTGGAGGAAAAGGAAATATTCGCCACTAGTAGAGTAAAAAGGGGTGCAATCAATATTGTAGGAAATGTAGCAAGGTCATTGTTTGGAGTGCTGGACTCAGACTACGACAGTGAAATGTCAGACACCATTAAAAAGGCGAAGGTCGAAACAGACTATATTTTTAAATTACTCAAAAACCAAACATCAATTATTGACTCCACTATTAATATAATTAAACATGACGACCTCAGCACACAAAAACAACTAACTAAAATTTTTGCAAGAATCAATAATGAAGCAAATACACTTGTTAAGGAATTTTCAGAAATCAGCCAAACACAACTAATACCACTTCTTGCCAATCAATTAACCTTAACAGCACTGAACTTGCAAAGGGTAGAAAAGGAGATTATAGTCGTACTAACGGATGCACACCATAAATAATTAGTCCACTTTTATTATCACTTCATCAGCTAAGGACTGAATAAACCACAATAAAAGCACATTTACCAGTACAACGTATGCTTGCAATTGAAGACGATAGCTTGGTTCAACTATACAAGCTAATGAAGGCAAATGGAGCTGTGACAAAAGACGAAGTCCTCTTCGAAATTAGGTTGCCACTGATCGGTCAACAATTCCTAGAACTCCTGAAGATAATTCCGGTCCCAACAATAACAAAAAACGCCCTAATATCCATCAAATCAGATGTACCTTTTCTAGCAGTGAATCCCCACAGCTTAGATTTAAAAATGATATAAATTCCTGTGAAATTAATATCCTCAACAGCCTAAGCCAATTGTAACCTTACCGGCTGATAGATAACACAACATGGACGCAATTAAAAAATCCGAATAAATGGATATTTGCCACCACAACAAAAATAGAAATTTCAACAGTTTGCGGCAGTGAAGCCTCCCAAAATCTAATAAGAGGCACTGGAATAATGCAAATAGATTATTCCACTTAAAAACAACTTTCTCATTATTCAAAGCCACTTTGATGCATCAAATAGTTTGCATACTTCATACGTCCAACTCAGGCACATTGATCAAATTAGCACTCCACAAGAGATCAAAAGAATTTTAAATAATACTAACAACCAATTTGAAACCCATCTAAATCAACTGAATAACCTTCAAAAACAACTTGATGAGTCAACTATTGTACGATTACCAGAGCTGATCAGGTTCCAAAGCCAACATCACCATGCCGTAAGCTACACTGCACTTTTAAATTCTCTAATCATTTTAGTAGCCATCATCATAGTCAAGCTATACTCAGCCTATAAAGAAAGTAAAACTCGTAAGATCGTTCAACCGACACCTCACCAAGTTCCCTTACCGCGACCAGTTACCATCGACATTGCAGATATCAAACCTAATGAACGTTTGTCACCAGTGACCGTTGGTCAACGAGGGGAAAATGTTGATACTTACATCAACATAATTTTTATTATACCCTCCAAAAAAGAATTTGGAGGGTATATTCACTTTGTCATTCCGTTTGTAACGCATCGAAATATCCATCTCAGACCCCATAAAGTATATATATTCTTGATCAGTGATGAAATCTAAGACGAACTGAGCATGTCCGTCCGTCCGTCTGTAAAAATCACGATTCAGTCCAAACGACAAGAGCTAGACTCTTGAAATTTGGCATAAATATATTTTAAAACTTAGAGCAGGTTAAGTTCGAAGATGGGCTAAATCCGGCAAGAGGGAAAGAAGTTCCCCTAAGAAGAACTAAACCAACCCAGAAAAAACAACATAATTTTTATAGTTTTTTGGTCATTTTGTTAAGCAAATGATATATTTTTATGTCAAATACGGTCCAACGCCTTAAACTTGGAGTCATTAAATAACATAAAAATATTTTTTGACCCCGCCCACTTCAGTGGGCGTTATTATAGGCAAAAATAGCATAAAAATTTAACAAATTGTTTTACTTAAGCCTACATTCCTTAAAAATAACACTTTTAAGCTTTAATGACGAAGCTGAGACTAAACCTGGTACTACTCTGCCCTACCCCCTCCTTCCCCTTCGCCCCCTAAATGACCCTACCAAAAAAAAATTTTTTTTTTAATTTTGTTTATAATCATCCCAAGCATTTATTTTTAGAGCTTTATGACTGCCGATTTCTGCCCTACCTCCCCCCCCCCTCTTCCTTTGCCCCCTAAATGACCCTACCAAAATAAAAATTTTTTTTTTTAAATTTTGTATAAAATCATCCCAAGCATTTATCTTTAGAGTTTTATGACTGCCGATTTCTGCCCTACCCCCCTTCCCTTCCTTTGCCCCCAAAATGACCCTACCAAAACAAAATTTTTTTTTTAAATTTTGTATATAATCATCCCAAGCATTTATCTTTAGAGTTTTATGACTGCCGATTTCCGCCCTACCCCCCCCCCCTTTTCCTTTGCCCCCTGAATTACCCTACCAAAAAAAAAAAAATTTTTTAAATTTTGTATATAATCATCCCAAGCATTTATCTTTAGAGTTTTATGACTGCCTGTTGCTGCCCTACCCCCTCCTCCCCCTTTGCCCGCTAAATGACCCTATTAAAACTAAATATACATATTTTTTTTTTATTTTGTGTATAATCATCCCAAGCATTTATTTTTACAGTTTTATGTGTATCTGTTTCTGCCTTACCCCCTCTCCCCCTTTGCCCTCTAAATGACCCTTTAAAAAAAAGAATTTTTAATTTTGTATATAATTATCCCAAGCATTTATTTTTAGAGTTTTATGACAAAGGTGAAATGTTTCCCCCACAGCCCTTGCCAGAGCGACCCCGCCAAAATACAGTTTTTATAAGTAAATATGTATATTATTGATCAGTGATGAAGTCTAAGACGGTCTAGCAATGCCCATACATTCGTCTGTGGAAAACATGATATTGTATATTTTTGAACCCCGCCCCCTTTAGTGGGCGTTGACGTACGATATTTTATAAAGGAACTCTGTCCCACCAAGTTAAACATTTCAAATTCACTTACTAAATATTTGGAGGGTATTTAAGATTCGACCCGGTCGAATATAACTTTTTTACTTGTTTTTATTATTGTATTTAATTATCATTATTAAAAAATATTTCTTAATTTCCGTTTTTAAATTTAATAACCATTATTGTTGACTAAACATTTTATTCTACTTATTATTTCTGTTTAAGTTCAAATACCTAAACATTTTATTTTATGACCTAATTTTGTATTAAGTTCATTAACCGTTCTTGTTGACAAAACAGAAATTAATGTTTTTAACTTAAGTTTGTTATAAAAAAAGGAAAATATTTAGTTTCCGCAATTATGCAAAATTTGTTTATGTCTACTTACTAAGCAACCAATTTAAATTAATTTATTGTAAACGAATTTAGTATGTAAGAATGAAAAATAAAGAAAATAAGCATCAATCGTTTTAAGGCATTTAACGTGTTTTATTTGATTGATTAGCGTTCTTCAGGTTAAAGTGCTTGTAAGAACAACTAAGGCAAAATAGTTTCACTTTAGATTTATGTGTTTGAATTGAATTAAACTATCGCCTTATCGTACAATGTACACATATAATTGTCACATATACTTATATAATTAAATTAAATAATTAAATTTCCACCAGCATTGTTAAACTTATAAAATTCAAACTACTTTACTAAAATAATATTAAAGTATTATACTTATATGTATAACTACATAACTACATAACAAAACACAAAGCTAATAATTGTTTAAAAATTGTTAAAAAGTACTAAATAAAAGCACGAAAACAATTGAAACAAACAAACCATATCAGAAACGTAAAGAACTTAACACTAGTAAAAACAAAACACTACGAAAACGAAACCTAAAGAACTTCAAAGAAGAAAAAAAACAAAATAAAACTTTATTAGAGAAAAGAGAAACGCCAATAACATACTACATGGATTTCAAAACCCACCACAGTATATTCAACGTTAAAGCACCAGTCACAACACAATAAAATAATTGTTAATTGTTAATATTAATTGTATTTCTTTTTATATAAACTTACGTACAACAGAAAACAAGAAAGAAAAATCATAAGATAAAATAGAAGAGAAAAATCTTTATTAACACGCATATGTATATACTCCTGTGAATATTTTTGAACTCTCTTTTTCCACAGCAAGTCATGAGGTCAATAAAAGAAAAAGCTTCCACACATAAATACAATACTACATGCATACATATGTGCACACATGCAAATTTCTTTTGGATTTCGAGAATTACAGCTCATATATATATCGTTAGTAAAATTCGCAAAGGTGCTAAGTCCTCTTTTTTCTCAAATTGAGATTTTAATGCAAAACTGTTCTACTACTTAAAATACATAATTTACAACAAAAAAAATCGCATTATGTAGTTTAACGTTGTTGTAATGTTGTGGTTTGCAAAAGTGCTAAGTCCACAAAACTACGAAAAATTTTAAAAGCACGTGCTAAGTCTGTGAAATATTAATTTGTTTAGTTGAATTTGGTGTTTTCTCTACTAAGGTTGTGATAAGTGAAGAATTAAAAAGGAAAAATAAATAATTAGCGGTTTTTAAAACGGTAAATATTTCGAGTTTAGTTTTTATTTAAAAATATATATGTAATGTAATTTATAATAATTTTGATATGTATTCTTAAGAAATTGGTATGGATTTTTCCCAGAACTATGGAAATGAAGCAGACGACGGTGTTTTTGGACTAGTCCCATATGGGTTTAATACAGATTCTGATGATTCTTTTGATCTTCGTCCGAGAACGAGAACTCATAGGAAGAGAGTTCGCACAGCAAATCCATCTTGGTATTCAGTTAGAAATAAAAAGCGAAGGGAATATGGAAAGTGCTATTTTGGAAAAGAGAATACAGGCAGTGGTTGGAATTATAAAAAGCAAAGGGATGCACGGACACTAAAGAAGAGGTGCAACTGTAAAAAAAACATTGTCTTTAATTGCACAGAAATCTCTGACGAAAATAGGAGAAAAATATTTAATGATTTTTGGAAAATTAGTTGGAACGAAAAAAAACTTTATATTAATATGATGATTCAAGTCCATCCAGTTAGAAGACCCAGAAATAGAAAAGAGGAAAATAAATCTAAAAGATGTCAAACAAGGCAATATTATTTAAAAGTAGACAACAGAAACATGAGAGTTTGTAAAACATTTTTTTTGAATACGTTGGGAATTGGTAGACGAACCGTAACCAATTGGATGAACAATACTTTAAGTTCAAGAAGAAGTCCTTCAAGTAGTGTTGGTTCTTCAGAAGAAAAAAATACCTCAATTTGTTCTTTGATTCTCTACCATCAATGGAGTCGCACTACTGTCGTGCTGTCACTACAAAAAAGTATTTACAGACAGAATGGCGTTCTAAATTGCAACTGTACTACTTTTATGTTAACGACTGGTGTGTTGGAAAAAACACAAAATCACTTTCCCTTACATCATTTTATAGTACATTTAAAGCAAAAAATCTTGCACTATTTTCTCCGAAAAAAGACCAATGCGAACTGTGTATACGTTTTTCAGTAGGAAATGCATCTCAAGAAACGTATAAACTTCACCAAGAAAAGAAAGAAGAAGCCAGGCGTGAAAAGATTAAGGACAGTAACAATGAAACGCACATCTACACTGTCGATCTTCAGTCTGTCTTAATGGCCCCAAAATCGCAAGTAAGCTGCCTATATTACCGTACAAAACTTCAAGTACATAATTTGGTTTTTTACAACCTTAAAAATAAAGAAGCTTTTTGTTTCTTGTGGAGCGAAGTGGAAGGCGGCCAGAGTTCCGAAGAGTTCGCAAGTATCTGGGTTTATTTTATAGAAAACAAAGTCCTGTGTGGAAGCGATAATCCAGAAAAACTAATATTTTATAGCGATGGTTGTACGTATCAAAATAGAAACTGTGTTATGAGCAATGCCCTGCTCAATGTGGCTGTCAAACATGGCATTAATATTGAACAAAAAATTCTTGAAATTGGGCATACTCAAATGGAGGCAGATAGCGTTCATTCAACAATAGAAAGGGCTATGAAAAAAAGAGTAATTAACGTACCTTCAGATTATATAGATGTTTGTAAAATTGCTCGAAGAAACCCTAAACCATATGAAGTTATGTATTTAGATCACACATTTTTCAAAACATTTGATAACGTTCAATTTCTTAAGAGTATCAGACCTGGACGTAATAAAGGTGATAGTAAAGTTACAGATATTCGAGCTATAAAATACACCCCAAGCAAGGAAATACATTTCAAAACTCGTTTTTCTAATGTATGGAAAATATTACCGCAGAAAATTGATGATAAAATTGATTCTATAGACTTTCAAAATTTGCAGCAACTGTATCAAGAACGAAGAAAAATTACTGCAAGAAAGTATGAAGACTTACAATTTCTCAAATCAACCTTACCCAATGAACATCACAAATTTTACGATGATTTACCCCACCTTTGAATTTTTTTCTACTCTAAGTTTTATAATTTTTAAATAATAAGGATTAAAATGAGCTTTAAAATGTATATTATATATGTACATATATATTTTTTTCTTTATTTTGAAGAAATGAACTGAATACTTCTTAACTTTCTGTTTTTTAATAAAATTCATATACAAAATTTAATATAAAACCTTTGTTTAAATTACAATTTATTTTAGGAAACTGTGCTAAGTCCACAATAAAACAAATAAATTAACAAAGCAAAAGTGCTAAATCCAAAATGTGGGAATTTCTCTTCCAAAACTTTGTGCAAATTAATTTTTGATCTAGTTTATTTAAATAGAGTAATTTAGTATAAATACTGCGTTTAAAAAATTGTGAAGCTTTAAAAGCTAAAAAAGCTACAATGTTTTTTGCTTCTCCTGTAAAATTTGAAAAAAAGGACTTAGCACCTTTGCGAATTTTACTAACGATATGTATTTCTCATAGTTTTTATTAAAATTACATCGCGATTACTACCATATTCTTTCGTGCACAAGAGATTAAGAAATTTGCTAAATATTTTAAAGCAATATTCATTTTTGAATTAAATACTAAACTGGTAATTTTTTTATATATTATGACATCGTGTTTCGAGTTTATATTCTAATTTCATCACTTCTCTACATATCTTGCTAAACCAAATAATAATAATTTTTTATATACTTTTTCTACAATAAATTAAGTTGAATTCATAATTAATTTAAAATGCTTCCGCTTTACCTTGGCTTTAATTCAAGTTACTGCTACCTATAAATTTTTTTTTTTTGCAGAACCACGTTTAGGTTGATTCTTTTAATGTCATGGCAATGTCATATTTTTGCAAACACATGAAATAATTGGAAACAAAAAGTGCATCATAATATTGTTTAATACATTTCGATTACACAACCAAGAGTGTTGTTAGAAGAATTAAATGCTGTAGAAATTTAAACAGAAAACAAAAACAACATGATATTTTAAGACGATTACCAATTAATAAGTTTAATATCCAAATTTACAAATGTTATTATTAACATAGTAAAAACTATGTTTGATTTTATATTGGTTCTAGTTTGTTTTGCTCGGATGCCTGGATCGCAGGGAAAAGAGCTTACAGGGTCGGAAATAGTGCTACAGTTACAAGAGGATAAGAATTTGTTCGACAAGTCTTATAAGTGTCTTAACAAATCGAATTTACCAGGCAGGGCGACACAGAGCAAGCACTTGGATTTGATGGTAATTCACCACAATCACATTGTGACGACTTTCAGGAATCTAGGACACATATTAGCAAAGGGCGAAAGTAAACAGGTAGAGGAACTCATTTCGGGTGTTAGGTCGAAGTTAGAGTATATTTTTTCAAGGCTGAACATTGAGGTTAAAATACCTACCGAATTGGGCGAATCTTTTGAATTTCAGCTGGAAGAGGACAGTGACGAAGAACAGCTTCCTTTGGATAGTAACGCACCGCTAGATATTACTTGTATACCCACAATGGCAGACCAATTGAAATTCATAGAGTTAGCATGCAAAATATTGCCAGATTTTGATGGCAAGGTGGAAAATTTGCAACGATTCGTTGACGCTTTGACATTGCTGAACACGTTAAAAGGCACGCATGAGGCGATAGCCATCCAGTTAATAAAAACGAAATTGTTAGATACAGCAAGGAATTATATAACTACGGAAAATACAATTGAAAATGTTATAGCCAAGCTTCGTTCGTCAATAAAAGGTGAGAGTGCAGAGTCAATCACTTGCACAATTTTAAATACAAAACAGATGAACAAAAGTACAACGGATTACACCAAGGAAATGGAACAGTTGACAAAGGCACTGAACAACGCATATCTGGCAGACGGTTTAGGGCCGGAGACGGCGAATAAGTACTCGACCCAAATTGCGGTGCAATCTATGGCAAAGAATGCTAACAACGAAAAGGTTAAACTGGACATAGAGGTAGGAAAATTTTATAATATTTCGGAGGCAACAGCCAAATTTACTAGCGTAGCGAACGGTAGCACAAGTAGCCAACAAATTTTTCACGTCAGAACGCAAACAGTAATATAATAGGTTTAGAGGTAGAAACCGAAATAGCTTCAATAATAATGGCAGCAGCTGTAACAACAATTCACTTCACGCTCGGAATTACCTAGAGCCTTGGTAATACTGGTAATTTCCGCAACAATAATTATAGTAACAGTCGGTCACAGCCTAATAATTTCAGATCTAGTAATAGAAACGTACGCGTTATAGAACAGGATTCGGAAAACCAATAGGACCCCCACAGGGGAGGGGCCTGAAATTCACGAACACATACAGGATTTTAGAAATACAAATAACACTAAACGTTTTACCCCTGAATATGAGACAATTTACTGTTTGGATTTGAATATTTGTAGTTATATTAAACTAAATTTATCAGGCATTTCAAAAAGCACTTTTCTTCTGGACACTGGTTCTGATATTTCTTTAGTTAAAGTAAGTACGAAACAGCACAGAGATATATAGAAATCAGATCGTTTCTATAAAAGGCGTTGGTGAAGGAGTTTTTAGTAGCATTGGTTCTATCTTTTTTAATGTTGTTATTAATGGCGATGTAATTGGTCACAGATTATTCATGGTTGACAATAACTCCCCTATTCCGTGTGATGGTATTATAGGTCTCGACTTTTTAAAATCTATGAATTGTATTTTGAATTATGGCGATGAAAATAGCGTATTAGTGATCCGTACCAGGGAATTGTCTTAATATAGTGCTGCTGCATTCCATTTGTTATGCTTTGACTTTCATACATCAATCGCGTACAATTGGTATGTACACATGTACTAAGTACATAGTGATGTATGTATATGATAATATCAAGTAGATGCTAAGCAGAAACATTGTAAGGCACGCGAGTTATAAGTAAAACACAACACAGTATGGTTTACTTATTTTTATTATGAATTGAATCTTAAGACCGATTTATAAAATGCATAGGACTAATATGTAAGTATTTCTCTGGTTTCATCCCTAGTTCAGTAAATTGTGTTTATGATATTTAGTTTTGTTTCTTGTGTTTGTTTAGGATTTACATATGTGTTAATACTTATCATTTGATGTATATGTTTAGCTAATTATGTTTATCATTTATTATTATTTACTTAGGTCTACGGATTAGTTTTATCTGCGAAAACTATTTTAATTACTTAGGTCTAGACAGTTTTGTTTGCTTATGTCTAATTAGTTTCATGTACTTATGTATATATTCTATTCTTAGTTTCTACGGTAATCTTGTTTTATTATTTATTTAGGGTTGTTATTAGTTTAAAAATGCTTATAGGTCTTATCTACTTATGGCTAATTATAATAGGGATGCATATGTTCTTATAATAATAAGGATGTAACTCGCGTACATACATATCCATGTATGTAAGCTGTGCCACCTATATAAGGCGCAGTAATGCTGAACAGACGGCTTAGTTCTTTGGCAGCCGGCGCGGAGATAAGTTGTTTGGTCTTGATATTAAGTTTTAATTATTAATTATTTCGGTTAGTTTTAGTGTCCGAAGGCGATTACAGATTTGTCTTCTAAGCGACAGTACTGTTAACCAGTGGGCATATTCCTGTGATCCACTAATGCTAAAGTGTGGTAGGGGTAAATGACAACCTAAGCGACAGTACTGTTAACCTGGTTGGACATTTGCTTTTCCCACAGCGTCTTCATCTTACTTTCGTCCTGGTCACTTTGACCATATACGGTTGCTATTGAAATTGCATCCTTATCCTATTATTGATCACGTCGCCAAGAACCAGCCTCTGAAGGATAATTTTTACTATTGCTCAATAAACGCTTATACTCGAATCTTGGTGTTTCGAGTAACTTCTCCCTAAAATCAATAAATTTATGTAACTGACCCTGGACGCCGCTGAGCTCTACCCCAGCAACCAGCGGAAACGTGACTTTACAAATATATTTGATGTATCTAACGTCGTTCTTTTTCCTTGATCCTTTTATCATACCCTTCACAAAAAGGTGAAAAGGTATATCTAGGTTGGTCATTCCGTGTGTAATTTCTTCGATATTAATATTGAACTCCATAAAGTATATATGTTCTGGATCCTTATGAATAACAATGACGATTGAACAATGTCTGTCTGTCTGTACTTGAAATCAGTTTTCCCAGAATAGCTAGAGACTTCGTTCTTGGACCGTTGGATTGAAAATGAACTTAAATAGAGTGGTATTGAATTTCCAAAAAATCTGAAATACAGTTCCAGAGCTGGGAAGCTTACACCTATATCTCAACGCAAAATTAATACCAAAAGCCAAATATTTTTTTGATTGCTTGTAAATAAACCTATTTCATGCTTTGGGAAGCCTCAATGGTCTATTAAAAACCAAAAAAATTTAAATTTTTTTTCCAGGGATGGGAATGTAAAAGTTTTTTTATTGGCACATTCAGTATTTTGTAGTACATGTAATAGCTAAAATTGTTAAAAATTTCCAGTTTTTCTTAAACAAAACCTCTTCAAACATCATGAAGATTTGCATTGGTCAAAAAAATTTGTTTTAAACTAAAATTTCGCTTGCAGAGTTGGGAAATTGAAATTTTTTTTTTACAAAAAAATAACCTAAATAACAACTAACGTCGTTTTTTTCTTGCTAACTAAACCAAATCATAATTTGGGAAGAACAAAATTGGTATCAAAAAGTGCATTTATAGTACATGAAAGTGACCAAAATGGTTAAAAACTTTAAATTTTTAATCCAGGGTTGGAACAAGTGCAATATTTTATAGTTCATGAAGGTGTTTCAAAATTGTAAATTTTTCTTAAATAACACTTCATACTTATACCTAACGAACACTAGCATTGGTAAAAACTAACATTGGTAAAAAACTAATTTCACATCCTGAAAAGTATGAAGTTACCGTCAATGCACCTATCTTTAACTCGGATCATTGCACCATTTCCGCAACCTTTCCGTTCTCCAAACTTCGCAACGTTTCGCGTGCAGCCACGAAGCGTAGTAAATATATTTACGATAAGGGTCATTGGGCCGAGCTCAAAGAATTCTTTCGGAATTTTAATTGGAAACTATGTTTTCTTGACAATGATGTCGATTCCATGGCGAAAATGGTTGAAAACATAATTCTACTGGGGATGAAAGCTTTTATTCCCTGTAAGCAAATTTCGGTTAAACCTAGGGCGTAGTCGTGGTTTAACCAGGCATGAAAAGATGCGTTGCGATCCCGCGCTCGAGAGAGTATCCGTAACTATGCCTAAGATATTTTTTCGACCTCGTGCAGTTAAAAGGGTTCTTGCGGAACTCAGCACAAGGAAGTCTCCTGGGCCGGATGGAATCCCTGCACTGGTCCTGAAGCAGTTCTCTTCGACGTTAGCACGTCCATTAGCCAAGCTTTTCAGTACACTATACCACTCCGGTAAATTTCCAATGTGCTGGAAGGTTGCTAATGTAACGCTAATCCCCAAAAAGGGAGTGGCTAATAACCCTGAAAATTACCGCCCGATTGCAATATGTTCTGCTACATCGAAGATGATGGAAACTATGCTTAACTTCTATCTTGTGAAATATTTAGAGTCCAACAGTTTTCTAAACGACCGCCAGTACGGTTTCCGCAGAGGCCGCTCTACGGGTGTCCTATTGGTCCTACTTTCGGAAAACTGGTGTAGTTCCATACACCGTTTTGGCGAAAGTAAAGTGGTGGCTCTAGATATTTCTAAGGCGTTCGATAGAGTGTGGCATGGAGCACTCCTGTCCAAACTTATTGCATTTGGTGTCGGAGACACCTTCTCTCGGTTTATATCGAGCTTTCTCAGGGATCGCTCTATACGAGTTGTTATAGATGGGGCTCATCCGATGAGTTCAGAGTCAACTCAGGAGTATCGCAATCGCAGGGCTCCGTTCTTTCTCCTACTCTATTTCTAATTTTTCTTAACGATCTACTTTCCCAAACTTCCTGTCCTATTTACTCTTTCGCAGATGATAGCAGCCTTTCGCATTCTTATTCATTTAACTGCAGGCCGTCAACGTCTGAAATCGAGGCGAGGATGCAGTTTATGAATGACGTTCTGGATAGTGACCTCGCGAAGATTTCCGAATGGGGTCAGGCGAACAGGGTAGATTTTAATGCCCGTAAGACCCAGTGTTGTATGCTTACGCATCGACGTACGTATGACCATGCTGCTTCATCTGTTTCGATGGGTGGTGTAAGTATTATGGAGTCAGGGGCTCTTGATGTTCTGGGCATGAAAGTGCAGTGTGATGTCAGATGGACGGAGCATGTCTTTCCGGTCGCAAAAGAAGCATTCAAGTGCCTTGGCTTCTTAAGACGGTGCAAGAGATACTTCACCCCTTCTGATCTTCTTAATATTTACACCACTTACATCCGACCGAAGATGGAATACAACTCTTTCGTTTCCAGGGTTGGGAAATTTAAATATTTTTTCAGCATAAAAGTAACCAAAAAGGCAATTGACGTTGTTGTTTATGCTAATTAAAACTGTTTCATAATTCAGGAAGAACAAAATTGGTATTAACATCTCAAAAAATCAAAATTTTGACTTCAGGGTTGGACAAATGAAATATTTTATGGTACATGAAAGTGACCAAAAAGTTTAAAAATTTTAATTTTTTGTCAGGTAAAATTATGTTACACCTCACTAAGAATTGCAGTGGTAAAAACAATAAAAATTCGCTTCCAGAGTTGGAAATTCGAAATATATTTGTTACATAAAAGTACCGACATAAATTCCAAATTATGTGTTTTTTTCAGTGAATTAAACATATTTTATACTTAGCTAAGAATTAAATTGGTATTAAATATTTTAAAAACTAAAAAGTCGGTTCCAGGTTAGGTCAATCGAAATTTTTTAGTACATAAAATTAGCCATATAAGTTCCTAATTTTGGTTTTTGTGGATGAAATCTTTTTTATACTTCGGGAAGAGTTAAATTGGTATTAAGAACCAAAAAAAAATAAAAATCCAGGGTTGGAATATCGAAATTTTTTATTCAAAAAGTAACCATAAAATTTTCTATTATTGATTTTTATGATGAATTATACCTACTTTATATATCAGGAAGAAATAAATTGGTAAAAAAAGCTAAAAGGCTACTCTACGGGTGGACAATTAGAACTTTTTGGGGTACATGAAACGGATTTTTAGTTTTGTTTTTAAATTAAATGTACTAAATATTTTTGAAAGACGTTCAGAGGTATTAGAAATAAGAAAAGCCAAACATTTAGCTTCCTAGCCGAAAAGAATAACATCTGTGAAGGGTATTTAAGATTCGGCACAGCCGAATATAGCACTTTTACTTGGTTTCACTAAAATTTGTTCATTCGCCGAGAAAGTGCGATGTTTGGTGTCTTGATTTAGTTTTCGAAGTGCTTTCTCTGATGCTTGTTTCAATTTTTCGTATATGTCACTTTTTATACCCTCCAAAAAAGAATTGTCATTCCATTTGTAATGCAGCGAAATATCCATTTGAGAACCCATAAGGTATATACATTCTTGATCAGTTATGAAATCTAAGACGATCTGAGCATGTCCGTCCGTCTGCGGAAATCACGATTCAGTCCAAACAAAAAGTGTCAGACTCTTGAAATTTCTTATAAATATACACTCTAAAACACTTTTGTTGAAATTTACGTCAATAATAGTCGGCAACACTTTACCGAATATAATTGACCTAAAATTACACAACATATAATTTCAAACAATTTGTGGATTTTTGAACAAAATATGTTCAGTACTTTTAAACATATTGTGTCTAGTTTCCCCCTATTTTAGGTATATATATATATATATATATATATATATATATATATATATATATAGATATTTATATTTATATATACTTATATATATATATATATATATATATATATATATATATATAGATATTTATATTTATATTTATATATATATATATATATATATATACTTATATATATATATATATATATATATATATATATATATGTATATATACATACATATCTTTAGTTATAATGGTTTATAATTAAAGAAAATGCACTTATACAATTATTATTTAAAATTATATATATTTTACAAAAGATATAAAAACTTACATAAAAACAAATTAATTATTTAGTATTTCATTACTTATTAATGTACGTACATAGTACATATGTAAAATGCAAACTAAAATAAAAATATTTATTTCAAATGATGTATTATATTATATAAAATGCACTGCATAAGAATTATAATTATTGAAATATTTTCGGCATCTTGAAAACAAACACTTAAACCCATTGCTTTTTTCAAAAATTTTTTTTTTCACGAACTTGGCATTTTAACATTTTGTTTATACCTTTTTTTATAAATATCTTATATATTACTTGTATCTATTTATCCTTCACAGAAAATATCACGCCACAAACTATAAAGTAAAAACTCTCTAATGCTTCTTCTCTATGAAAAAGTTGCTATTATTACATTAAGTGTTGTGTTTTTGGATAGATGTGTTTAATTTTAAACACTTTTCATATTGTTAAGTCACATTGAACACATTTTTAATCACACTTGCTTAAAAGGAGACAATTTTTACATAATAATTAGTACTTTGTTTAAAATAGAACAAATTATGTTTATTTCTTATTCATTTTTTTGCTGTACGATCAAAATTCACGTAATTTTAAACAACAAGATTTTTTCAACAGTAATTTATGCTAAATATGAACGTAAATTCCAGCAAAAGTTTTAAAGTGCATCTTGAAGGATAAATCGGGCAAGATGGAATAAAGTTCCCCTAAGAAGAACTAAACCAACCTCTAAAAAACAACATAATTTTTAAAGTTTTTTTTTGTAATTCTGTTAAACAAATGATATATGTTTATGTAAAAAAAAACAAGTTTTGGACACCGCTTATTTTAGTGGGCGTTGTTATATGCAAATACAGTGTAACAATTTAACAAATTGTTTTGCTTAAGTCTACATTCCTTAAAAATATCATTTTTAAGATTCAATGACGAAGCTGAGACGTAACCTGATACCCCGTTGCCCCCTAAATGACCCTATAAAAAAATTAAATAAATTTTACATATAATTATTTTTGAAGTTTTATTGCCAAGGTGAAGTGCTCTTGCCTGAGAGACCCTAACAAAATACAGTTTTAATAAACTCCAAATAAAGTATATATATATTCGTTATCAGTGATGAAGTCTCAGACGATCTAGCAATGCGTTCGTCTGTGGAAAACATGATATTGTCTATTTTTGAACACCGACCCCTTTAGTGGGCGTTGACATACGATATTATATGCAAAAGCTGAGATGTTATCTGATCTTGCAGAGGTGAAACGTCTCCGCCACGGCCCTTCCCGGAATGACTTTGTCGAAATAGAGATTTAAAATTGGAGATGTCTTAAAGGAATTTAAATTCACTTACTAAATATATTGGAGGGCATTTAAGATTCGACTCGAGTATAACGTTTTGACTTGTTTAATATTCTATCCTGTTGAACAAAATATCTTTTGGTTTGAATCCGGTTACAGTATGGATTGTGTTATTCCGTTCTCGCAAAATTTTATAAATTTCATCTGCGATGGTTATCCCGTTTTGTATTTTAAAAATTCTGGCTAGTTCCGATATTGTGCCGTAAGCTCTTTCAACTTGTCCGTTCGATATCGATTTATACACTGGTGTTTTGATTTTTTTAATACCGTATTTTTTACACATAATTTTTACTGCTGCTGTATTAAGAAATTTTTCATTATCTGTCATTAATCGTGTGCAGTTTGTGAGTAGTTCTTCGTTTTTATCACCCATATTTTCTCTCAAATCGAGTTCTCTCAAAGTTATATATTTAGAAAATTTGGCAACCAGAAATGTTTTTCCTTCGTTGAAATACATGTCCATATGTATATATTCTCCTGCTTCTGTTGGTGTATCCGAATCTTTCAATGGTTCTCTTGTTTGGTTTCTTTCACATCTACCGAAAAGACATGGAGTGCACTTTTTGTTGTATGCCTTACAATGCTGTTCGTTTGTTGACCAGTAGTGTGTTTCAAGTAATACTTTTATATTATTTTTATAGCCTGGGTGTATATTTTTTGCTCTGTCGTGTTGTAACGAGCAAAAGGCGCATGCTTATTTTTGCTCACATGTAAGCATCTTATTATTCTTTATATTTTATTACTCGATTGTTTATATTATTTACTTTTACAAACCTAATGAATTGCATGGGCATTTTTGTATATTATATTTTGCTTTACCTACTAAGTAAAACATTCAAATTAGCGGTATATATTGATAACCATTTACACACGTACATATGTACATGCACAACGATCTACCGTAAGAAAACTTGTTTTACATTTAATTTGTTCTTAAATATAATGCTGCTGCATTCCATTTGTTATGCTTTACTTTTCATACATCAATCGCGTACAGTTGGCATGTACACATGTAGGTACATGGTGATGTATGTATGTATATGATAATATAAAGTAGATGCTAAGCAGAAACATTGTACGGCTCGCGTACATACATGCATATTAACGCTCATGTATGTAAGCGGTGCCAGCCTATATAAGGCGCAGTAATGCTGAACAGCGGTCTTAGTTCTTGGGCAGCCGGCGTGGAGGTAAGTTGTTTGGTCTTGATATTAAAATTTCAATTATTATTTATTTCGGTTAGTTTTAGTGTCCGAAGGCGATTACAGAATTTGTCTACTAAGCGACAGTATTGTTAACCTGTGGGCATATTCTTGTAATCCACTAAAGCTAAAGTGTGGTAGGGGTAAATGACAACCTAAGCGACAGTATTGTTAACCTGGTTGGACATTTGCTTTTCCCACAGCGTCTTGCCATATCTCGTGTGCGTCTTGGTCACATTGACCACAAATTATTTCGGGTAGTTTTGGTGTCCAAAGGCGACTACAGAATTCGTCTACTAAGCGACAGTACTGTTAACCTGTAGGCATATTCTTGTAGTCCACTAAAGCTATAGTGTGGTAGGGGTGAACGACAACCTAAGCGACAGTACTGTTAACCTGGTTGCGCGTTGGATTTTTCCACAGCGTCGTTCTCTTTCTTTCGTCTTGGTCACTTGGACCACATACGGTTGCTAGTGAAATTGCCTCCTTACCCTATTATTGACCACGTCGCCAAGAACCAGCCTGTGAAGCATCATTTTTACTATTGCTCAATAAACGTGTATACTCGAATCGTGGTGTTTTACTTGGCCAACGAGAGATCTCCCTGTAATCAACAAATTTATGTAACTGACCCTGGACGCCGCTGAGCTCTACTCCAGCAACCAGCGGAAACGTGTCGTTACATTGGCGCCCGAGCAGGGACTTCTGTGTTGAAACAAAACAACACCTTATACATAAGGACTCAGAGGAGAAATAGTGATTTTGTGCCACGTGCAATTGCGAAACGCTAAAGAGGAAAAAGAATATCCCAATTTTAACCAGCCAACCCCAGTGTCGCTCGAAACAGATCCACCAGACTGCCAGTAAGTAAAATGCTGAAGACATCGTGGATCTATGCCCTTAAGAAGGACGAGCTTGTGACGTATTTGGCGCAGTTCAGCCAAAACTCCACGGGAAGCGTGGAGGAACTGAGAAAGAGGTTCAGCCAATTTATTACCGCCGACCACGAGGCTAACACGTCTGAACGACTGTTAGCCCTACAGAATCAACACGAGGCTGCTGCGATTCCATCCCCTAGCCTCAGCGTACCTGCCCCAGGCTGGCCGGCAGCGGCACCACCGACGCAGAAGCCACCATTCCGGGCTGACACCTGGGTAGAGCCCGCAACCCCCGATCGAATTATGGTAGTGGAATTCGTTCGGAAATGGGGTTTAAAATACGATGGCGGCAAGGACCCTATCGGTTTCGTAGAACGTGTAGAGGAATTGGCGAAAATGTATGGCATTGACCTAACACAAGTGCTACGAGTTTTGGGTGAGTGTTTCAGAGACAAGGCATTAATCTGGTATCGAAACAACAACAAAAACTGTCGTCAGTGGCAGCAATTCAGAGGGGACTTTCTAAAATTTTTCCTCCCTCCACGCTACTTTGAGAAGTTGGAGGATGACGTCCGTAAACGCACACAGCGTGCACGAGAACCCTTTAAGGACTACGTGCTGGCGCTCCAGAATCTGATGCAACACACCAACATGGCCGAAGACCAGAAACTGGAACGGATCTTCCGGAACTCACAGCCAGACTACCAGTGGTTTATACGTCGCCGTGACTTCACCACGCTGGATGATCTGCTTGCACTTTCCGACGAACTCGAGGGTATCCCTACCATATCCAACCCGGGTAGAGGAGAGCACCATCGATTGATGGTAGAAAAATCTACCTCTCGAAAGCGTGCCCGTCGGAAACCGAGACAAGCAGCCACCGCAAATCAACAGCCAAATCCGACGCAGCTCGTATGGGAGGAAAACAAGCTGAAGGCTATGATCCTCATTGAAAACCAACTAACAGCAGCGACAGTAGACACAGGGGCAACGAGGAGTTTTATACACCCACGGTTAATCAAGAAATGCATCCGGCAGCCAGCATATATTCCCTCAAAAATCGATGTACTCTTGGCAGATGGATCCAAGGCGGTGATATCACGATCCCTGAGAATAGCAGTGACCTTGGGTAAGAAGACAGCCATGTGTGAGATCCTGGTGATGGAGAACACAACCGAGGACATGGTATTGGGGCTTGACTTCCTCCAAATTTTCGAAACCAGCATCCAGTGTGCGGGGTTGATTGTGCAAAGCCGCAAGGTGGGGGTCGAACCTAGCGATTGCCTACGCCAAGCCCAGCTGTGTATAAAGCCTGAGAAGTGCAAGTTCTTTGCGGCAGAAACCAAGTACCTTGGACACGCTGGCACCCAAGAAGGTATTAAAACCGATCCCGAGAAGATTGCGGTTATCACCAAAATGCAACCCGCCAATAATGGTAAAGAAGTGCGCCGATTCTTAGGTGTCACGTCTTGCTACCGACGTACCACACCAGAATTCGCCACGCCACCACAACCCCTCACCGTGCTGTTGAAGAGACGGCACTGGAAATGGGGTAACGAGCAGCAGACACGCAAGGAAAGCTTGACCCAGCCACCGATCCGCGCAAGCCCCGATCTTAACCAGCCCTTCAAGCCTCAAACAGACGCCAGCGATTATGGTGCAGTTCTGACTGAACAAAAGGAGTTGAAGGATCCCGAAAAATTCACCGACTACGCCATAGGTAACCAGGAACCCTGTCGGCACTTCCACCGGGAGACCAATAATGTGGACAACACCAGAGGCGTGTTCCATAGCAGCCGGTCACCCAATCAACCCAGCAGCTCCGTGGTGGTTCCTCCGGAACAGATTCCCCCGGACGTGCAGCAATTCATTGCCGAAAAGCTGAGACATCGACAGCAGTTCCAACAGATCCGTCTCATCACCATGAGCGAAGACCACCGATTTCGGGTGTCAATTTCGCGAAAGGGCGTAGTAAGAGTATGGAAGTTAACCTAATGGCCCCAACCCGTATGAGGGGAGGTGATGTAACGAGCAAAAGGCGCACGCTTGTTTTTGCTCACATGTAAGCATCTTATTATTCTTTATATTTTATTACTCGATTGTTTATATTATTTACTTTTACAAACCTAATGAATTGCATGGGCATTTTTGTATATTATATTTTGCTTTACCTACTAAGTAAAACATTCAAATTAGCGGTATATATTGATAACCATTTACACACGTACATATGTACATGCACAACGATCTACCGTAAGAAAACTTGTTTTACATTTAATTTGTTCTTAAATATAATGCTGCTGCATTCCATTTGTTATGCTTTACTTTTCATACATCAATCGCGTACAGTTGGCATGTACACATGTAGGTACATGGTGATGTATGTATGTATATGATAATATAAAGTAGATGCTAAGCAGAAACATTGTACGGCTCGCGTACATACATGCATATTAACGCTCATGTATGTAAGCGGTGCCAGCCTATATAAGGCGCAGTAATGCTGAACAGCGGTCTTAGTTCTTGGGCAGCCGGCGTGGAGGTAAGTTGTTTGGTCTTGATATTAAAATTTCAATTATTAATTATTTCGGTTAGTTTTAGTGTCCGAAGGCGATTACAGAATTTGTCTACTAAGCGACAGTATTGTTAACCTGTGGGCATATTCTTGTAATCCACTAAAGCTAAAGTGTGGTAGGGGTAAATGACAACCTAAGCGACAGTATTGTTAACCTGGTTGGACATTTGCTTTTCCCACAGCGTCTTGCCATATCTCGTGTGCGTCTTGGTCACATTGACCACAAATTATTTCGGGTAGTTTTGGTGTCCAAAGGCGACTACAGAATTCGTCTACTAAGCGACAGTACTGTTAACCTGTAGGCATATTCTTGTAGTCCACTAAAGCTATAGTGTGGTAGGGGTGAACGACAACCTAAGCGACAGTACTGTTAACCTGGTTGCGCGTTGGATTTTTCCACAGCGTCGTTCTCTTTCTTTCGTCTTGGTCACTTGGACCACATACGGTTGCTAGTGAAATTGCCTCCTTACCCTATTATTGACCACGTCGCCAAGAACCAGCCTGTGAAGCATCATTTTTACTATTGCTCAATAAACGTGTATACTCGAATCGTGGTGTTTTACTTGGCCAACGAGAGATCTCCCTGTAATCAACAAATTTATGTAACTGACCCTGGACGCCGCTGAGCTCTACTCCAGCAACCAGCGGAAACGTGTCGTTACAGTGTATATTTTTTACTACTTCGATCTGTTTATCAGTATCTTCTATATCGATTAATTTGTTTTGTATATGTACAAATTTTATGTCATGAAATGTGTTCTTTATAATGGGGCCGAATTTAAGCATATATGATGATGTGACCCAAGTATTCGACTTCTGTTTGGAAAAACTTGGACTTTTCATTTACCCTAAGTGTTGCTGGTGCATTAAATATCATGTTGATATGTTCCAAATGTTCTTCCAGTGTTGAAGAATTTACGAGTATAAGTACATCGTCAATGTAGACATATGCAGACTTTCCAATATGTTCTCTTAACCCTACGATTCATAACCGGGTACCCGTGTACCTTTTTTGACTTTAAAGTGCTGCTGTGCCTATAATTTTTGAGATATGGACATAAAACTCCGAATCATGAGAGATTTTGGCTAAACTAAGATTTAAATACGAAAAAATTCAAAATATTTTCAATATTTTCTTTAAAAAATGATTTTAAATGTTTTACCCCCATAAACACACAACCGGGTCCCCGGGTACCCTAATGCAATTCCTATGTAAATGCCTGACATGTAAATGAAAAAACGTTTTTTGTGGATATGAGCTTTTGGCATCGCCATACCATACTTTTATGCCATATTTTGCTGGCTTCGAGGGTATATATTGGGTGAATTTGGTTCTACCACGGTATGGATATAATTGTTCATCAATGGTCAAATATTCTGATGGCACATAATATCTGGCAAGATTTGCATTGAGCATTATCCAAATATCGCGAATTGGCGCCGCTTTGTCTTGACGCTGCCGCTTTACCCGTGTTCTGGGGTCGTCAAACCGCATAAAACGCAGCAAATCGAAAAACCTGTTTATTCCCATGGTGGCGCGGAATATTGGGTGAGCCTGTGACGTCCACAAATCTCTTGCATTTTCGTCATTAGAATGATTTGTGCCAGCCATTAAAATCATTCCAATGATCGCATAAATTTCGTTGATTGTCGTGTCTTTCCACTTCAACTGACGTCTATTGGGATTCGCTTCATTGTACGCATTATATGTGGCATGCGCTTTTCTATTTGTGTGGCGCACTATTATATCCACCATTTCCACTGTGAGGTATGATTTGAAACACTGCAAAGGCGTCATATTTTCAGTAATCCGCGCTGGACCACAGCGGTCTCTGAATATATTGTGGTTTCTCACTTGTTGGCAACTACGTGGTGTTCGCCGCCATTGTGTGCCGTCACGTGCAGTCATGTAGTCTGCTGGGTTTGTTGTTGGTGCATCTTCTTGCATATCATCATCTTCACTTTCATCATCAAAGAAAATTTCCTCTGGTGCGTCAATAGCAGCTGCAATTTCGTTTGCGTTGCCAACATTCAAATCTTCATTCTCTGATAAACTTTGAATATATGTGCTTCTTGCTTCATCACTCAAATTCCAGTATTCCCTTGTAGACAAATATCGGTCGTTGCGGCTCATTTTTCATCAACTTCACTGTTCAAATATTCAACACAGACTGGCGAAGCAAATGAAATATTTCAATTTTACGACACAAATGAACATTTGTTATCTAATTCAAAAGCAATTAAGCAAGTAGGTACCGAAAATAAGCAAATAAACAACCCTTACATAAAACCAGTTTCTGCCTACTTATGTCGCTTTAGGTACTTATATACGAACAGAAACCAGTTTTTTTTTCCAAATATCAAATTTGTACAGTTGAGAACGCAAAATATAATCAACAACAAAAATATTTACAGGAAAATATTATTTTATTTCAATAAACGCAAAACAACCTACTTCGGGTACCCGGGTACCTGGCTATGAAGTTAAAGGAGTTTTGCTGGTTATGAATCGTACGGTTAAGGTGTCATCGATACACCTTTGAAATATTGAGGGTGTGTTTTTCAGTCCGAACGGCATACGCACTAATTGGTACTTGCCACCGTTGATGCAAATGGCAGTTTTTTTTCTATCTTCTTTCCTAATCCTAATTTGATGGAATCCAGATTCTAAATCCAAAGTGGTAAAATATTTTCCTTTTTTGTATAGTCATATTCACATCAGGAATAATATATCTATCCGTTATGGTATTTGAATTTAATTTTTGGAAGTCATACGTCGTTTAGGTTTACGTGTCTCATCTACCCCTTTCTTAGGAACAGTCCAAATTGGTGAATTGTATGGGTTATTGCTACGTTGAATTATTCCTTCTTGTAATAGTTCAATTTCTTTGTTTCCAAAATCCGTATCCGCTATGGGATATGGATATTGCTTCGTCCAAATAGGTTCGTCTGTTTTTGTCCTAATCGTTTCTTCGATTGTTGTAGTAAAGGGTAGAGGTTCTATACCATTGTTATGTCTCATCAACTGATCTATTCTATATTTATATATTTCATTTCCTATCGTATAATTAATTTTACTAGATCCGTTTTTTATTTACCGTGAATATCATATTTTGTATATTTATTATAGCATTTAATGCAACTATTTCTTGCCATCCTAATATTAAATCAGATTCCTTCATATCATTTACCTCGGAAAAGTCTATGTTTTTGTCGAGATACTTAATGGTCTGTTTTGAATTTACTATTGAGGTTCCGTGAATCGAAATAACTTCTTTTGGTAAATTTAATTTTTATGATTTTTTACATAATTGTGGGTTGCTCCAGTGTCTATTAATACATCGTATGTTATTTCGTCATCAGACATAGTTATATGGGACAACCCATTTCTTAGTTAAAATTCTTAACAACAAGGTTTGTTATACCTTGGCGAAAATTCTCTTGGTGGTAGTTGATAGTTGTTATTTCCTGATGTAAACTCTTTTGGTGGTGATTGATAGTTGTTATTTCTTGATGTAATCTCTCTTGGTGGTGGTTGATACCTTTGGGTTGTTTGGAACTGTGTTCGTTGGACTCGAGGCTCATTAGGTTTCATTCTCTTTGGCTGTTTTATATCATATGAAAGTTTCAGATTTTGCTGTCTGCTATTATGCGCAATTGTACGGGCAATAGTGTAGGCATGTTCCAAATCCTGTGGGGTATTTACGTACAATGTGGACTGTATAAATATATTATTTACCCCTTTTGTATATATGTACTCTGATAGAGTATTCTTTGGCTTGTTTTATCATAGCATTTGTGGCTTCCTGTTCATATCCGGACATTGAAATTTTTGATAGTATAAGGCTTAGATTTTTATTAATCTCATCATGGACGTCTTCCGTCCTTGATAGCATCTTTTCATTTCCTCTTGTAGAATATACAAGGGGCATGCGCCAGCATATGTATAATCAAGTCTGGCTCTTATTGCATAAAAATTGAAAATAGTGCCATGGTTTGTCAGGACTTGAGCGGCTGCTCCTTGTATTTTTGTTATTTGTAGAGATTGCGAATAGATGTGTCTTCCCTCCATACCCTATACTTCGTAATGTCTCCATCAAATACAGGAAGTGCTTTGAATACTTCAAGTTTGACTTCGTTGATACTTGTTATTTGTACTGGGATTCATTCTAGAGGTTCCGGTCGGGATTGATTTACCAAAGGGTTTATTCTGAGTTGTTGTATTTGCGCTTTTTATTTATTTACTTCAGCTGTGTAATTCACAGTCAGTTGCTGTATCATAACTTGTAATGCTGCCATTTGTTGGTCAGAACATTATTTTCCACGTTGTTTGCCATATTAATAGTTTCTTCTATCGGTTCTAAAGTTATAGGGCTGCGTCCTTTATCAGATTCACAACTTTTTCCTTTTTTCGGCATTTACTTATTTTCACTGCCACTTATTTCTTATAACACAAGGCAATTTCTTCAATCCTCTTTTCATATATCTAGGTATAGAGATTTTTTATTTTGTTCCTCTATGAAGAATTTTTTCCGCGCCTTGCTGCGACAAGGAATCCGATGGTTCACCTACTGAATTAATATATAAGATAATATTACTCCTGGCAGGATCGCCAATTAAAGGAACGTATTCTTTTTTTAAATAAAAAATAAAACTTTTCATGACGCGATGAGTTTATTTATTAAATTTATTTTACAAAATATTTTGAATTAAAAATGCCACGATATATATGTACTTATTTTACCCTTCACAAAAAAATGTGTAATTTGTTCGATATCAATATAGGACTCCATAAAGTATATATATTCTGGATCCTTATGAATAGCGATGACGATTGAGCGATGTGCGCCTGTATGTGAAATCGGTTTTCCCAAGCCCCCAGAAAAGCTAGAGACTTCCTTCTTGGACCGTTGGATTGGAAATGAACTTAAATAGAATGGTATTAAAATGCAGAAAGATCCCGAGCTGGGAAGCTTACACCTATTTCTCGACGCAAAATTTATACCAAAAATTAATTTTGTTTTTAATGTTTGTAAATTAAACCTATTTCGTGCTTTGGGAAGTCTCAATGGTCTATTAAAAACTAAAAATATTAAAATTTTTTCCAGGGATGGGAAATAAAATTTTTTTTTCTGGGCCCATTCCTTATTTTGTAGTACATGTAGTAACTAAAATTGTTAACAATTTTAAGTTTTTCTTTAACAAAACGTCTTAACACGTCATGAAAATTTGCATTGGCCAAAAAAAAAATTTTTAATTAAAATTTTGGTTCCAGGGGTGGGAAATTGAAAGTTTTTTTGGTACATGCAATATATTGTAGAACATGAAGGTGACAAAAATGGTTGCTAATTTTAAGAATTTTGTAAATAAAACTACTTTATAAGTAATGGAAACCAGCATTGGTATAAAAAGAAGACAAAAATTAAAATTTCGCTCCCAGGGATAGGAAATTGATTTTTTTTTATACACAAAAGTAACCAAAACACCAACTAACGTCGGTTTTTTACTAATTAAAACTATTTTTTTAATCAGGAAAAACAAAATTGGTATCAAATATTCAAACAAACCAAAATTTCGATTCCAGGGTTGGATAACAGCAATATATTGTAGTACATGAAAGTAACCAAAATGGTTACAAAATTTAAGTTTTGTTAATTTTTTCAACGGGCTTAAGTTCGAATCTGCATGACTGCAAATGATTTTTTTATAATTTTTGTTATTAATGAATGAATTTGTTTAAATTCTATTTATTATTTTTTATGTTAAGATTGGAATATTAAGAATATTTTCAATTATCATCAAACCAGCAGAACGGATCAGTACTGATTTCGAGGCCGCTACGCCATCTCATATGCGTTCTTTGTTCAATTTTTCCACTTTTCCAAGTGGTGCTAGTTAGTAGGAATATCAACTATTTAACCAATGTTTTTAACGAAAATTGAATATGAGAAGTTCCCACATTCATATTTTTAAGTTATTACTTTTTGGTTAGTGCGGAATTCCCCAACCCTGACGATTAATATTCCCAATATCCCATGTATCTCTTTCGCTTTTTCCAGAGCCATCGGCTGCTGATAGCTAAAGCTTCTTTGTTATTTATGTTCAAGTAATTGAATTTAGTTGTCAATTTACAATGAACAAGTGCGCGTGCCCCCGCAATGTTTTAAATTATGTATGAATTTTTATTAGTCGAACTTTCTTATGTAAATTGTTAATTTTTTAACGGGCTGATTTTTTTTTATTATTATACCCTCCAAAAAAGAATTTGGAGGGTATATTCACTTTGTCATTCCGTTTGTAACGCATAGAAATATCCATCTCAGACCCCATAAACTATATATATATTCTTGATCAGTGATGAAATCTAAGACGAACTGAGCATGTCCGTCTGTGGAAATCACGATTCAGTCCAAACGAAAAGAGCTAGACTCTTGAAATTTGGCACAAATATATTTTAAAGCTTAGAGCAGGTTAAGTTCGAAGATGGGCTAAATCGGGCAAGAAGGAAAAAAGTTCCCCTAAGAAGAACTAAACCAACCCAGAAAAAACAACATAATTTTTAAAGTTTTTTGGTTATTTTGTTAAGCAAATGATATATTTTTATGTCAAACACGGTCCAACGCCTTAAACTTGGAGCCATTAAATAAAATAAAAATATTTTTTGACCCCGCTCACTTCAGTGGGCGTTATTATAGGCAAAAATAGCATAAAAATGTAACAAATTGTTTTACTTAAGCCTACATTCCTTAAAAATAACACTTTTAAGCTTTAATAACGAAGCTGAGACGAAACCTGGTACTACTCTGCCCTACCCCCTTCTTCCCCTTCGCCCCCTAAATGACCCTACCAAAAAAAACATTTTCTTTTTAAATTTTGTATATAATCATCCCAAGCATTTATCTTTAGAGTTTTATGACTGCCGATTTCTGCCCTACCCCCCCCCCCCCCCCTCTTCCTTTGCCCCCTAAATGACCCTACCAAAAAAAATTTTTTTTTTACATTTTGTACATAATCATCCCAAGCATTTATCTTTAGAGTTTTATGACTGCCGATTTCTGTCCTACCCCCCCCCCTCTTCCTTTGCTTCCTAAATGACCCTACCAAAAATAAAAAATTTTTTTTAAATTTTATATATAATCATCTTTACAGTTTTCTGACTGCCGATTTCTGTCCTACCCCCCCCCCCCTCTTCCTTTGCCCCTAAATGACCCTAACAAAAAAAAAAAATTTTTAAATTTTGTATAGAATCATCCCAAGCATTTATCTTTAGAGTTTTATGACTGCGGATTTCTGCCCTACCCCCCCCCCCCCTCTCTTCCTTTGCCCCCTAAATGACCCTGCCAAAAAAATTTTTTTTTATTAAATTTTGTATACAATCATCCCAAGCATTTATTTTTAGAGTTTTCTGACAAAGGTGAAATGTTTCCCCCACAGCCCTTGCCAGAGCGACCCCGCCAAAATGAAGTTTTTATACCCTCCAAAGAGAATTGTGATGAAGTCTAAGACGGTCTAGCAATGCCCATACGTTCGTCTGTGGAAAACATGATATTGTATATATTTGAACCCCGCTCCCTTTAGTGGGCGTTGACGTACGATATTATATAAAGGAACTCTGTCCCACCAAGTTAAACATTTCAAATTCACTTACTAAATATTTGGAGGGTATTTAAGATTCGACCCGGTCGAATATAACGTTTTTACTTGTTTTTTTATTAATAAATGAATTTGTTCAAATTCTATTTATTATTATTTTTTTTTATATTAAGACTGGAATATTAAGAATATTTTCAATAATCATCAAACCAACAGAATGGATCAGTACTGATTTCGAGGCCGCTACGCCACCTCATCAGCGTTCTTTGTTCAATTTTTCCACTTTTGCAAGTGGTGCTAGTTAGTAGGAATATCAACTATTTAACCAATGTTATTAACGAAAATTTAATATTTTTATTAGTAGGACTTTCTTATGTAAATTGTTAATATATTTTTTTTCAACGGGTCATGCAGATTCGAACTTAAGCCCGTTGGAAAAAAAAATTAACAATTTACATAAGAAAGTTCGACTAATAAAAATTCATACATAATTTAATTTTAAGTTTTTCTTAAATAAACCTCATTACTAAGAGTTGCATGAAACTCATTATTAAAATATTTTATGGTACATAAAAGTGATCAAAAAGTTTAAAAATTCACTAAGAATTGCATTGGTACAAAAATTAAAATTCGCTTCCATAATTGGAATATCGAAACATTTCTGGTACATAAAACTACCCACATAAATTCCAAATTTTGTTTTTTTAGCGAATTAAACCTATTTTATACTTCAGAAAGAATTAATTTGGTATTAAAAATTCGGTTCCAGGGTTGGAAAATCGAAATTTTTTAGCACATAAAAGTAGCCATATAAGTTCCTTATTTTGGTTGTGTGTGAATGAAATCTTTTTTTATACTTCGGGAAGAGTTAAATTGGTATTAAAAACCAAAATAATTAAAAATCCAAATTCAGGGTTGGAATATCGACATTTTCTGAATTATAAAAGTAACCATAAAATTTGCTATTTTTGATTTTTATGATGAATTATACCTACTTTATATATCAAGAAGAAATAAATTGGTATTAAAAACAAAAAGAATCTAAAGACTATTCTACGGGTGGGCAATTACAACTTTTTGGGGTACATGAAACGGATTTTTAGTTTTGTTTTAAAATTAAATGTATTAAATATTTTTGAAAGACGTTCAATAGTATTAGAAATAAGAAAAGCCAAACATTTAGCTTCCTAGCCGAAAAATTTAAACGAAAAGAATAACATCAGTGAAGGGTATTTAAGATGCGGCACAGCCGAATATAGCACTTTTACTTGTTTTCACTAAAATTTTTTCATTCACTGAGAAAGTTCGATCTTTGGTGCCTTGATTTAGTTTTCAAAGTGCTTTCTCTGATGCTTGTTTAACTTTTTCGTATATGTCACTTTTTATACCCTCCAAAAAAGAATTGTCATTCCGTTTGTAACGCAGCGAAATATCCATTTGAGACCCCATAAAGTATATATATTCTTGATCAGTGATGAAATCTAAGACGATCTGAGCATGTCCGTCCGTCTGTGGAAATCACGATTCAGTCCAAACAAAAAGAGTCAGACTCTTGAAATTCGGTATAAATATATCTTGAAGGATAAATCGGGCAAGATGAAATAAAGTTCCCCTAAGAAGAACTAAACCAACCTCTACAAAACAACATAATTTTTAAAGTTTTTTTTTTGTAATGCTGTTAAACAAATGATATATTTTTATGTCAAAGAAAAACCAAGTTTTGGGCACCGCTTATTTTAGTGGGCGTTGTTATATGCAAATACAGTGTAACAATTTAACAAATTGTTTTGCTTAAGCCTACATTCCTTAAAAATAACATTTTTAAAATTCAATGACGAAGCTGAGACGTAACCTGATACCCCTTTGCCCCCTAAATGACCCTATGAAAAAATTAAATAAATTTTACATATAATTATTCCGAACATTTATTTTTGAAGTTTTATTGCAAAGGTGAAGTGTCTCCTACACGGCTTTTGCCAAAGAGACCCTAACAAAATACAGTTTTATAAACTCCAAATAAAGCATATATATATTCGTGACCAGTGATGAAGTCTGAGACGATCTAGCAATGCGTTCGTCTGTGGGAAACATGATGTTTTCTATTTTTGAACCCCGTCCCTTTAGTGGGCGTTGACATACGATATTATATGCAAAAATAGTGTAAATATTGAACAATTTTTAATCCTTAAGCCTATTGGAAGGTAATATGTTCTCTGATCGGAATGACTTTGTCAAAATAGAGATTTAAAATTGGATACAGAGATGACTTAAAGGAATTTAAATTTACTTACTAAATATTTGGAGAGCATTTAAGATTCGACTCGAGTATAACGTTTTGACTTGTTTTATATTCTATCCTGTTGAACAAAATATCTTTTGGTTTGAATCCGGTTACAGTACTGATTGTGTTATTCAGTTCTCGCACCATTTTATAAATTTCATCTGCTATGGTTGTCTCGTTTTGTATTTTAAAAATTCTGGCTAGTTCGGATATTGTGCCGTGAGCTTTGTAATACCGTATTTTTATAATACCGTATTTTGTACACATAATTTCTACTGCTGCTGTATTAAGAAATTTTTCATTATCTGTCATTAATCGTGTGCAGTAGGGGAAATTGTTTGTGAGTAGTTAATCAATTTTATCAGTCATATTTTCTCTCAAATCGAGTTCTCTCAAAGTTACATATTTTGAAAATTTGGCAACCAGAAATGTTTTTTCTTCGTTGAAATACATGTTCATATGTATATATTCACCTGGTTCTGTTGGTGTATCCGAATCTTTCAATGGTTCTCTTGTTTGGTTTCTTTCACATCTATCGAAAAGACATGGAGTGCACTTTTTGTTGTATGCTTTACAATGCTGTTCGTTTGTTGACCAGTAGTGTGTTTCAAGTAATACTTTTATATTATTTTTATAGCCTGGGTGTATATTTTTTGCTCTGTCGTGTATATTTTTTACTACTTCGATCTGTTTATCAGTATCTTCTATATCGATTAATTTGTTTTGTATATGTACAAATTTTATGTCATGAAATGTGTTCTTTATAATGGGGCCGAATTTAAGCATATATGATGATGTGACCCAAGTATTCGACTTCTGTTTTGAAAAACTTGGACTTTTCATCATTTACCCTAAGTGTTGCTGGTGCATTAAATATAATGTTGATATGTTCCAAATGTTCTTCCAGTATTGAAGAATTTACGAGTATAAGTACATCGTCAATGTAGACATATGCAGACTTTCCAATATGATCTCTTAAGATGTCATTGATACACCTTTGAAATATTGAGGGGGTGTTTTTCAGTCCGAACGGCATACGCACAAATTTATACTTGCCACCGTTGATGCAAAAGGCAGTTTTTTCTCTATCTTCTTTCCCAATCCTATTCTGATGGAATCCAGATTCTAAATCCAAAGAGGTAAAATATTTTCCTTTTTTGTATAGTCATATTCACATCAGGAATAATATATCTATCTGTTATGGTATTTGAATTTAATTTTTGGAAGTCAACGACCATACGTCGTTTAGGCTTACGTGTCTCATCTACTCCGTTCTTAGGAACAGTCCAAATTGGTGAATTGTATGGGTTATTGCTACGTTGAATTATTCCTTCTTGTAGTAGTTCAATTTCTTTGTTTACGAAGTCCTTATCCGCTATGGGATATGGGTATTGCTTCGTCCAAATAGGTTCGTCTGTTTTTGTCCTAATCGTTTCTTCGACTATTGTAGTAAAGGGTAGAGGTTCTATACCATTGTTATGTCTCATCAACAGATCTATTCTATATTTATATATTTCATTTCCTATCGTATAATTAATTTTACTTGTTTCGTTTTTTTTTTTACCGTGAATATCATATTTTGTATATTTATTATAGCATTTAATGCAACTATTTTTTACCATCCTAATATTAAATCAGATTCTTTTATCTCATTTAACTCGAAGTCTTTTCTTTGTGGAGATACTTAATGGTCTGCTTTGAATTTACTATTGATGTTCCGTGAATCGAAATAACTACAATAGGATTTACTTCTTTTGTTAAATTTAATTTTAATGAATTTTTATATAATTCTGGGTTGCTCCAGCGTCTATTAATACGTCGTATGTTATTTCGTCATCAGACATAGTTATATGGGACAACCCATTTCTTGGTTTAAATTCTTAACAACAAGGTTTGTTATACCTTGGCGAAAATTCTCTTGGTGGTAGTTGATAGTTGTTATTTCCTGATGTAAACTCTCTTGGTGGTGATTGATAGTTGTTATTTCTTGATGTAAACTCTCTAGGTGGTGGTTGATACCTTTGGGTTGTTTGGAACTGTGTTCGTTGGACTCGAGACTCATTCGGTTTCATTCTCTGTGGCTGTTTTATATCATATGAAAGTTTCAGATTTTGGTGTCTGCTATTATGCTCAATTGTACGGGCAATAGTGTAGGCATGTTCCAAATCCTGTGGGGTATTTGCGTACAGTGTGGACTGTATAAATGTATTATTTACCACTTTTGTAAATCTGTACTCTAATAGAGTCTTCTTTGGCTTGTTTAATCATAGCATTTGTGGCTTCCTGTCCATATCCGGACATTGAATTTTTTGATAGTATAAGGCTTAGATTTTTTATTAATCTCATCATGGACGTCTTCCGTCCTTGATAGCATCTTTTCATTTCCTCTTGGAGAATATACAAGGGGCGTGCTTCAGCATATTTATAATCAAGTCTGGCTCTTATTGTATAATAATTCAAAATAGTGCCATGTTTTACCAGGACTTGAGCGGCTGCTCCTTGTATTTTTGTTATTTGTAGAGATTGCGAATAAATGATGGTATTTGTTTAAAGTTTCTATGCTATCTATTATGCGAAATGTGTCTTCCCTCCATACCCTATGCTTCGTAATGCCTCCATCAAATACAGGGAGAGCTTTGAATACTTCAAGTTTGACTTCGTTGAGATTTGTTATTTGTACTGGGATTCATTCTAGAGGTTCCGGTCGGGGTTGATTTACCAAAGGGTTTATTCTGAGTTGTTGTATTTGCGCTTTTTATTCATTTACTTCAGCTGTTTGATTCAGAGTCAGTTGCTGTATCATAACTGGTAATGCTGCCATTTGTTGGTCAGAACATTATTTTCCACGTTGTTTGCCATATTAATAGTTTCTTCTATCGGTCCTTTATCAGATTCACAACTTCTTCCTTTTTTTTGCATTTACTCATTTTCACTGCCTCCTGTTTCTTATAACACAATGCAATTTCTTCAATACTCTTTTTATATTTCTAGGTAGATTTTTTATTTTGTTCCTATATGAAGAATTTTTTCCGCGTCCTTGCTGCGACAAGGATTCCGATGGTCTGAAGTAATATATAAGATAATATTACTCCTGGCAGGATCGCCAGTTAACGAAACGTATTCTTTTTTTAAATAAAAAATAAAACTTTTCATGACGCGATGAGTTTATTTATTAAATTTATTTTCCTAAATATTTTGAATTAAAAATGCCACGATGTATACTCGTATTACTTATTATACCCTTCACAAAAAAGTGAAAGGGTATATATAGGTTTCTTATACCGTGTGTAATTTTTTCGATATCAATGTAGGACCCCATAAAGTATATATATTCTGGATCCTTATGAAAAGCGATGACGATTGAGCGATGTCCTTATGTCTGTACGGTTTTCCCAAGCCCCAGAAGAGCAAGAGACTTGGATTGGAAATAAACTTAAATAAAGTGGTATAGAAATTCAGAAAGATCTGATGTACGGTTCCATAGCTGGGAAGCTTACACCTATTACTCGACGCAAAATTTATACCAAAAACCAATTATTTTTTTTAATGTTTGTAAATTAAACTTATTTCGTGCTTTGGGAAGCCTCAATGGTATATTAAAAACTAAAAAAATTAAATTCTTTTTTCCAGGGATGGGAAATAAAATGTTTTTTTCGGCCTATTCCGTATATTGTAACTAAAATTGTTAAAAATTTTTACAAAACCTCTTTATACGTCATGAAGATTTGCATTGGGCAAAAAAAAAATTTATGACTCAAATTTTGCTTAGAGGGATGGGAAATTGCATTTGTTATACGTGAAAGTTATCAAAGAGGCAACTGATATTTTATATTTTTTTTTGCTACCTAAAACTGTCTTATAATCTAGGAAGAACAAAATTGGTATTAAAAATTAAAAAAAAAGATCAAAACTTCGAATCCAGGGCTGGAAAGTGTAATATTTTGCAGTACATGAAATAGGCCAAAATGGTTAAAAAATTAAATTTTTTCTTAAATAAAACTATTTTATACCTTAAGAAGTCTTGCACTGATAAGAAATAAAAAAAAATTAAATTTCGCTTCCAGGGTTGGGAATATGAATGTCTTTTTTGGTACATGCAATATTTTGTAGTACATTTAATAACCAAAATTGTTATAAATGTTGAGTTTTTCTAAATAAAATCACTTTATACTTCATGAAGATTTGCATTGATAAAAAAATTTAAAAAAATTAAAATTTCGCTTCCAGGGGTGGGAAATTGAAATTCTTTATACATTAAAATAACCAAAATGGTTAAAATATTAAAATGTTTCTTGAATAAAACTACTTTATACCTCATGAAGAGTTGCATTTATAAAAAAGCAAAAACAGACTTAAATTTCAATTCCAGGGCTGGGAAATTAAATTTTTTTTTTGTACATGCAATATATTGTAGAACATGAAAGTGACAAAAATGGTTGCTAATTTTAAGATTTTTGTAAATAAAACTACTTTATAAGTAATGGAAACTAGCATTGCTATAAAAAAGAAGACAAAAATTAAAATTGCGCTCTCAACCAAAAAGCCAACTAACGTCGGGTTTTTACTAATTAAAACTATTTTTTAATACAGGAAAAACAAAATTGGTATCAAATATTAAAACAAACCAAAATTTCGATTCCAGGGTTGGATAACTGCGATATTTTATAGTACATGAAACTGACCAAAATGGTTACAGATTTTAAGTTTTTCTTAAATAAACCTCATTATTAAGAGTTGCATGAACCTCATTATTAAAATATTTTATGGTACATGAAAGTGACCAATAAGTTTAAAAATTCATTAAGAATTGCATTTGTAAAAAAATAAAAATTCGCTTCCAGAATTGGAAAATCGAAATATTTCTGGTACATAAAAGTACCCACATAAATTCCAATTTTTTTTTATTAAACTAAACCTATTTTATACTTCAGGAAGAATTAATTTAGTATTAAAAATTCGGTGCCAGGGTTGAAAAATCGTTCCTTATTTTGGTTGTGTGTGAATGAAATCTTTTTTATACTTCGGGAAGAGTTAATTGAAAGTCCAATTTCAGGTTTGGAATATCGACATTTTCTGATTCATAAAAGTAACCATATAATTTGTTATTTTTGATTTTTATGATGAAATATACCTACTTTATATATCAGGAAGAAATAAATTGGTATTAAAAACCAGAAAAATCTAAAAGACTATTCTACGGTTGGACAATTAGAACCTTTTGGGGTACATGAAACGGATTTTTTCTTTTTGTTTGTAAATTAAACATATTTAATATTAAATTGAATTAAGATTCTATTGGCTAATTGTTCGAAATTTGTAATTTAAATCTCAGAAAGACATGATAAATATTCCAAGGCACAAAGGCAAGTCAACATCAGTTTTTGTTATTCAACTTACACAGCAGAGCAGAACAGCTGTTTTCGAAAAACGCAACCCTTTCATCATCAGTGCTCATGTGTATTGTGTTTGTCACCACTTATTAGGTGGCTTAGTTGAATGTGATAACAGTTCCTATTTACACAAATTTTATTGTGAAAAAGAATACAAGAACTGTATCAAGCTGATGTTAACATGTTATTGTTATAATACCCGTGTTACCGTTTGATTATTTTTCTTGATGTCCCATTTTTCTGAATTTTTTGTTCCATCCTACCTAAGTCAAACTTTTTTTTTTTTTTTGGTTTGAATTTTATACTTAAGTACATGTGAACGTTTTTCCAATTTATTATTGGTAGCTCAAGCCATAGCTTAAATTTGTATGTAGTAAGAATTTTAACGAACATTTTTATATTGCTATATTAAATTGAATTAAGATTCTATAGGCTAATTGTTCGAAATTTTTAATTTAAATCTCAGAAAGACATGATAAATATTCCAAGGCACAAAGGCAAGTCAACATCAGTTTTTGTTATTCAACTTACACAGCAGAGCAGAACAGCTGTTTTCGAAAGACGCAACCCTTTCATCATCAGTGGTCATGTGTATTGTGTTTGTCACCACTTATTAGGTGGCTTAGTTGAATGTGATAAAAGTTCCTATTTACACAAATTTTATTGTGAAAAAGAATACGAGAACTGTATCAAGCTGATGTTAACATGTTATTGTTATAATACCCGTGTTACCGTTTGATTATTTTTCTTCATGTCCCATTTTTCTGAATTTTTTGTTCCATCATACCTAAGTCAAACTTTTTTTTTGGTTTGAATTTTATACTTAAGTACATGTGAACGTTTTTCCAATTTATTATTGGTAGCTCAAGCCATAGCTTAAATTTGTATGTAGTAAGAATTTTAACGAACATTTTTATATTGCTATATTAAATTGAATTAAGATTCTATAGGCTAATTGTTCGAAATTTTTAATTTAAATCTCAGAAAGACATGATAAATATTCCAAGGCACAAAGGCAAGTCAACATCAGTTTTATTCAACTTACACAGCAGAGCAGAACAGCTGTTTTCGAAAGCCGCAACACTTTCATCCTCAGTTCTCATGTGTATTGTGTTTGTCACCACTTATTAGGTGGCTTAGTTGAATGTGATAACAGTTCCTATTTATATAAATATTAATATGAAAAAGAATCCGAGAACTGTATCAATATGATGTTAACATGTTATTGTTTTAATACCTGTGTTAACGTTTGATTATTTTCTTCATGTCCCATTTTCAAACCAAAAATGTTTGACTTAGGTATGATGGAACAAAAAATTCAGCAAAATGGGAAATGAAGACGATAATCAAACGGTAACACGGGTATTGAAACAATAACATGTTAGGATCAGGTTGATACAGTTCTCGGATTCTTTTTCGTAATAAAATTTGAGTAAATAGAAACTGTTATCACATTCAAATAAGCCACGTAATAAGTGGTGACAAACACAATACACATGAGCACTGATGATGAAAGTGTTGCGGCTTTCGAAAACAGCTGTTCTGCTCTGCTGTGTAAGTTGAATAACTAAAATCTGATGTTGACTTTCCTTTGTGCCTTGGAATATTTATCATGTCTTTCTGAGATTTAAAAACAAATTTCGAACAATTAGCCTATAAATCTTAATTCAATTTCATAAAAATATATATATTTTACAAAATGAAATATGTATATTTGTTGCGTAGTTAAGCAATGCCTATATGCATTTTAGTGGTGGTGCTTTACCAAATCGTCAGTAGACTTTAACCATAGTTGTAAAGAGTTTCAAACCTCTTATCTTATCTAAATACTTTTTTTGAGAACTCACGAATGAAAATGATTTTCAAAAATCAAATAGATTCAAATAGAGTACTATTTATGTGTTGGGTTTTGTTCATATGAGTTTCATAGCCTACTATGCTTATTCTGGTGTGATTTTTGAAAATCATTTATATTTGTGAGTTCTCAAATGGTTTTTAAAAGTCTTTACACAAGATAAGATTCACTCACTCACTGCACCGTAGTTAAACAAATGAACCACATAATAAAATAAGGACACAGTAAAAACACTGCAGCGTGATTAAGAAAAACACCAGCTAATAAAAAGGAAAATCCCCAGTTTGTTTCTCCAATAATACACACACACACTCTCATACATACATATCGTCTACGCATAGAAAAAAACACAAAATAAAACAAACTGTTACGACTATATAAGTGATGCAAACTAGGCTTATTTTAAACATGGTAAAAAAGCCTAAAAATTTAAAAAATTTTAGAATGTAAAAAAAAATTTTTCATTAAAAAATCGCTTAAATTAGAATCCGCATAAAACGAGACCCGAGTATATATATATATATATATATATATATATATATATATATGTATATGTATATATATATATATATATATATATATATATATATGTATATATATATATATATATATATATATATATATATATATATATACTCATGAGTATTATCTTATACACGTGCATATACATATATCTCTATGTACTTATTTACATATATGTAACCTTCTCCGAGAAAAGGGACCTAGTGTGTGAATATGAAGTTTTGAGAAAAACGCATTTAAAGTTTTATAACGCATTATCACTTTGAACACACCTTGAGTTGGGAGATTTGGTATGGTTAGTTATTGTTCAAAGCTACCAAAAGTGTTCAATACAGCACTTAAACTATCTTGAACTTGATTCAAAGATGTTCAATATAGCACTTTAACTATCTTGAACTTGAGTTTGATTTTTACACCAACAGCACTTTAACTGTGTTGCTTTCTCTTTCTTAAAAGACTTGGTTTTTGCTTTCAAAATAAGAGAGTGATTTTATTAGTAATTATTTCCAAGTTATATACTAATTTTACAATAAGGGTTATGCTTAATTTACTAATAATATATCTGTTGGGTTTACAATAAATTTTAAGTTTAATGTCAATGACAAAAATAAGTGGATAAGCCAATTAATTAAAGTTACAATAAACAACCAAAGAACAAAAAATATTAAGTATCAAGTTTCAATTATAAATAAACCAAACCAAAAAAAGGTGTTCAAGTCAATTAACTAATAGTAGGCAAAATATATGCAGAGGTTCAATAAACTTAAAACAAATTAAAAACAGTAAAATTATTTATTAAGTAGGCAAAATATATGCAGAGGTTCGATAAACTTAAAATAAATAAATAAACAATAAAATTTTGTATTAACATGTTGCCCCCGTTGAGTGTAGCTCAATATATAGTCAGTGGGTGAAATCTGCTGAATTGATGAGAGATTGGGTTGAATTCTGTTTGAAACCTCGTTAAGGTCTGCTGTTGTTTGTTGCTTGCGAGGTGCAGGAATCGGTTGGCGTTTACATTTTTGTCTTGCAATGAGATCAAATAAAAAGCAGAAAGTGAGGATTATGAGTCTCAATTTTGTTGGTTGTTTGTTTGGTAGCTGAAGTATCTCCTGCTCCCTTACTGAGGTTTGTAACTCTGTTAGGTTTTGTATTTGTGAACTGTACTTGCTTGTATGTATTTTATTGAGTAGTGGCTTTAGACTTGTTGAATGGGTTTGTTCTGTTATTTCCCAAAGCTTTCTGTAAGACGCCTTAAGTGAGCTGGGTGTTGTCTCTTGGCCTTGTATTGACATGAACTTATTTTTGAGAGTACATTCCGGTTCCAAATAAAGAAAACCCGAACCCTTTAGTGTAAATTGATTGATATCTTTCTTACACACAGCCGTTGTATGGTAGTGCGTAAATCATTCTTATTTTGTCTATTTCCTGTTGTAATTGGTACGGAGTAAGGATATAATACCGTGATCCAGTATTGAAGACTGTATGTCTTGCAAGTTTGCCGCACTGATCGTTAGTTGAATGGATAGTGATGAGAAAATGCGCTAGATTCTTTCTTCGTATAGTTCCTTACTGACGTTGTGTATCTTGTTGTATACTTGCGATATTTGTTGGTCGATTTGGTCAAATTTCTTTTTTATTAGCCCTTGGTCTGCTTTCAGGATGTTCATAGTGGAGTCTACAATTGACGTTTGATTTCATAACAGGCTGAGCAGATGTGCCTCATTTTGCTTAGCATATGAAATCGTATTTGCCATCTCTTCTGCATATTTTGAGTCCAGTACGCCAAATAGTGAGTTTGCGATGTTACCCACTAAATTGATTGCTTCACTTTTATGTCTTCTGCCGGAAAGTAGAGTGCTGCTCATATCTAATTCATTTTTGGTATGTTCAAAGTATTTGACAAGGTTTTGACACGTCGATTTATCTTGCATGTCTTCACATAAGTTGCTTAAAGCTCTGGTACCGCTTGCAAACATTTCTGATTTGGACCAAAATTCCTGTAAGTCCTGATAAATTAGGATCTTCCAGTCTGAATATGAAATTGTTGCTGATCCAATGCCTTCAAAATGTATGCCTAGCTGTCTCCCGAACTGTTTGTTGTGAATCTGTGCCGTTAATACTAGCGGCATTAAAATGATCCCGGTTGTGCCAATCGAGTCATCTCTTTAGAATTGTTAATTGGTACTGGTGCTAGCCTGGAAATTGGTCTTCTGCAAACCCCCTTTGATGTCTTGACATCTGCTACTCGAATGAAGCCATCATCGCCCTTATGTGTTTTTATGATTGTCCCTAGTTGCCACTGTAATGGAGCTGTCTTCCTTTACTACTTCCATGTCTCCTGTTTTGATGTTGTCCTTTTGTGTGTTCCATTTGTATCGGTACTGCAGTTCGGAGAGATACTCTCGTGACCAACGCTCCCAAAATTCTGACTTTAAGTGGGTAACTAATTTCCATTTTGTTAACAGATTCTTTCCGTTTTCTGCTTCAATTTGGGAGTTTTGCGGTGCTACCACAAGAAAATGGTCAGGGGTTAATGCCGCCAAATCGTTTGGATTATCTGACATGGGACTTATGGGTCGAGAGTTAAAAATTCATTCAATCTCTATGTACACTGTCGAATTCCTCATATGTCAGTGATGCTGTTGACACACTTCTCATCAAGAGATGTTTGGCTGATTTTACAGCTGCTTCCCATAAGCCACCGAAATGAGGTGCTCTTGGTGGTATAAAGTGAAACATCATGCCTCGTGCTGTGCATTCTTTATCTATTTTTTCGACAGCCAAGTTCCCGTAAATCGCTTCTAATAATTCTGCCAGGTATGTGTGAGTGTAAAGCGACGTTTACTCGGTATTGAGTCTTTGATCGGATTCCATTTATATAAATTGAGGTTGACTTGGGCGATATTCCCAGGCATTTTACTAGTCGCTCACTAACCAAATTTAGTTGCGAGCCTGAGTCGAGGATTGTCGGCATTGAATTTCCTCTTGATTTGCCTTAATCGTTATTATTGCTGTACTAAGTGGGATATATTTGTTTGGCTTCGAGGTATTACAGGTGGTACGCGATGTAGCTTCTTGGTGGTTAATAGGTGAAGGAACGTTATGCACAGCTGATTGGTGCTTAGCCGACATTTGATTTTGTAAAACATTTCTTATTGGTTTGCTGTCATCTGGAGGGAAGCCATTTAAATGCAATAGCGTGTTGTGTTTTTTATTGCAATGAGTGCACCATCTTGAAAGGGAGACTGTTGCTTTATGGCCAGCTTTTAGACAGTTCACATATAGTTTTTGACCTTGGGTGAATTGCAACCGAGCAGAAGGTGAAGCTTTAAGAAATTCTATACACGCGAATAATGGATGTGTTCCCCTTTTGCACATGTTACACATTTCATTTCGTTGATATCTGGCTATTATAGATGTGCAAACACTTTTCTTGTAATTTGTTTTTTCTTTATCCATAGCTTCCATGGATTGAAAATGGTTCTCTAAGAATTCGAGGAATGCTTTAATTGTTGGCACTTCTCGAGGCTGTAAAAGTGACTGCTCATAGCAACAATGTGTCAAATAAAAAAATTTCATAACAGTTTGATTCAGATTTTATTTTTCATTTTGCCTTATAAATACTTTTCTTGTTATCCAATGGATTTCTGATTGTATAAAGGTGTAGACAAATAAAATAGATTCATATCAAATATACTTTATTTGTTGGTTTAATTTTGTATGAGTTTCAAGGCCTACTATTCTTGTTCTGTTGTTATTTTAGAAAATAATTTGTAATTTACAAGTTGTGAATTCTCAGATGGTTTTCGGAAGTATATGCATAAGATAAGAGGTATTTAACTTTTCAAAACTGTGGTTAAAGTCTACTGACGATTTGGTAAAGCACCAATGAAATGCATATAGACATTGCTTAACCACCAACAAATAAATTTCATATATATATATATATATATATATATATATATATATATATATATATATATATATATGTATATATATACATATATATATATACATATATACACTCAGGTCTCGTTTTATGGGATAGATGCGTTTCAAAAAAAAATCGCATAAATCAATTTCGCATAAAACGATACTTCAGCTTCATATAAAAACTAAAGATTCGTTCCAAAATTCTGAAAAATTGCATGAATTCCAATTTTAGTTAAAAAGTCAAAATAAAATCGCATTAAAAAAATCAACAAAAATACATACATATATGTTAAGTATATTAACGAACATTTATATTGCTATATTAAATTGAATTAAGATTCATAGGCTAATTGTTCGAAATTTGTTTTTAAATCTCAGAAAGACATGATAAATATTCCAAGGCACAAAGGAAAGTCAACATCAGTTTTATTCAACTTACACAGCAGAGCAGAACAGCTGTTTTCGAAAGCCGCAACACTTTCATCCTCAGTTCTCATGTGTATTGTGTTTGTCACCACTTATTAGGTGGCTTAGTTGAATGTGATAACAGTTCCTATTTATATAAATATTAATATGAAAAAGAATCCGAGAACTGTATCAATATGATGTTAACATGTTATTGTTTTAATACCTGTGTTAACGTTTGATTATTTTCTTCATGTCCCATTTTCAAACCAAAAATGTTTGACTTAGGTATGATGGAACAAAAAATTCAGCAAAATGGGAAATGAAGACGATAATCAAACGGTAACACGGGTATTGAAACAATAACATGTTAGGATCAGGTTGATACAGTTCTCGGATTCTTTTTCGTAATAAAATTTGAGTAAATAGAAACTGTTATCACATTCAAATAAGCCACGTAATAAGTGGTGACAAACACAATACACATGAGCACTGATGATGAAAGTGTTGCGGCTTTCGAAAACAGCTGTTCTGCTCTGCTGTGTAAGTTGAATAACTAAAATCTGATGTTGACTTTCCTTTGTGCCTTGGAATATTTATCATGTCTTTCTGAGATTTAAAAACAAATTTCGAACAATTAGCCTATAAATCTTAATTCAATTTCATAAAACTATATATATTTTACAAAACGAAATATGTATATTTGTTGCGTAGTTAAGCAATGCCTATATGCATTTTAGTGGTGGTGCTTTACCAAATCGTCAGTAGACTTTAACCACAGTTGTAAAGAGTTTCAAACCTCTTATCTTATGTAAATACTTTTAAAACCCATTTGAGAACTCACGAATGAAAATGATTTTCAAAAATCAAATAGATTCATATAGAGTACTATTTATGTGTTGGGTTTTGTTCATATGAGTTTCATAACCTACTATGCTTATTCTGGTGTGATTTTTGAAAATCATTTATATTTGTGAGTTCTCAAATGGTTTTTAAAAGTCTTTACACAAGATAAGAATCACTCACTCACTGCACCGTAGTTAAACAAAAAACACCAGCTAATAAAAAGAAAAATCCCCAGTTTGTTTCTCCAATAATACACACACACACTCATACATACATATCGTCTACGCATAGAAAAAAACACAAAATAAAACAAACTGTAACGACTATATAAGTGATGCAAACGAGGCATATATTAAACACGGTAAAAAAGCCTAAAAATTTAAAAATATGTTAGAATGTAAAAAAAAATCTTTCATTAAAAAATCGCTTAAATTCGAATCCGCATAAAACGAGACCCGAGTATATATATATATATATATATATATATATATATATATATATATATATATATATATATATGTATGTATATATATATATATATATATATATATATATATGTATGTATATATATATATATATATATATATATATATATATATATATATATATATATACTCATGCGTATTAACTTATACACGTGAATATACATATATCTCTATGTACTTATTTACATATATGTAACCTTCTCCGAGAAAAGGGACCTAGTGTGTGAAAATGAAGTTTTGAAAAAAACGCATTTAAAGTTTTATAACGCATTATCACTTTGAACACACCTTGAGTTGGGAGATTTGGTATGGTTAGTTATTGTTCAAAGCTACCAAAAGTGTTCAATACAGCACTTAAACTATCTTGAACTTGAGCTTGATTCAAAGATGTTCAATATAGCACTTTAACTATCTTGAACTTGAGTTTGATTTTTACAACAACAGCACTTTAACTGTGTTGCTTTCTCTTTCTTAAAAGACTTGGTTTTTGCTTTCAAAATAAGAGAGTGATTTTATTAGTAATTATTTCCAACTTATATACTAATTTTACAATAAGGGTTATGCTTAATTTACTAATAATATTTCTGTTGGGTTTACAATAAATTTTAAGTTTAATGTCAATGACAAAAATAAGTGGATAAGCCAATTAATTAAAGTTACAATAAACAACCAAAGAACAAAAAATATTGTTACAAAGTTTAAAAATAGATTCAAATATAACGACAATGTGGCTATATGTACTTGGCAGCACTGTCAAACCATCTCTAGTTGTCAAAATGTTACAACCCTGGTCAACACCATGCAGATAATATTTGAATTAACGGAAATGGAATATTCCGGATACATCGTTGAGAATATACAAGATCATTCGAGGCTGTGCAATAATAAGTGTAAATAACAATAACGAAAAACCTAGCAACATCAATGCTAAGAGATGATGATGTTATTCTTAATGATCTTGTACGCAAGTATTCGCTGCTAATAAAAACTAAACATGTACATCAATATACACACAAATATACACAGCAACATGCCCACATAGCACAAGAAGAAACAAAACTACACAACACACAAAACACTCATACATACAACCACACATAGTTACAATAAACAAAACACAAGACAGCATTGTCATATATACAAACACACGTATATAGCTACATGTTAAGTAAAGCACAACCAACAACAACCATGACCAGATGCTTCGCGAAGTTACCAGACGTCGTCATTTTGCTATATAAAGACGCTGCCAGTGAACAGCGGGATTCAGTGTGATTTTAAATCTAGACGTGTTTACATCGCTAAGTGTTTAGTAGTACAAATACTCGTGTTAATAAAATAGTAAATAAAGTGTTGCCGCATTATATTTCTAAAATTAATTGTCTGTGTTTTTAATTTGATGCAATTTAACGAATCCTTGAAGGATAAGTAAAAAGCGTTTTTACGAAAAGGTCTAAAAACGTAACAATTGGTGTCAGAAGTGGAATTGCAAAAATAATTAAAAAGGACATTGCAATTTAAGGAAAAAAAAAGGACATTAAAAAAAATATAATTATGAAATTTGATGAGCTAAAAGTTGAACAGCTAAAAAAGGAGCTTAGTAAGCGGGAATTACCAACAGCAGGTAACAAGGCTGAACTGCAGAAGAGGCTGATAGATGAGTTTAAGAATCGCGGCATCGACATCGGGACATACGAGTTTGAGGACAAAGACGATGTAGAGGTATGTCCTCCTGCTACGACCAGCAGCATGGACATAAATTCAATGTTCGCTGCTATGATGATCCAGATACAGGAAGCAACAAGGATCAGCACTGAAAAGCTTGTAGCCGAAATAACTGAAATAAAGCAGAACTCGGAAATCAGCACTGAAAAGCTTGTAGCAGAAATACAGGAGTCAAATAGAGCCACGAACGAGACTCTGGTAGAGATTTCTGAGGCCATTAATAGGAGGGTGGATTCTATTGAGAACAAATTCTCAGAGCTGGCAGAGAGAGTCCAACATCTAGAAAGCGGTGGCCTAGAACAGCATGCAAAAGAGTTCGAAGAAAAATTTCATGCTCTAGAGGACAAAGTGCATAACCTTGAGCGTAGTGGCGGGACAGTACGAGCAGTTGCGGAGGTTTCTGCGCGAATAAAAGCGCCATGCTTTGACGGCAGCGTACCATTGGGCATCTTTAGATTCCAGTTCGAGACGGTTGCTAGCAGAAATGGATGGGATGCTGAAGAAAAGGCCATAGAGTTAATTTTGTCCTTAAAGGGTACAGCCGCAGAGGTACTTGAGACCGTGCCAGTAAGCAGCAGAAACAACTATAATGAAATAATGGCAGCATTGCAGCGCAAGTATGGTGGTGAGCACAAGCGCGATTTATACAGAATGGAATTGCGATGTAGAGTTCAAAAGCCTAACGAGTCTCTACAAGATTTCGCAATGGAAATCGAGCGTTTAGTGCAGCTCACATATCCAGGCGAGAGTCACCCGTTCCTGGACCACTTTAAAACTGAGGCGTTCGTTAATGGCATTCGCGACTCTGATGTCAAACTGGCTGTGTGCGCAACGCAGAAATCCACTTTCGCTGAGACTGTTTCATTTGCGCTGGCTCAAGAGACTGCAAGAATGGTTTTCAAGCCACAGATATGTAAAGTGCGGAATGTGGAGGTTTTGCCCGAGGAGGATAACAGCCTAGTCGCTAGTTTTAAGGAGGCAATGCGACAACTGTTGGCGGAAGGTGCTACCAAAGAAAAGCCTAAATGCTATAACTGCGGAAAAATTGGTCATTTTCAGCGCAACTGCAAAGCACCAAGAAAAAGAGGTAGATCTGTTTCGCCACCAAGAAACAGCAAACGGGTGAACCAAACAACAGCACAAGAGTCCCCGTTAAACTAAAACGAGCTAGCGCTAAGGGGCAAGAGCTAGCTCCCACAAACGAGGGCCCCACAATCTCCATATCAGTGATGCAGCAGAAAAATAGCAATCTTACTGCGTCTGGACACATCAACGGGGAAAAGCACGTACTTACCATAGACACAGGGGCGTCGCAGTCAATAATAAGGCCCGATATAGTAAAGGGGAAATGCGATCGTTTAAGCAATATACGGCTACGTACAGCTACTGGAGAGCCTGCCACTGTCTATGGTAAGATTGAAGTGAAGGTGACTATAGCCAACATCAACGTGAGGCATGTGTTTATTGTTGCCGATATTGTCGATGAGGTAATTATTGGAGCCGATTTTATGATTAATCATGGCATTAATCTACACATGGGGCAACAGCTGATGATTTGGCGTAATGTGGAAATACCCCTTGATGTTGGGTATGACAGCAAGCCGCAAGTAAGAAAAGTATTTGCTATTGAGAGTCAGACGTTACCGCCGCAGTCTGAAACAGTTATATGGGCGCGTATGAAGGGAGATTGTGAGGACAATCGGTTGTGGGTTGTAGAACCAGCAGATCTAAAGAGAGAGCTTATAACAGCAAAAGCTCTAGTAAAAACTAGTAAAGGAGGAATAGTCCCTATAAGAGTACTTAACTTGGCAGACCATGAAAAAGTCATCAAAGAAAATTGCGATATTGGCCAGTGTACTCCAGCAGAGGCAATAATAAACTGTGAGAGGAAGATAGAGCCTACCAATTTGTCCGCCAAAGAACGTGAACAATTTGAGGAATACGTAGGAAAATGGGTAGCAGGACTGTCAGCGACAGAAAGAAATAAAGCCAAACAGTTGCTAAAAAGGCATGCCAGTATCTTCGCCATGGGAAACCAAAGTCAGGGTAGAACTGCATTGGTTAAACATGAAATAAACACAGGCGAAGCTAGGCCGATTAAACAGCCACCTAGAAGTGTACCCCTAGCAAAGCGAGATGAAGTCAAAGAGCTTGTAAGAGAAATGGAGCGTGAAGGCGTAATTGAGCCATCTTCTGGTCCTTGGAGTTCGCCAGTAGTCTTAGTTAAAAAGAAAGATGGCAGTACTAGATTCTGCGTAGACTACAGGAAGCTCAATGACATAACCAAGAAGGACAGCTATCCGCTCCCCAGAATCGATGACACCTTGGACACGCTAGCTGGTACGAGATGGTTCTCTACGCTAGACTTGCGAAGCGGATATTGGCAAGTGGAGATTGCAGAGAAAGACAAGGAGAAAACTGCCTTTAGCGTTGGTAACGGATTATGGCAGTTCAAAGTTATGCCGTTTGGTCTCTGCAATGCTCCGGCCACATTTGAACGCCTAATGGAGAAGGTACTGAAAGGACTCCACTGGAAGACATGCTTGGTATATCTGGATGACATAATCGTGATGGGGAAAACTTTTGATGAACACCTCAAAAACATGGCAGAAGTTCTTCAACGGATATCATCAGCTGGATTGAAACTCAGCCTGAAGAAATGTGCATTGTTCCAGAAAGAAGTGAAGTATTTGGGGCATCGTGTTACAGCAGACGGAATCTCAACAGATGAAGATAAAATACAAGCAGTAAGGGACTGGCATCAACCTAAAAATCTTCATGAATTGCGCAGCTTTTTGGGCCTTTGTACATACTACAGACGCTTTGTGCCAAATTTTGCCAGTGTAGCTGCAAGCCTGCATGAGCTGACAAAGAAGTCGAGACCATACCATTGGGGCGAGCCACAAGAAAAGGCATTCCAGAAACTTAAAGGATTATTGTGTACGTCACCAGTACTAGCGTATCCCATACCTGGAGAAAAATTTGTGCTGGATACTGATGCGAGCGGCTATGGCATAGGGGGCGTGCTCTCCCAAGTAGTTAATGGCACTGAGAAAGTCATAGGATACTATAGCCGTGTACTCTCAAAACCTGAGAGGAACTACTGTGTGACACGACGTGAGCTTCTGGCAGTATTGGAATGCATTAAACATTACCATAAGTACCTGTATGGTCAACACTTTACATTAAGGACTGACCATTCCGCACTGAGATGGTTATTGCAGTTTAAAAATCCTGAAGGGCAACTGGCAAGGTGGATTGAGCGCCTGCAGAGCTACGACTTCAGTATTGAGCATAGAAGGGGCACAAAACATAACAATGCGGATGCTCTTTCGAGAAGACCCTGCTGTTTAGAGTGTAAACATTGCGTTAGAACCGAACAAAAGGAAGGCGTTGTTGATGTTCGGCTAATGCACATCGACTCTGATGAAGACTGGTCAGCGGCACAGAGGGACGACAATATACTGGGAAAAATTATAGCAGCCAAAGAGGAGGACAGAAGACCGTCCCGGAATGAAATTTCGGCTGAGAGCCCACTCGCCAAATCTTATTGGGCTCAGTGGAACAGCCTCAAGGTAATAGAAGGGTGCCTATACCGCGTATGGGAAAGTGTAGATGGCAAAACAACTTCAAATTTGGTAGTTGTGCCATGCTCCAAGATAAGTAAAGTTTTGCAAGAATTTCACAATGGACCTAGTGGCGGTCATCTTGGAGTCACAAAAACACTTGAGAAACTGAAGCAGCGTTTTTATTGGGTTGGATGTCAACAAGCCGTAGCCGATTGGATAGCAAACTGCCCACAGTGCATAGCAGCCAAAGGCCCAGCAAGAAGAAGCCGGGGACAGCTACAGCAATACAACTCAGGAGCACCATTCGAGCGGATCGCAATGGATGTAGCAGGTCCTTTTCCCGTCACTGAAGCCGGAAATCGTTATGTTCTTGTGGTAATGGACTATTTCAGTAAATGGCCAGAGGTATATGCTATACCTAACCAAGAAGCAAAGACAGTTGTAAATGCATTCGTCAACAACTGGGTATGTCGCTATGGTGTCCCAATAGAATTACATTCCGACCAAGGAAGGAATTTCGAGTCTGCCATATTCAGGGAAATGTGCGAATTATATGGGATAAAGAAAACCAGAACAACGCCGTTGCATCCACAGTCTGATGGCATGGTAGAGAGGTTCAATCGCACCTTAGAAGAGTACCTGCGAAAAGTGGTAAGCAACCATCAGAGGGATTGGGACGAGCACATTCCCAAATTTTTGATGGCATATAGGTCAGCTGTACACGACTCCACATCGAGAACGCCAGCTAAAATTATCTTCGGGACGGAATTAAAACTGCCTGGTGACTTGGAATTTGGTGTTAAGCCAGCGGTAGAAGAAGGAGCCACTACGTCCCAAGAGCAGGAGAACCTAAACGAGCTGCATGATTTCGTGCGTAATAGAATCAAGATGGTCAGTGACAAGATGAAGGCTAGATATGACCGCGCAGCAAATTCAGAGGGATTTATAGAAGGTCAATTGGTTCTACTTTATAACCCACAACGGAAGAAAGGATTGTCCCCAAAATTACAGACTCACTGGGATGGCCCGTATAAAGTGATTAAGAGAGTGAATGACGTTGTGTACCGGATACAGAAGCACAATAGCCCAAGGTCGAAAATGAAGATAGTACATCTCGAACGATTGGCGCACTATGGAAGAGGTGATTGTATGCCTATTCGGGTCGAACAGGCTTAAGTGGGCGGCAGTGTTACAAAGTTTAAAAATAGATTCAAATATAACGACAATGTGGCTATATGTACTTGGCAGCACTGTCAAACCATCTCTAGTTGTCAAAATGTTACAACCCTGGTCAACACCATGCAGATAATATTTGAATTAACGGAAATGGAATATTCCGGATACATCGTTGAGAATATACAAGATCATTCGAGGCTGTGCAATAATAAGTGTAAATAACAATAACGAAAAACCTAGCAACATCAATGCTAAGAGATGATGATGTTATTCTTAATGATCTTGTACGCAAGTATTCGCTGCTAATAAAAACTAAACATGTACATCAATATACACACAAATATACACAGCAACATGCCCACATAGCACAAGAAGAAACAAAACTACACAACACACAAAACACTCATACATACAACCACACATAGTTACAATAAACAAAACACAAGACAGCATTGTCATATATACAAACACACGTATATAGCTACATGTTAAGTAAAGCACAACCAACAACAACCATGACCAGATGCTTCGCGAAGTTACCAGACGTCGTCATTTTGCTATATAAAGACGCTGCCAGTGAACAGCGGGATTCAGTGTGATTTTAAATCTAGACGTGTTTACATCGCTAAGTGTTTAGTAGTACAAATACTCGTGTTAATAAAATAGTAAATAAAGTGTTGCCGCATTATATTTCTAAAATTAATTGTCTGTGTTTTTAATTTGATGCAATTTAACGAATCCTTGAAGGATAAGTAAAAAGCGTTTTTACGAAAAGGTCTAAAAACGTAACAATATTAAGTATCAAGTTTCAATTATAAATAAACCAAACCGAAAAAAGGTGTTTAATTCAATTAACTAATAGTAGCAAAATATATGCAGAGGTTCGATAAACTTAAAATAAATAAAAAAACAATTAAATTATGTGTTTACATGTTGCCCCCGTTGAGTGTAGCTCAAAATATAGTCAGTGGGTGGAATCTGCTGAATTGATGAGATTGGGTTGAATTCTGTTTGAAACCTCGTTAAGGTCTGCTGTTGATATTGATAAAATATGCACCGTGAAGTCCGGTGTTGTTTGTTGCTTGCGAGGTGCAGGAATCGGTTGGCGTTTACATTTTTGTCTTGCAATGAGATAAAATAAGAAGCAGAAAGTGAGGATTATGAGTCTCAATTTTGTTTGGTAGCTGAAGTATCTCCTTCGCCCTTAGTGAGGTTTGTATCTCTGTTAGGTTTTGTAGTTGTGAACTGTACTCGCTTGTATGTATTTTATTGAGTAGTCGCTTTAGACGTGTTGAATGGGTTTGTTCTGTTATTTCCCAAAGCTTGGTGTAAGACGCCTTAAGTGAGCTGGATGTTGTCTCTTGGCCTTGTATTGACATGAACTTATTTTTGAGAGTACATTCCGGTTTCAAATAAAGAAAACCCGAACCCTTTAGTGTAAATTGATTGATATCTTTCTTACACAATCAATTATTTCTGGTAAATCAATTTATTCTGGTGATGGAGAGGGATCCAAGCATTCGTGGCCTTTATTTGTTGAACTGAGCAGTCAGATTTAGTTTCGCTGTGAAATAAATTTATTTCGCAGGCGCATATTGGTGAACTTGATTCTGTACTTTGGAACACACAAATCTATCTTCTTTGATGACGACGCATAAGTTAAGTTCAGTGTTGTCAATAGTAAAGTACTGACGACGGACGACATTGACGGCCAAAATGGATGAGCATGATTTTATTGATAATAAGGTATCGTTGAACCAATTTGGCACTGCTATAAGGTTGAATACTAAAAACTGGTCACGTTCAACTAATGGAAAATTAACGCAAAATATGACGGTGTTATTCGTGAGTCCACCTTGAACTTTCATCAATTTGTACAATTGCAATGTATGTTCTACAGGCAATTCAAGTGATTCTGGTAAATGCATTCTTATTTTGTCTATTTCCTGTTGTAATTGGTACGGAGTAAGGATATAATACCATGATGAGTATTTGTAATAATATCCAGTATTGAAAACTGTATTTCTTGCAAGTTTGCCGCACTGATCGTTATTAGAATGGATAGTGATGAGAAAATGCGGTAGATTCTTTCTTCGTATAGTTCCTTACTGACGTTGTGTATCTTGTTGTATACCTGCGATATTTGTTGATCGATTTGGTCAAATTGCTTTTTTATTAGCCCTTGGTCTGCTTTCAGGATGTTCACTTCACTTTTGTGTCTTCTGCCGGAAAGTAGGGTGCTGCTCATGTCTCATTCATTTTTGGTATGTTCAAAGTATTTGACGAGGTTTTGACACGTCGATTTATCTTGCATGTCTTCACATAAGTTGCTTAAAGCTCTGGTACAGCTTGCAAACATTTCTGATTGGGACCAAAATTCCTGTAAGTCCTAATAAATTAGGATCTGCCAGTCTGAATATGAAATTGTTGCTGATTCAATGGCTTCAAAATGTATGCCCAGCTGTTTCCCGAACTGTTTGTTGTGAATCTGTGCCGTTAATACTAGCGGCATTAAAATGATCACGGTTGTGCCAATCGAGTCACCTCTTTAGAATTGTTAATTGGTAATGGTGCTAGCCTGGAAATTGGTCTTCTGCAAACCCCCTTTGATGTCTTGACATCTGCTACTCGAATGAAGCCATCATCGCCCTTATGTGTTTTTATGATTGTTACTAGTTGCCACTGTAATGGAGCTGTCTTCCTTTACTACTACCATGTCTCCTGTTTTGATGTTGTCCTTTTGTGTGTTCCATTTGTACCGGTACTGCAGTTCGGAGAGATACTCTCGTGACCAACGCTCCCAAAACTCTGACTTTAAGTGGGTAACTAATTTCCATTTTGTTAACAGATTCTTTCCGTTTTCTGGCTTTCTGCTTCAATTTGGGAGTTTTGCGGTGCTCCTATAAGAAAATGGTCAGGGGTTAATGCCGCCAAATCGTTTGGATTATCTGACATGGGACTTATGGGTCGAGAGTTAAAAATTCCTTCAATCTCTATGACCACTGTGTCGAATTCCTCATATGTCAGTGATGCTGTTGACACACTTCTCATCAAGAGATGTTTGGCTGATTTTACAGCTGCTTCCCATAAGCCACCGAAATGAGGTGCTCTTGGTGGTATAAGTGCCTCGTGCTGTGCATTCTTTATCTATTTTTTCGACAGCCAAGTTCCCGTAAATCGCTTCTAATAATTCTGCCAGGTGATTATTGGCGCCAACAAAGTTAGTAGCATTGTCACAGTACAAATTTTTGCAGTGACCTCGTCTGCTTATGAATCTTTTTATTGCCCCTATAATTGCAACTGTAGTTAAACTGCTAACTACTTCTAGATGCACCGCCTTGGTAGCAAAGCAGCAAAATACTGCTATGTAGGCCTCTTTCCTCTGATCTTAACTGAACCCAAAATGGGCCACAAAAATCCACTCCGGAGTTAATGAAGATTCGAGCTGGACTGTTTCTGGTTGATGGCAGATTTCTTATAATTTGAGTGAGGAGTTTTGGTTTGGCCCAAGCGCATTTTATGCAATGTTGAACAATTGATCGGGTTGTTGACTTTCCCTTGATTGGCCATTATTTTTACCTTGTGTATGACTGCAGCGCTTGAGGACCACAGCGTCTATTTTGTACATTAATCGTTTGCATTAGCCCCTTTGATAACGGATCGAGGTAGGGAATCACCCACCATTGGGTGTTTGGCGTCGTGCGAAAGTTCTGATGATTCCAAACGTCCTCCTACTCTGATAATGCCATTGCTATCCAAAAAAGGTGTTAGATTTTTAAGCAGACTATTTTTGTGTACTGTGTGTGAACTGGATGTATTGTTTTTTGATTTCTGGAGCCTTAGCTAGACGTCTTGACAGAAATCTGTTGAGTGTGACAGTTTGTATAAAATGAGTTTCACACTGGTTTTCTGACACTGATAAGCATTTTTTAGCTAGTTTTACCGTATCAAGTTCCCAGAGCTGAGCAATGGTTTCTTCTAAGCTGGATTCATCTCCGGTACATACTCCGCATGCCAAAGGAGGTACATCGAGTCCGCCAACCGGTCCAGCAATAACCCAACCTAGTACGGTATTCTGTATTGTAGGTAGATCTTTGCCTAGCTGGAATTTTCCGACTGACAGCAACTGATGGTAAAACTCGGCGCACAGCAAAACATCTATTTTGGCGGGCTGATGAAATTCTGGATCGGCTAGAACGATGTTTTTCGGAACTGGCCAGTTGTTAATATTGATTAGTTGCGAAGGTTGTGGTGAATTTATATGTGGAAGTACTGCTGCTTCTAGTCTTGTTGTGAAGTTGTTGATGCGTGAGTGTAAAGCGACGTTTACTCGATACTGAGCCTTTGATCCGATTCCGATATAAATTGAGGTTGACTTGGGCGATATTCCCAGGCATTTGACTTGTCGCTCACTAACCAAATTTAGTTGCGAGCCTTAGTAGAGGATTGTCGGCAATGAATTTCCTCTTGATTTGCCTTAATCGTTATTATTGCTGTACTAAGTGGGATATATTTGTTTGGCTTCGAGGTATTACAGGTGGTACGCGATGTAGCTTCTTGGTGGTTAATAGGTGAAGGAATGTTATGCACAGCTGATTGGTGCTTAGCCGACATTTGGTTTTGTAAAACATTTCTTATTGGTTTGCTGTCATCTGGAGGGAAGCCATTTAAATGCAATAGCGTGTTGTGTTTTTTATTGCAATGAGTGCACCATCTTGAAAGGCAGGCTGTTGCTCTATGGCCAGCTTTTAGACAGTTCACATACAGTTTTTGACCTTGGGTGAATTGCAACCGAGCAGAAGGTGAAGCTTTAAGAAATTCTGTACACGCGAATAGTGGATGTGTTCCCTTTTTGCACATGTTACACATTTCATTTCGTTGATCTCTGGCTATTATAGATGTGCAAACCCTTGCCTTGTAATTTGTTTTTTCTTTATCCATAGCTTCAATGGATTGAAAATGTTTCTCTAAGAATTCGAGGAATGCTTTAATTGTTGGCACTTCTCGAGGCTGTAACAGTCACTGCTCATAGCAAAGGCGTGTGGAGTTGTCCTGTCTTTTCAATAAGAGATACAGAAGTAATGGATCCCAACTTGAAGTATCTATATTTATATTATATATATATATATATATATATATACATATACATAAATATATATATATATATATATATATATATATATATATATATATATATACATACATATACATAAATATATATATATATATATATATATATATATATACACATATACATATATACACTCAGGCCTCGTTTTATGCGATAGATGCGCTTCAAATAAAATCGCATAAATCAATTTCGCATAAAACGATACTTCAGCTTCACATAAAAACTAATGATACGTTCCAAAATTCTGAAAAATTGCATAAATTCAAATTTTAGTTAAAAAATCAAAATAAAATCGCGTTAAAAAAATCAACAAAAATATATACATATATATTAAGTATTTTAACGAACATTTATATTGCTATATTAAATTTAATTAAGATTCATAGGCTAATTGTTCGAAATTTGTTTTTAAATCTCAGAAAGACATGATAAATATTCCAAGGCACAAAGGAAAGTCAACATCAGTTTTATTCAACTTACACAGCAGAGCAGAACAGCTGTTTCCGAAAGCCGCAACACTTTCATCCTCAGTTCTCATGTGTATTGTGTTTGTCCCCATTTATAAGGTGGCTTAGTTGAATTTGATAACAGTTCCTATTTATATTAATTTTAATATGAAGAAGAATCCGAGAACTGTATCAATATGATGTTAACATGTTATTGTTTTAATACCTGTGTTAACGTTTGATTATTTTCTTCATGTCCCATTTTCAAGCCAAAAATGTTTGACTTAGGTATGATGGAACAAAAAATTCAGCAAAATGGGAAATGAAGAAGATAATTAACATCAGGTTGATACAGTTCTCGGATTCTTTTTCGTAATAAAATTTGAGTAAATAGAAACTGTTATCATATTCAACTAAGCCACCTAATAAGTGGTGACAAACACAATACACATGAGCACTGGTGATGAAAGTGTTGCGGCTTTCGAAAACAGCTGTTCTGCTCTGCTGTGTAAGTTAAATAACTAAAATCTGATGTTGACTTTCCTTTGTGCCTTGGAATATTTATCATGTCTTTCTGAGATTTAAAAACAAATTTCGAACAATTAGCTTATAAATCTTAATTCAATTTCATAAAAATATATATATTTTACAAAATGAAATATGTATATTTGATGCGTAGTTAAGCAATGTCAATATGCATTTTAGTGGTGGTGCTTTACCAAATCGTCAGTAGACTTTAACCACAGTTGTAAAGAGTCTCAAACCTCTTATCTTATGTAAATACTTTTAACAACCATTTGAGAACTCACGAATGAAAATGATTTTCAAAAATCAAATAGATTCATATAGAGTACTATTTATGTGTTGGGTTGATTGAATATTCATAGAAAGCAGACGTGACTATCAAAAAATAATATTTTATTGTTATATTTTAGTGAATTTTCATTAAAAAAAAAGAAAAACAAACTTTATATATTTTATTGTTGAAATGGATAAACCTCTAATTCCTTCAGTAAAGCAATTGAAGAAACCTCCTGATAAAATGTGGGACAAATCTAATCTTCATGATTATGATAAAAACTTTCTGTCAAATATTAATAATGCTTCTGGGACGTCTTCAAATCTTCGTCGTTCAGTCATTGATTCTGGTGTCTCTTTTAATATTGTGAGTGATGATGCCTTTAATTTGGATTCACACTTAGACAAAACTCGTCAATATAATTTATCTTTGCAACATTCGAATGATGTTGCGCTCTCCAGTTTCCTTTCCCAACATGAAAATTGTGATATGGCGAATTATTCAGTTGATACTGATTTTGAATTTACCAGAAATAAAAAATACAAAAGAAACTCTCAGGGGAATTTAAAGGTCGATTTATCTAATTTTAAATCTGCAGAAGTTGACATTAGACCGTCTTCAAGTCAAAATAGGTTTGCAATTTTTGAGAATTTGGATGTTGAATCAAATACAATCAATAATGTACAAATGATTCCGAAGACGAAAAAACAGAAAAGTATAAAACAATTTTGTCCACCAATATTTCTTTATCGTGTCAACATTAAATCTTTGGTCGATCAATTAAAATTTAAGGGTATTGATTTTAAAATAGTAAACAAAAGTAATTTTAAAAGTAAACTTTATTTACGTGATGTTTCAGCTCATTCAGAGATGATGCAAATTCTTAGGGATTCCTATTCATTTACACCTTTGGAATTGAGACGTCAGTCTTTAGTATTACGTGGTCTTTATTTTGATACCAATATCTTGGATATTGAATCTGACTTAAACAAAATTGCACCTGAAACAATTCATTCCGTCTCAAAATTTAAGACATCTTTTTCAAAAAAAAAAAATAATTTAGAAACTGGGCTTTTCTTAATTTCACTTAAAGAGGGAAAACGCTTAAATGATTTAACTGGTATTCGATTTGTTTTGAATCAGGTAGTTACTTGGGAAAAGCCAAAGAAAAATCAGAAAGTAGTACAATGTTATCGCTGCCAAAATTGGGGACATATGGCTAAAAATTGTAACCGTTCTTATGCATGTGTTAAATGCTCTTCAGATCATGAACCTGGTAAATGCACTTTTGCTTCTGATGCTGACAGTCAGCCTTTTTGCTTTAATTGTCAATCTTATGGCCATCCAGCAAGTTGGCGTGGTTGTTCTTCATATAAGAAGTATTTAGAAAAAAAACAAGTAAAAACGTTATATTCGACCGGGTCGAATCTTAAATACCCTCCAAATATTTAGTAAGTGAATTTGAAATGTTTAACTTGGTGGGACAGAGTTCCTTTATATAATATCGTACGTCAACGCCCAGTAAAGGGGGCGGGGTTCAAATATATACAATATCATGTTTTCCACAGACGAACGTATGGGCATTGCTAGACCGTCTTAGACTTCATCACAATTCTCTTTGGAGGGTATAAAAACTGTATTTTGGCGGGGTCGCTCTGGCAAGGGCTGTGGGGGAAACATTTCACCTTTGTCATAAAACTCTAAAAATAAATGCTTGAGATAATTATATACAAAATTAAAATTTCTTTTTTTTTATAGGGTCATTTAGAGGGCAAAGGGGGAGAGGGGATAGGGTAGAAACAGGTAGACAAAAAACTCTAAAAATAAATGCTTGGGATGATTATACACATAATTAAAAAAATTTTTATTTATTTTTAATAGGGTCATTTAGCGGGCAAAGGGGGAGGAGGGGGGTAGGGCAGCAACAGGTAGTCATAAAACTCTAAAGATAAATGCTAGGGATGATTCTATACAAAATTTAAAAAAAAAAATTTTTTTTGGTGGGGTCATTAAGCGGGCAGAGGAAGAGGGGGGGGGGGGGGGGTAGGGCAGAAATCCGCAGTCATGAAACTCTAAAGATAAATGCTTGGGATGATTCTATACAAAATTTAAAAAAACATTTTTTTTGGTAGGGTCATTTAGGTGGCAAAGGAAGAGGGGGGGGGGGAGTAGGACAGAAATCGGCATTAATAAAACTCTAAAGATAAATGCTTGAGATGATTTTATACAAAATTTAAAAAAAAAAATTCTTTTTTGGTAGGGTCATTTAGGGGGCAAAGGAAGAGGGGGGGGGGGGGTAGGACAGAAATCGGCAGTCATAAAACTCTAAAGATAAATACTTGGGATGATTATGTACAAAATGTAAAAAAAAAAATTTTTTTTTGGTAGGGTCATTTAGGGGGCGAAGGGGAAGGAGGGGGTAGGGCAGAGTAGTACCACGTTTCGTCTCAGCTTCGTCATTACAGCTTAAAAGTGTTATTTTTAAGGAATGTAGGCTTAAGTAAAACAATTTGTTAAATTTTTATGCTATTTTTGCCTATAATAACGCCCACTGAAGTGGGCGGGGTCAAAAAATATTTTTATTTTATTTAATGGCTCCAAGTTTAAGGCGTTGGACCGTATTTGGCATAAAAATATATCATTTGCTTAACAAAATAACCAAAAAACTTTAAAAATTATGTTGTTTTTTCTGGGTTGGTTTAGTTCTTCTTAGGGAACTTTTTTCCCTCTTGCCCGATTTAGCCCATCTTCGAACTTAACCTGCTCTAAGCTTTAAAATATATTTATGCCAAATTTCAAGAGTCTAGCTCTTTTCGTTTGGACTGAATCGTGATTTCCACAGACGGACGGACGGACGGACATGCTCAGTTCGTCTTAGATTTCATCACTGATCAAGAATATATATACTTTATAAGGTCTGAGATGGATATTTCGATGCGTTACAAACGGAATGACAAAGTGAATATACCCTCCAAATTCTTTTTTGGAGGGTATAAAAATGTAACAATGATAACTAAATCATTGTAGACTACTTGTAGGGTTAGCCTTCAAGGTATTTTTAGTATTCCTATCCCTATCAAAAAAAAGAAATTTTAATTTTGTATATAATTATCCCAAGCATTTATTTTTAGAGTTTAATGACAAAGGTGAAATGTTTCCCCCACAGCCCTTGCCAGAGCGACCCCGCCAAAATACAGTTTTTATAGCCTCCAAAGAGAATTGCGATGAAGTCTAAGACGATCTAGCAATGCCCATACGTTCGTCTGTGGAAAACATGATAATGCATATTTTTGAACCCCGCCCCCTTTAGTGGGCGTTGACGTACGATATTATATAAAGGAACTCTGTCCCACCAAGTTAAACATTTCAAATTCACTTACTAAATATTTGGAGGGTATTTAAGATTCGACCCTGTCGAATATAACGTTTTTACTTGTTATATTTCTTTTAATCGATCATTTGTTTACAAAATTATTGAAATATTTTAAAGACATATAACGGTTTCGTTAGCATCAGGTATCAAACAAAATATTTTAAAGAAAAAGAAATAGTGTTTTTTACCTTACTTGAGACAAGAATAAATTCTTGACATCAGTTTTACAATACTTATGAAAGAGTGAAGTTTAACTGAAAGTAAAATGTATTAACAATTTAAATAAAATAAAAAAAATACAAATTCAGTGTTTTTAATATTCTGGTCAATGGGGACCAGAATCAACTAGTGAACTTGAAAAATACTCCTACATTAAAATGGTGCCGAAACCCGGGACACGTCCATGTGCTGACAAATAATCCCACAACTTTAGTGACAATAATTCTACTGCCGTCCTGCCTACGGTCAACTACATATAACGTACGTGCTGTACAAATTTTCCTTCCGAATTCCGAGCTGAATTCAGGAAAATGACTTCAACTCTACAAGCCATCGAAGATCAGAAGAAGATCTTAGCGCATATTGAGCGGGTCACCAAATCTTTCGAAACCAAACCGAAACAGACGTTATAAAAGGGATACGTTCATACTCTCCTAGAGGATTTAGAATGCAGTTTTAAAGTCTTTAAGGATGGACATGAACAGATTCTAGAAATGGTTCGAGAAGAATCCATCGCTGTAAAGTATGTACCCTACCTCAGCAGTGATACCTTTTACAAATGCTATGATGCCTACGTTTTATTAAAGAGTAAGTTTCTCGATATCATGTATGAATTTGATACTCCACAGACTCCAACCGTCCACGCAAGTACTTTCGCTGCCACTACCCGCAACGTGTCCTTCTGTGCTGCAGCCAGACTTCCAAAAATAGATTTGCCAACCTTTTCAGGGGATTATTTAGAATGGATCTCGTATCGGGATATGTTCAAGACGCTGGTACATCAAAACCATTCCCTTACTAAGGTACAAAAATATTTTTATTTGAAGTCTTCATGTACTGGAACACCACTGAGCAAGGTCAACGAGTACCCAGCGACAGAATCTAGCTATGATTTAGCATGGGATGCTCTCGAGAAGAGGTTTCATAACAAGAGCAAGCTGGTAGAACAAATTTTAAAGCGGTTTTTTCCCATACCTCATTCTGATGGTACTTTCAAAAATATTAAAGAGCTATTGGATACAACGCGAACGTGTTTATCTCAACTCAAATCATTGGGTATCGATATCTCCACTTGGGATTCTATTTTGGTATATTTAATTACGCAAAAACTGGAAATGCAAACGCGTAAAGAATGGGAGCAATCTCTCAAGGCCAGCACTTCCATCCCGCCGATGTCTGAAATGCTAACTTTTCTGGAAACTACTTTTCGTACTCTCGAATCTTTGGAAGAAGAATCTGCTCCATCAACTCGGGTCTATGGTAAAGACTATCGCAAAAAACCAACTAGAATTGTACAGGCTCACACTGCCTCAACTACAACTGACTACGACTGCCCCTGCTGCAGCAAACGTCATCCTCTCTACAAATGCTTCCGGTTTACCACACTCTCCTCAGAAGAGAAGAAGAATCTCATAAACCAGCATCATCTTTGCAGAAACTGCCTCAACACTGGACATTTACAATCGTCATGTAGACTGAGTACCAGATGCCACATCTGCCGTGAACCTCATCATACAATTATCCATAACGAGTTTGGCAAAAACATTTCTAACCAAACAGCTTCACCACCTGTGAACAATACTAATGGAAACAAGACTTTCCAGTCCCCTGCTACTACATCTACACCAAATTCTGCTGCTGTAAGTACAAATATATCGAATTTTTGTGCATCTAATTTAAATCCGGCATTGCTGCCCACTATTACCGTGATAATAAAAAATTGTAATCGAACTTTTTCCGTGGATCACAATATCATTTATATCAGAAGAGCTTTCGAAACTTTTAGCTGTTCCCAAGTATCCTACTCGAGTGAATGTTTCTGGTATCGGAGGAAATCAAGCGATAACTGTGAAGAAATCCGTTCACTTCTCAATTCACTCCAAATATGAATCAGATTTTGAGTTACCAATTACGGCCCTCGTAGTGCCCAAAGTTACTTCATACGCTCCTAACAAAATTTATCCTAGCTTTATTCCGGATCTGTCCACATACTTTCTTGCAGATCACGATTTTCTTTCTCCAGGAAAAATTTACATCCTCCTTGGAAACGACGTCTATGCTGGTTTGATACTGCCTGGGATGAAAAAGTTTGAAAATAGTCTCCTATTACAAGAAACTCATTTTGGCTGGATGATATCTGGGTCTATGAAGTCTCCTACGACAACAACTAAAATTTCTGTCAACCTTTGTTCTCTGGATGAACAGTTACGCATGTTTTGGGAACAAGAAGAATTACTATATTCAAAGCCGCTGTCCTCAGAAGATGAACTTTGTGAGAAGTTATTTACTGAAACTCACTCTCGTGATGAAACTGGACGATACACCGTTCACCTTCCGTTTAAAAGGTTACTTTTAGGTCAAGACCTACCTACGTTTTCTCACACGGACTACAACGCGATGAAAAGGTTAAAGCAATTGGAATTAAGTTTCGTGCAGAAGCCGAAATTTGCCGAAGAGTATAGAAAGTTTATGTCGGAATACGAATCACTTCATCATATGGTTAATCTCGGTGAGTATCCTCAAGCAATACCACGAAATGCCTATTTTTTTTCCTCATCATGGCGTACTCAGGGAGAGCAGCACAAAAACAAAATTGCGGAAATCGAAGATCTCCACAAACGTCTATCAACGAAGAATTATCTGCCGGTCCGGCGCTACAAAACGAGTTGTCTACAATCATTACTAGATGGAGAAAACATTCAATTGGTTTTACGGCTGACCTGGAAAAAATGTTTAGACAAATCAACGTGTGTACCGAACATCAACCCTTCCAGTGCATTCTTTGGAGGAATGCCACTAGCAAAATATGTGTATATTCACTTCGTACAGTGACATATGGCACAACTTCCGCACCTTACCTCGCAATTAGAGTACTACAACAGTTAGCAGCTGATGAAGAAGAAAAGTTTCCCGGTGCGAGCCAAATACTCCGTGAAGACACTTACGTAGATGACGTAATATCAGGTGCAGATACTAGAGAAGAAGCACTTCATTTACAGCGGCAGCTTTCAAACCTTCTGAAATCTGGTGGATTTCATTTGAGAAAATGGAACTCAAACTCCTCTGTACTTATGCAGAATATCCCAGAAGAAGATCGAGAACTACAAAATTCTTTTTCTATTTATGAACAAAAAATGTCCAAGGCTCTGGGCATAAATTGGGATACTACTTATGATTACTTCTGTTTCTCTATTAATTTTACTTTTTCTGAAGATATAACTAAAAGAAGTTTACTTTCCGATGCATCTAAGTTATTCGATCCATTAGGGTGGCTATCCCCTAGCACAATCATAGCAAAAATCATATTCCAGCAGTTATGGAAACTGAAGCTCGATTGGAAAGATTCTCTGCCAGACGAAGTCCAGCGTGAATGGATCTACTTTTGATCAAAATTAAAAGCCCTTGAAGAGATTAAAATTCCCCGTTGGATTGGTTATCGCCCTAATAAATCAACAGTCGATCTTCATGCCTTCAGCGACGCTTCTAAAGTAAGTAGCTTACGCAGCAGTAGCTCGTACCACAACAGAATGTGGTGAGGTAATAATAAATTTGCTACAAGCAAAAACAAAAGTCGTCCCCCTGAAAGGCGAAACCATACCTCGTCTTGAATTGAATGCAGCGACTCTCATGGCAAAACTCGTCTCCAAAATTAAAACCAGCGTAGATTTTAACATCGGTCAAACCTTTTACTGGACTGATAGTACCATCGTTCTCGCGTGGCTGAAGAATAACTCAACACGGTTGGAAGTCTATGTGGCAAATCGAGTCGCAGCAATTCAACGATTATCTGATGTTCGAGACTGGAAATATGTTCCAACAAAAGACAACCCCGCAGACTGCGCGTCTAGAGGTTTAAGGCCTGAACAACTCATCAATCACGAGCTGTGGTGGAAAGGCCCTCAATCGCTTCAGAATACTTCTGAATCATGGCCTTCTTCTCCTACTGAAATAATTCGCGAGGAAATTATTGTCAACAATGTTGCTGTGCATTCTACAAAAACAACAATACCAGAATATCCAGAAACAACAAGAAAATTTTCTAAGCTGTCCATACTGCTACGTGTGTCCTCATACATGCTACGTTTCTACAACAAGTGCAAAAACCATCGAGACAACCGAGAAATTGGATTTCTCAAACCCCATGAATTAAAAGTAACAATGCAACTACTCGTCAAAACTACACAAGCTGTATCATTTCAAGAGGAAATCAAAACATTGAAATTGGGAAGCAGGACTTCCATTCAAAGCAACATTGCCAAATTATCCCCATTTGTTGATGAAATGGGAATTCTACGAGTAGGCGGTAGACTGGCGAACTCAACCCTACCCTACAACACTAAACATCCGATTTTGTTGTCAAAACAAAATCCCCTCTCTTTTCTTATCTTTTCAGATGCTCACGTGAAAACTTTTCATGGTAGCCTCCAGCTCATGCAGTCCTATGTATCTCGAAAATACTGGATCGTTTCAGCACGAAATCTGGCCAAGCGAGTTCAACGCGAGTGTACGGTTTGCTTTAAGTACAAAACGCAAACCTGCCAACAGCTAATGGGCAACCTGCCATCTGTGCGACTGCAACCAACACGAGCCTTCAAGCATAGTGGTCTTGACTATGCTGGTCCCATCCATATAAAAACTTCATCCCTAAGAACAGCATCAACTACAAAGGGCTACATTTGTCTTTTTATCTGTATGTGCACCAAAGCGTTACATTTGGAAGTGGTCACAAGTTTGAACGTGGACGCTTTTTTGGCAGCTTTTCGACGCTTCACCACACGCAGAGGCTTATGTACCGATTTATATTCCGACTGCGGTACAAACTTTGTTGGCGCAAATAAAGAACTTCAGATTCCCTACCATCGCAACAAGAAGTCGCTTCCCGAGCATCTAGCCGAAACGCTTGCTAACCAAGGCACAACATGGCACTTCATCCCACCTGCTTCACCCCATTTTGGCGGCCTTTGGGAGGCCGGAGTGAAATCCACAAAACATCACTTGAAACGCATCATGAAGCATCGAATACTTACCTACGAAGAACTCAGCACCCTACTTGCACAAATTGAGAGCTGTCTCAATTCCAGACCTTTGTGCCCATTATCAGCAGATCCCTCTGACTCAGATGTTCTAACTCCAGCTCATTTTTTAATCGGCGAACCGTCAAACTGCATCCCCGATGATGACCTACTTGATGCCAATATAGATCGCTTGAGCCGTTGGAAACTCGTCGAACTTGTCAACACTGGTTGAATAAACAAGTGAAAAAACAAAACTCGGAGAAAAATTTTTAAATAAAAATAGAAATTAATTGTTAAAAATAGACAGAGACTATTAAAAACTTAAGATAAACAATAAACATTGTTATTTCTTAAATAAAAATAAAAAGTTTATAAAAAAACCAAATAAATGGCTGAATGCAGTAAATGCAGATCAGCCATTAGGGGTGAAAGTGGTATTAGATGTCAAGGAGTTTGTGGCAAAGTGTATCATTATACCAAAAAGTGTGCGGTTTTAGACCAATACTCGGCAAAAGTTATAGATGATGACAATTACGCCCGTTTTATATGCGACGATTGCATGCAGTATATTCAAAATGTAGACTTTGTTTTAAAGGATATCCAAGATGGAGTAAACAAAAATAAGCAAGCATTAATAGATTATAAACATGAATTTGAAAGCTCTTTGAGACAGAATGAATCTGAAATAAAGGCTTTACTTGAAGCTATTGAAATAAGATATGAAGAAAGATTTAGGAAAATAGACAAAGTTCAAAAAATGTGTGAAAAAAATGTAGAAGTAGTTAAAAATTTACATGGAAATTTAAATGAAGTTGAAAACAAAAACAAAGATATGTATAATGCAATAGAGAAAAACAATATGAAAATGTGTAATGAACTAAAAAAGGTGATCAGCGAGACAAACGTTAAAACGAAGATGACATATGCTCAGACCGTTTCAAATAATATAGTGATGCCAGATGTTTCTAAAAATGTCCCCTTGATCATAAAACCAAAAGAAAAACAAAGTGTGGAAAAAACAAAAGCGGAATTAAATGAAAAAGTAAATCCAATGAATTTTAAAATTACGAATGTTGAAAATAGAAAAAATGGAGCATTAGTCATTCAAAGTGCGAATAGTGAAGAAAGAGATAAAATGAAAGAAGCAATACAAAATGAAATAAGTGACAATTACGAAATAACGGTGCCAAAACAAGTCGAAATGCAAATAATAGTTACGGACATGAACTTTAAAATACCCGGAAAAGAACTTTTAGAAAAAATTAAGAAACAAAATGACATACTGCAAAGAAGTGAACTAGAAGTAATAAAATTGTTTGAAACAAAAAGATACAATAAAATAATATATAACGCTAAAATAAAAGTAGATAATGAATCTTATGCTAAAGTTATGGCAAATCAAAAAATAAGTGTCGGTTGGGACAGATGTAGAGTCTTTGATGGAACAAATGTAATACAGTGTTTCAAGTGTCAAGGATACAATCATAAAGCATCGGACTGTAGAAATGATGAGATTTGTTACAAATGCCATGGAAAGCATAAAAGTAATGACTGTAGTAAAGAAGTTTTAAATAAATGCATAAATTGTATAAAAGAAAATATAAGACTTAATTTAGGACTAGATGAAAGTCATAACACTAATAGTAGAGAATGCCCCGTATATCAAAACAAGCTTGGTTTAAAGAAGAGGAGAATAGGCATTTCGGCCTAACAACCAAAGCAAATACATGGAATATATACCAACATACAAGGACTAATTAATAATTTTAACCAACTAGAAATAACAATCGAAGAAGAGAAGCCAGACTTTATAATTATATCTGAAACACATTTGACAGAGGCTGTAGATGAATCCGAAATTGAATTGAAATATTATCAACAGTTTAGCACATTATCTAATTCTAACAAAACTGGAGGAGTAACTATATATTTCAAAAAATGTTGGAACATCAAGAAAATCAAAGAATATGTGAAGGAAACAAAATATTGGATAAGTGTTTACAAAGTACAATACGAAAAAATATCAGTTTTAATAGCAGCAGTATATAGATCGCCAAGTAGTCAGAAAGCTGAATTTTGTAATGATTTTAAGGAGATAATGGAAGAAATATGCGAAGTGAACTGTGATATAGTAATAGTAGGTGATTTTAATATAGACTGGATGAAGAAAGACTTTTATAAAAATAAATTAGAAAGTATCGTGAATGATAATGGCTTAAAACAAATATTAAACGTGTATACTAGAATAACAAGGAACTCCAAAACATTAATAGACTATGTAATAACGAATAACCAAAATATTTTAGCAAAAATAAACACAGATAACAAAATAGCAGATCACGAAACTATTGACATTTTTATCAACAATGAAAATATACATAATGATGAAGTAGCAGAAGTGGAGATATTTAAATACAATAAAATCAATTTCAGAAACGAACTTGGTGCAATAATAGAATGTAATGACATAAATAATCTAAACTATTATGTAAACCATCTCGATGAAAGCCTCGAAAACACAATAAAAAAGTTTACTTTAAAAAAGAAAATAAATAAAGACTATGGTAATAAATGGTTTAATAATGAACTTAAAAATATGAAAAGAGAAAAAATTTTTAGATACCAAAGAGCAGTTATTGAAAACACTAATGAGGCTTGGAACAGCTATAAAACAATAAGAAATATGTATGAAATTAACATTGAAAAAGAAAAAAACAAATATATAGATAATAAAATATGCAATACAAATAACCAAAAAGAAATGTGGAGCAAAATAAAAGAACTAGTGCTTAGAAACCCCAAACCTGTGATAAAAACTGTGATATTTAAAAATATTGAATATAAGGATAATATACAAATAGCTAATTGTTTTTTGTAGATAGTATTAAAGAAATAAATAATTCCATTGATTACGTGCAATATGAAAATAAAATATGTGTGATAAACGTTAAATTCAAATTTCGTGCAATAAATCTACAGGAATTAAAAACTATATGTAAAGAATTAAATAATAAACCTGACTACAACAAAATAAATAACAAAATAATGTTAGATAACTGGGACTTGATAGGCAATAAATTACTTAATATAGTAAATAGATCGTTAGAAAATGGAATATTTCCAACTAACTGGAAGGAGTCCATAATTACACCGATTGAAAAAGTGAAAAATACGGTTAAGTGCGAAGAATACCGGCCCATCAATGGACTAAAAACTTGTGAGAAAATCCTGGAGAAAACTGTAAAAAACCAATTAGAAGAGTACATTGCAGAACATAAAATTATTTCAAAATATCAATCAGGTTTCCGGAAAAAACACTCATGTGAGACTGCGCTAAATTATGTTATAAACAGATGGAAATTTATGAAGAGAAATAATAAAATTGTAGCGATGTTCCTGGACTTTAAAAGAGCATTTGAAACAATCGATCGAGATATTTTATTAAAAAAATTATATATGTATGGTATACAGGGCAATGAATTAAAATGGTTTCAATCATACCTTACTAATAGAAAACAAAAAACAAAAGTTAATAATGCAAAATCAATGGAAATTCGAAACGACTTTGGCGTACCTCAGGGCTCAATTCTGGGGGCGCTATTATTTATCATATATATAAACGATATGGAAAAAGATCTGGAAAGATGTGAAATAATACTCTATGCTGATGATACTCTAATTTTCTCAGAAGCACCAACAGATGAAATATGCTATGAAAATTTACAGGCGGATATGAGCAGAATCAACAATTGGTTAAAAATGAATAAATTAAAATTAAATGAAAACAAAACAAAGATAATGGAAATCAATATGAACAATGATATAACTTTCAAAATAAATGATGTGATAATAGAAAAAGTAAATAATATTAAATACCTGGGGTTTCTAATTGATAATGAGTTAAATTTTAAAGAACATGTAGAATATATATGTAAGAAGATTGGAAAAAAAATTGGATTTTTTAAACGAATTAGAAATAAAGTATCAATTATAACATCAATAAATATATACAACACAATTATCAAACCACATTTCGAATATGGATCGACTATACTATATACGTGCTGCACAGACTCCCAAATAGAAAGACTACAAAAACTGCAAAACAAAGCAATGCGAGCTATTTTAAAATTCAACCGTTTTACGTCAATAAATTATATGCTGGAGACTCTAAAATGGATGAATATACATCAAAGATTGGAGCTTACAACAGTGATGTTTATCAAGAAGATGGAGATGGATGACGCACCTGATTATTTGATAGAACAATTACAGTATGTTGGTGATGTTCAACCCTACAACCTAAGAAATAATGATGATTTTAGATTACAACGTGCAGATACAAACTCAATACAACGTTCACTTTTTTATAAGGGACTTAAAAGATATAACATGATGCATCATAGTATCAAAGATGAAACAAATATTAATACATTTCGAAAAAAAGCTGTCAATTTTATTAGAAATACCAATGTAAATTAAATTTATTTCCGAGAAAGTATGATTTTGAAAATATTTTTTAAAAATGTAATGTAAAGTATTATAAAAATACTACTAATAAATAATAATAATAATAAAAAGACTTAAACAGAATTCTTGGGACAGATGGAACCAAGAATATCTAAGTCGTCTCCAAGCGCGACCTAAATGGAACAAAGTCGAAAGGAACTTAAAAATCGGTGACATAGTGTTACTGCTACACGAGCGAAGCGTTCCAGGACAATGGCCACTAGCTAGAGTTGAAGAATTGCATCCTGGTTCTGATGGCCTAGTATGAGTGGTCACTCTCTATTGTAACGGCAAGTACATAAAACGCCCTATCTCAAAACTTTGCTTCCTGCCCTCCAATGATGTCTATGATGACGACTATGTTACCATAAGTATAAGAACAACTGTTCTTCGCGGGGGAGAATGTTTGGGATTTTTTCCCAAACTAGGAATACTAAAAATACCTTGAAGGCAAACCCTACAAGTAGTCTACAATGATTTAGTTATCATTGTTACATTTTTATATTTCTTTTAATCGATCATTTGTTTACAAAATTATTGAAATATTTTAAAGACCCATAACGGTTTCGTTAGCTTCAGGTATCAAACAAAATATTTTAAAGAAAAAGAAATAGTGTTTTTTACCTTACTTGAGACAAGAATAAATTCTTGACATCAGTTTTACAATACTTATGAAAGAGTGAAGTTTAACTGAAAGTAAAATGTATTAACAATTTAAATAAAATAAAAAAAATACAAATTCAGTGTTTTTAATATTCTGGTCAATGGGGACCAGAATCAACTAGTGAACTTGAAAAATACTCCTACACTAGTAGAAGACTAGATTTAGCAAATGTTCTTAATTTAAATAACGTTGATTTTGCTTTTATTCAAGAAACGCATCTTAAATCATTTCATAAAGTTTATTTAGATAATTATATTTTTGTTAGAGATTTCACTTCACAAGGTGTTGGTGTTGCCATAAAAAAAAATTATTATTTTTCTAAATGAGAAATTTCTGGTTTATTGTTTCCCCATATTTTTATTGAGGTGCGTGTAAATATAAATAATATTATTAAAAAAATCTTAATTGGTTCCGTTTATATTCCGTGCAATTTCAATGCTGTTCAATTTGAAAATGGGTTAATGAACATTGCAAATTTTTCAAACGATTTTGATGCTCTAATAATTGGTGGAGATTTTAATTCTAAAAGTATATCTTGGGGGGATAGTTTGACCAATTTAAATGGTAATTTATTTAATAATTGGTTAAATCTCCACTCTCACTCATTTGTTAGACTTTGTGACTTTGTGCCTTCTTATCCTAATGGGTCCTCGTTTTTAGATCATTTTCTTTTGAGCTCTAATATTGTTGATCTTATTAGTCCAAATTACAATGTATCTACTTTATCTTCCTTTTCTGATCATTTTCCTTAAATTTGAAATTCTTAGATTTTGAGTTCATTATGATTCCTCCGGTTTCATACTCTTCATACAAAAATACCAAATGGGATGTTTTTAAGAATGATTTGACAACACTACTCGGTGGTGAATTTTTGCTGTGATGTTCATTCTGAGAAAGTTGAACTTAAATCTAATAAATTTGTTCCTTCTGAATTTGTGAAAAAACTATTTAAAATAAAATACAACTGGCAAAAAGAATTGAAGAAGATTTATAATACAACATTAAATAGATATAATTTTCGTTACAAGCTTATTTCAAAGCAAATTCAGCTTTTGAACATTTTGATTAAAGAACAAGTTAGCAAGGAAAATATTAAAAATTTTAGTAAAATTCTAGAAAAAATTGGTCCGGGTCCTCAAGCACATAAAAAAGTTTACAACATTTTAGGATATAAAAGAAAGACATTTATTGATGATTTATCAGTTAATGGTTTATTTATTGAAAATGACAGAAATAAATTAAATATATTAAGAAATCATTTTGCAGAGGTTTATATGTGGGAATTCCTTAGATAGAGATTCTTCTGAAATTGATAATTTTGTAAACACTTTGGATCAGAGTAGTTTATTTACATTCAGTGATTCTTTTTCAGCTTTAAATATTCAAAATTGCAATCGATTTATAAATGTAGATAATTTATTTTCTTTTACTAAAGAGTTAAACAACAAAAAATCAGCAGGTTTTGATAATATTTCCAATTTTGTAATAAAAAATTTTTCAATTAAAGCATTTGAATTTTTGGTTATAGTTTTTAACAATTGTATAAATAATGCATATTTCTATATGCATATTTAATGCATATAGAAAAGGCTTTTGATAGAGCTATTCATAATGAAATTCTCTTCAAAATGTCTACAATTGGTTTTGATCATCACGTAATTAAACTTTTTAAAAGTTTTTTCAATAATAGACGTTTTCGTATACAATTGAATAATTCCTTTTCTGAGTTTGGACATGTTGCTTGTGGAGTTCCACAAGGCTCTATTTTAGCTCCTCATTTATACAATATTTTAATGCCCGATTTTCCTCACAATTTTTCAAACTCAACTGGTATACTTTATGCTGATGATTCATTACTTTATGCTCATCATGAATCACCTATGACAGCACTTCAAATTGTGTCTGGTCATTTAAATAAAGTGAATGATTTCTATAATTTTTGGGGCATTAGTATTAATGCTTCAAAAAGTGAAGCAATTTGTTTGAGAAATGCCTCTGGAAAATGCGCATATCTTGTTGTGCCACAAAGCAAGAGATTAAAACTTTTTTTGAATGGAGTTGAAATTCCTATCAAAGATAAATTTAAATACCTTGGTATATATTTTAATAAACTTTTTAAATTTAATGACCATGGTAAATTTGTATTAAATAAAGTTTACAAAGTAAAACATTGTTTAGGAAGAATTTTATCGCATAAGTCTCTTCCTGTTAAAACAAAATTATTAATTTATAAAACTTGTTTAAGACCAGTGCTTTTATATGGATTTCCAATTTGGTTTACTATTTCACCATCAATAATGAATAAATTCGAAATTTTTGAGCGAATGATATTACGTTCATGTATTGGTAAAAACTTTGTTTCTCGTACGAAAAGATTTTAAAATGCTGTAATTTATGGGGAATCAATAATAACTCCTTTAAGTTCTTATGTTATTAAAATAATTAAAAATTATATTCATAGATTACATATTCATGAAAATGATATTATTAAGAACATTATTCTGTCTCAACATAGTTTTAATTGGACAAATACTAGTTACTTATCTCCCCTTGGTATGCAAAATGACTTGATTGACTTAGCTAATTTGTCTTCGGAATTTTTTCAAAAAGCTTATCCAGGTTCACATAGAGGTTAATTATAGAATTTATTTTTTTTTGTTCATATTTTATATAATTTTTTTATATATAGTTTTTAAGTTTTAACAATAAGTGCATGATTATTTTTTAGAGTTATACACTCACGAAATTGTTAGCATCGGGAGCAAATGCGTTGTCAATTTAAAATAATGTTTTTTTTAAATGTTTACTTCTTATGTTAAGTTTGGTACTGTAATATTCATAACATCGTTTCTAAGACATTACATTTCAATGTTAAATATTTCAAAATTGTTATACACATCTTTAATATCCTATTATTATACAAAATAAGGCTCAATAAATTTACTTACTTACTTACTTACTTACTTACTTATGTGTTGGGTTTTGTTCATATGAGTTTCATAGCCTACTATGCTTATTCTGGTGTGATTTTTGAAAATCATATATATTTGTGAGTTCTCAAATGGTTTTTAAAAGTCTTTACACAAGATAAGAATCACTCACTCACTGCACCGTAGTTAAACAAATGAACCACCTAATGAAATAAGGACACAGAAAAAACACTGCAGCGTGATTAAGAAAAACACCAGCTAATAAAAAGGAAAATCCCCAGTTTGTTTCTCCAATAATACACACACACACACACTCATACATACATATCGTCTACGCATAGAAAAAAACACAAAATAAAACAAACTGTAACGACTATATATGTAAGTGATGCAAACTAGGCTTATTTTAAAAACGGTAAAAAAGCCTAAAAATTTAAAAATATGTTAGAATGTAAAAAAAATCTTTCATTAAAAAATCGCTTAAATTCGAATCCGCATAAAACGAGACCCGAGTATATATATATATATATATATATATATATATATATATATATATATATATATATATATATATGTATATATATATATATATATATATATATATATATATATATATATATATATATATATATGTATATATACTCATGCGTATTAACTTATACACATGCATATACATATATCTCTATGTACTTATTTACATATATGTAACCTTCTCCGAGAAAAGGGACCTAGTGTGTGAATATGAAGTTTTGAGAAAAACGCATTTAAAGTTTTATAACGCATTATCACTTTGAACACACCTTGAGTTGGTAGATTTGGTATGGTTAGTTATTGTTCAAAGCTACCAAAAGTGTTAAATACAGCACTTAAACCATCTTGAACTTGAGCTTGATTCAAAGATATTCAATATAGCACTTTAACTATCTTGAACTTGAGTTTGATTTTTACAACAACAGCACTTTAACTGTGTTGCTTTCTCTTTCTTAAAAGACTTGGTTTTTGCTTTCAAAATAAGAGAGTGATTTTATTAGTAATTATTTCCAACTTATATACTAATTTTACAATAAGGGTTATGCTTAATTTACTAATAATATTTCTGTTGGGTTTACAATAAATTTTAAGTTTAATGTCAATGACAAAAATAAGTGGATAAGCCAATTAATTAATGTTACAATAAACAACCAAAGAACAAAAAATATTAAGTATCAAGTTTCAATTATAAATAAACCAAAGCAAAAAAAGGTGTTCAATTCAATTAACTAATAGTAGGAAAAATATATGCATAGGTTTAATAAACTTAAAACAAATTAAAAACAATAAAATTATGTATTAAGTAGGCAAAATATATGCAGAGGTTCAATAAACTTAAAATAAATAAAACAAGTAAAAACGTTATATTCGACCGGGTCGAATCTCAAATACCCTCCAAATATTTAGTAAGTGAATTTGAAATGTTTAACTTGGTGGGACAGAGTTCCTTTATATAATATCGTACGTCAACGCCCACTAAAGGGGGCGGGGTTCAAAAATATACAATATCATGTTTTCCACAGACGAACGTATGGGCAATTCTAGACCGTCTTAGACTTCATCACAATTCTCTTTGGAGGGTATAAAAACTGTATTTTGGCGGGGTCGCTCTAGCAAGGGCTGTGGGGGAAACATTTCACCTTTGTCATAAAACTCTAAAAATAAATGCTTGGGATAATTATATACAAAAATAAAATTTCTTATTTTTGATAGGGTCATTTAGAGGGCAAAGGGGGAGAGGGGGTAGGGCTGAAACAGGTAGACATAAAACTCTAAAAATAAATGCTTGGGATGATAATACACAAAATTAAAAAAAAATTTTACTTAGTTTTAATAGGGTCATTTAGCGGGCAAAGGGGGAGGAGGGGATAGGGCAGCAACAGGCAGTCATAAAACTCTAAAGATAAATGTTATGATTATATACAAAATTAAAAAAAAAAAATTTTTTGGCTGGGTCATTTAGGGGGCAAAAAAAAGGGGGGGGGGGGAGTAGGGCAGAAATCGGCAGTAATAAAACTCTAAAGATAAATGCTTGGGATGATTATATAAAAAATTTAAAAAATTTTTTTTTTGGTAGGGGCATTTAGGTGACAAAGGAAGAGGGGGGGGGGGGGGGGGGGGGATACGGCAGAAATCGGCAGTCATAAAACTCTAAAGATAAATGCTTGGGATGATTATATACAAAATTTAAAAAAAAAATTTTTTTTTGGTAGGGTCATTTAGGGGGCGAAGGGGAAGGAAGGGGTAGGGCAGAGTAGTACCAGGTTTCGTCTCAGCTTCGTCATTAAAGTTTAAAAGTGTTATTTTTAAGGAATGTAGGCTTAAGTAAAGCAATTTGTTAAATTTTTATGCTAATTTTGCCTATAATAACGCCCACTGAAGTGGGCGGGGTCAAAAAATATTTTTCTTTTATTTAATGGCTCCAAGTTTAAGGCGTTGGACCGTATTTGACATAAAAATATATTATTTGCTTAACAAAATAACCAAAAAACTTTAAAAATTATGTTGTTTTTTCTGGGTTGGTTTAGTTCTTCTTAGGGGAACTTTTTTCCCTCTTGCCCGATTTAGCCCATCTTCGAACTTAACCTGCTCTAAGTTTTAAAATATATTTATGCCAAATTTCAAGAGTCTAGCTCTTTTCGTTTGGACTGAATCGTGATTTCCACAGACGGACGGACGGACGGACATGCTCAGTTCGTCTTAGATTTCATCACTGATCAAGAATATATATACTTTATGGGGTCTGAGATGGATATTTCGATGCGTTACAAACGGAATGACAAAGTGAATATACCCTCCAAATTCTTTTTTGGAGGGTATAAAAACAATAAAATTATGTACATTAACATGTATATTAAGATGTTCCCCCCGTTGAGTGTGGCTCAAAATATAGTCAGTGGGTGGAATCTGCTGAATTGATGAGAGATTGGGTTGAATTCTGTTTGAAACCTCGTTAAGGTCTGCTGTTGATATTTATAAAATATGCACCGTGAAGTCTGGTGTTGTTTGTTCCTTGCGAGGTGCTGGAATCGGTTGGCGTTTACATATATGTCTTGCAATGAGATAAAATAAGAAGCAGAAAGTGATGATTATGAGTCTCAATTTTGTTTGGTAGCTGAAGTATCTCCTGCGTGAGGTTTGTAACTCTGTTAGGTTTTGTATTTGTGAACTGTACTCGCTTGTATGTATTTTATTGAGTAGTGGCTTTAGACGTGTTGAATGGGTTTGTTCTGTTATTTCCCAAAGCTTGGTGTAAGACGCCTTAAGTGAGCTGGATGTTGTCTCTTGGCCTTGTATTGACATGAACTTATTTTTGAGAGTACATTCCGGTTTCAAATAAAGAAAACCCGAACCCTTTAGTGTAAATTGATTGATATCTTTCTTACACAATCAATTATTTCTGGTAAATCAATTTATTCTGGTGATGGAGAGGGATCCAAGCATTCGTGGCCTTTATTTGTTGAACTGAGCAGTCAGATTTAGTTTCGCTGTGAAATAAATTTATTTCGCAGGCGCATATTGGTGAACTTGATTCGTACAGGATCTGTACTTTGGAACACACAAATCTATCTTCTTTGATGACGACGCATAAGTTAAGTTCAGTGTTGTCAATAGTAAAGTACTGACGACGGACGACATTGACGACCAAAATGGAAGAGCATGATTTTATTGATAATAAGGTATCGTTGAACCAATTTGGCACTGCTATAAGGTTGAATACTAAAAACTGGTCACGCTCAACTAATGGAAAATTAAAACGAAATATGACGGTGTTATTCGTGAGTCCACCTTGAACTTTCATCAATTTGTACAATTGCAATGTATCATTCTGTTCTACAGGCAATTCAAGTGACTCTGGTAAATGCATTCTTATTTTGTCTATTTCCTGTTGTAATTGGTACGGAGTAAGGATATAATACCGTGATGAGTATTTGTAATAATATCCAGTATTGAAGACTGTATGTCTTGCAAGTTTGCCGCACTGATCGTTAGTTGAATGGATAGTGATGAGAAAATGCGGTAGATTCTTTCTTCGTATAGTTCCTTACTGACGTTGTGTATCTTGTTGTATACTTGCGATATTTGTTGTTCGATTTGGTCAAATTTCTTTTTTATTAGCCCTTGGTCTGCTTTCAGGATGTCCATAGTGGAGTCTACAATTGACGTTTGATTTCTTAACAGGCTGAGCAGATGTGCCTCATTTTGCTTAGCTTGTGAAATCGTATTTGCCATCTCTTCTGCATATTTTGAGTCCAGTACGCCAAATAGTGAGTTTGCGATGTTTCCCACTAAATTGATTGCTTCCTTCTTGTGTCTTTGCCGGAAAGTAGAGTGCGGCTCATGTCTAATTCATTTTTGGTATGTTCAAAGTATTTGACACGTCGATTTATTTTGCATGTCTTCACATAAGTTCCTTAAAGCTCTGGTACCGCTTGCAAACATATCTGATTCGGACCAAAATTCCTGTAAGTCCTAATATATTAGGATCTGCCAGTCTGAATATGAAATTGTTGCTGATCCAATGGCTTCAAAATGTATGCCTAGCTGTTTCCCGAACTGTTTGTTGTGAATCTGTGCCGTTAATACTAGCGGCATTAAAATGATAGCGGTTGTGCCAATCGAGTCATTTCTTTAGAATTGTTAATTGGTAATGGTGCTAGCCTGGAAATTGGTCTTCTGCAAACGCCCTTTGATGTCTTGACATCTGCTACTCGAATGAAGCCATCATCGCCCTTATGTGTTTTTATGATCGTTCCTAGTTGCCACTGTAATGGAGCTGTCTTCCTTTACTACAACCATGTGTCCTGTTTTGATGTTGTCCTTTTGTGTGTTCCATTTGTATCGGTACTGCAGTTCGGAGAGATACTCTCGTGACCAACGCTCCCAAAACTCTGACTTTAAGTGGGTAACTAATTTCCATTTTGTTAACAGATTCTTTCCGTTTTCTGGCTTTCTGCTTCAATTTGGGAGTTTTGCGGTGCTCCTATAAGAAAATTGTCAGGGGTTAATGCCGCCAAATCGTTTGGATTATCTGACATGGGACTTATGGGTCGAGAGTTAAGAATTCCTTCAATCTCTTTGACCACTGTGTCGAATTCCTCATATGTCAGTGATGCTGTTGACATACTTCTCATCAAGAGATGTTTGGCTGATTTTACAGCTGCTTCCCATAAGCCACCGAAATGAGGTGCTCTTGGTGATATAAAGTGAAACATCATGCCTCGTGCTGTGCATTCTGTATCTTTTTTTCGACAGCCAAGTTCCCGTAAATCGCTTCTAATAATTCTGCCAGGTGATTATTGGCGCCAACAAAGTTAGTAGCATTGTCACAGTACAAATTTTTGCAGTGACCTCGTCTGCTTATGAATCTTTTTAATGCACCGCAAAACAGCAAAATACTGCTTAGTTGGCCTCTTTCCTCTGATCTTAAGTGAACCCAAAATGGGCCACAAAAATCCACTCCTGAGTTAATGAAGGTTCGAGCTGGACTGTTTCTGGTTGATGGCAGATTTCTTGTAATTTGAGTGAGGAGTTTGGTTTGGCCCTAGCGCATTTTATGCAATGTTGAACAGTTGATCGGGTTGTTGACTTTCCCTTGATTGGCCATTATTTTTACCTTGTGTATGACAGCAGCGCTTGAGGACCACAGCGTCTATTTTGTACATGAATAGCACCTTTGATAACGGATCGAGGTAGGGAATCACCATTGGGTGTTTGGCGTCGTACGAAAGTAGTTGAGTGTGACAGTTTGTGTAAAATGAGTTTCACACTGTTTTTCTGACACTGATAGGCATTTTTTAGCTGGTTTTACCGTCTCAAGTTCCCAGAGCTGAGCAATGGCTTCTTCTAAGCTGGATTCATCTCCGGTACATAATCCGCATGCCAAAGGAGGTGCATCTAGTCCGCCAACCGGTCCAGCAATAACCCAACCTAGTACGGTATTCTGTATTGTAGGTAGACCTTTGCCTAGCTGGAATTTTCCGACTGACAGCAACTGATGGTAAAACTCGGCGCACAGCAAAACATCTATTTTGGCGGGCTGATGAAATTCTGGATCGGCTAGAACGATGTTTTTCGGAACTGGCCAGTGGTTAGTATTGATTAGTTGCGAAGGTTGTGGTGAAATTATATGTGGAAGTACTGCTGCTTCTAGTCTTGTTGTGAAGTTGTTGATGCGTGAGTGTAAAGAGACGTTTACTCGGTATTGAGCCTTTGATCCGATTCCATTTATATAAATTGAGGTTGACTTGAGCGATATTCCCAGGCGTTTGACTAGTCGCTCACTAACCAAATTTAGTTGCGAGCCTGAGTCGAGGATTGTCTGCAATGAATTGCCTATTGATTTGCCTTAATCGTTATTATTGCTGTACTAAGTGGGATATATTTGTTTGGCTTCGAGGTATTACAGGTGGTACGCGATGTAGCTTCTTGGTGGTTAATAGGTGAAGGAACTTTATGCACAGCTGATTGGTGCTTAGCCGACATTTGGTTTTGTAAAACATTTCTTATTGGTTTGCTGTCATCTGGAGGGAAGACATTTAAATGCAATAGCGTGTTGTGTTTTTTATTGCAATGAGTGCACCATATTGAAAATCAGGCTGTTGCTTTATGGCCAACTTTTAGACAGTTCACATATAGTTTTTGACCTTGGGTGAATTGCAACCGAGCAGAAGGTGAAGCTTTAAGAAATTCTATACACGCGAATAATGGATGTGTTCCCTTTTTGCACATGTTACACATTTCATTTCGTTGATCTCTGGCTATTATAGATGTGCAAACCCTTGCCTTGTAATTTGTTTTTTCTTTATCCATAGTTTCCATGCATTGAAAATGTTTCTCTAAGAATTTGAGGAATGCTTTAATTGTTGGCACTTCTCGAGGCTGTAACAGTGACTGCTCATAGCAAAGGCGTGTGGAGTTGTCCAATCTTTTCAATAAGAGATACAGAAGTAATGGATTCCAGCTTGAAGTATCTATATTTAGATTTTTGAGGGCTAAAAGACACTCCTGAGTTTTTTCATGTAGTGTGTTGTAGTTGTCGCTTGATACCTTAATTGGTGAATATACTAGTTCTTGCACTAGTTTGCTGACCAACAATATCTTGTTGTTATAGCGATCCACCACCAATGCCCATGCGTCGTGGAAATTTTCGCCAGATGCAGTGAAGTATTTTATTCGATTTCCAGCTTTCCCAACCAAATGTGTTTTCAAATACCAAATTTTTTTAACCTCTGGTATTGACTTATTTACAGTTAGTGATGAAAATAGGTCGTGGAATTCCTGCCATTTTAGGTAATTTCCATCAAACCTTGGAATTGTTAGTTTTGATATTGGCATAGCATCTGACTGATTGCTATTTCTGCCATTTGCTTGCGCTTAGAGATTTATTTACAGCCATAAACATATATAAATAGTTCGCGTCTCAGTAACATAGACCGTATTTGCTATTTAATACGTAGAACCACCGGTGAAGCTAATGAAATCATGTGCCCGGTAAGTAACGAATGGTTTTATGTTGCTTGGCTAAACCTTAAGGAGGCATATGAGAATCCGCCTATGTTGGTTAAAAACCAATTAAAATAATTATTTAATCTTCCTTCCTTTGATAAGGAATCCAATATTGGTTTAAAAACTTTACAACGCACTATCTGACATCGCTTTTAACAGATAATTGGGATCCTATTTTAATTTTCCTTTCGATTCCCCACTCGTTTACCCACTTCTACCGACAGTTTATGAGAACAAAGTGTTCGTAATAAATCGGTTTTGTCCTCGTGGGAAAGTTTCGATGAATTTCTGATGGAAAGGATTTAAACTTTAAAATGCGTCCATGATCTTAAAGATTCGCAACAATTTGTAAAAAATTCGGGGCATAAGAACAAGGCTCATATTGTAAATTCTGCTTCTACGTCTTGTGTTTTATGACGGCATTCAGGACAACTCTTGTGAAGGTGTAAACATTTTCGGAACGATTTTTAACTGTGAAAAAATTTCATTGTTGTGTAAATTGCTTATCACGTGAGCAAGAAGTTAAGAATTGCAAAAGTGCTTTTAATTGCAGTATTTGTAATAAATGGAATCATACTTTGCTACATAGTGATTATGCTAACATAGGATAATTTTGCTACTACGTCTGACAATGCTCAAGTAGATTATTCCCTGCCTTCTACATTGAGTGGCATATCTTCGAGCAGTAATCTTACTCAACAAGTTTCTCATGTCCCTCAGAACCGAAAAGTGCTTCAGTGAACAGCTATGTTGAATATTTTTCACGAGGGTATGACTTACCCAGCTCGAGCCTTGATTGACCTAGCTTCAGAGTCTTCTTTCATCTCTGAACATATACAAAATCGCCTATTTGCAGATTCCACGAATTTCAGAGTTTCAGGAATTAATCAAATTCGATCTGCTACCAAAGTTTGTAGTTTTAAAATGGTTCTCCCTTGGATTCATCTATCCTATTGAAAACCATGGCGCTGATACCAGTTATCGTAATAGTTTTTCGAATTTACATCTAGCAGACTCTGGGTTTTACCAAACTAGGCCTGTTGATGTACTTTTAGGCGCTGATTTCTATCCACAGATTATTTTGACTGAAATTAATCTTGATATTTTCGGATCTTTGGTGGCCAAATGGACCGTATTCAGATGGATTGTTACAGGATCTCTTCAGGAATCACGCGTTCAGGTTTATTCGACCACCGTAGAGGCGTCTGCAGAAGACAATTTAAATAGAAATGTTCTTGGCTTCTGGGAGCTTGAATAAACTCCTGAAAGAAAAATAGTTTCACCCATGCTAATTTTGTGAAAATAATTATAAGAAAACGACGCGACTCTGACAGTCGTTACGTCTTTAAGAATTTCCTCACTCCATCAGCATAGGAGTTTCAAGCCAGAATGTCATGGCACAATTCTTGAGAAATGAGCCCTCTCTACAGTGCAAACCTAATGGCAAGGAATTTTCTGATATTGTGGTTAAAAAATATATTTAACTTTAGGTCATATGAAGCCTGTATCAAATGATTTTGCTAAACCTTCTCTTTCATGTTACCTTCCTCATCACGCAGTGACTAAGGCTGACACGAAAACCACGAGAAAATTGCGAGTTGTATTTACTGCATCAAACAGAACCTCTAATGGAAATAGTCTAAACGATTGCCTCTATGTGGGACCCACTTTGCAATCAGATTTAGTTCTGTTGACTTTGAGTTGGAGGCTGTTTCGATATGAGTTTAACTGCGATATTACTCAGGGGTCAAATTACCGCATTCGATATCGATCGAAATTTCCATACAATTTAAATGCAAATTTCGTTCGATATCGAGTGCCGTAATTTGCCCCCAGATGTGTAGACAAATTCGTCTCGATCCCGCTCATAAGACATTTCAGTGCATTTTTTCCGATCCTCTCCCGCAGAGGAGGTAATGACGTACGATCTACGAACAGTAACTTTTGGTGCCAACTGCGCTCCTTCCTTAGCCATAAGGACATTGTTACAGTTGGCAGAAGATTCAGAGGCTGAGTACCCTCTTGCTGCTAGTATATGTACGTTCACGACATATTAACAGGGGCTCAGATATTTCTTCTGCTTTGAAGACCCGGGATGAATTAAAACCCGTTTTGTCTTCAGCTAAATTTGAATTAAGAAAATGGACAACAAATGAGATCAAAATTGTTGTTGATTTACCGTCAGATTACTTGGTAGATTCTAAACTTTTGACCTTTGTAGAGTCCAGTAGTTCCAAAACCCTTGGTATTCAGTGGAATGTTGACTTAGATTCATTTTATTTCAAAATAGAGCCCATTGGTGAAAAGACTAGGTATACGTCTACGATAGGTTGGTTGGAACCGGTAATTATTATCGCCAAAATAATTATACAGAAAATTTTGATCGACAATATTGATTGGGATGATTTCTTGCTCTTGTCAACGGAAAAAGAATGGAGAAAATTCGTTGATTTTTATAAAGACGTAAATAGTATTCAGTAGCTCGTTTCTATAGCTATCGCATCACACAATTCGATGGTAATGAAGAAGAAACTATGTGAATTGAAACAAAAAATCTTTTCTCACATGCAAGTGTTTCTGTAATTACTTTGTGGGAAGTGTCATTTGACCGTTTTTGACGTAAGTAATTGGTGAATAAAAGTCATTGGACGTAAGTCATTGGAAATCTAGTGAGAAGTTTTTCAATTGATTTGTCAAAACAACTCACAATTTAAAACGACCCGGAAAGAATACGTTAAACAAAAAAATAATCGGCCCTAATCCCGTTGGCGTTATGATTTTAAATGTCGTTTCTATATTGTTGTCGTTTTTATCGTCGCTTCGTTGCTAAATTGGCATTCTTGAAATATATTGAAGCGAAAAAACGAAGTTATCGAAAATAATAATTAATAGTAATAAATGTTGGTAGCACTGCAATATTTTACGTTGAAACTTTTGACATTTTATTAATATTTTGAATAGTTTTGTTACTTTAAACCAGACATGTGCAAACTGACACAAACGCATTTCAAATCAGTTTTACGAATTTTGCGACTGTGTTAAGTTGAACGCAGCAAGCAGAACAAAAGCAGAGAAAACAAAAGTAGTACACTGAGTAAAAAATTAAAATTAAAAAAATTAAAAATTGAAACTAAATCTTAAAAAAAAAATCAAATATCAACATCTCCAATGATTATTTCCCCCTCGTAAAGTTTTATTCTTAATAAATCACATAGGTGTTCATCCGTTAATTTGTTGCGATATTTACTTTTAATTAATTTTAAAATGCTAAAAGCGGCTTCACAGTCGTACGTGGACCCGAACATGGAGTATAATTTAAGTATTTCCTTCTTAATAACAGGATACTTGAAAAATTCTCCATCCTCAAAAGGACGACATTGTTTTGCTAACATCAACCCAGCGGCAATTGAAGCATTCTTTAGTTGTTTTTTTTTTTCTTCAACTGTCAGACTTAGAGGAGGGGCATTTTTTTGTTGCAGGGAATTGAACATTTCATATTTTTTTTCTTCATCCAATTCATTAATATTTTTATGAATGGATATGAAATGTCTTTTTAAATTATAAAATCTTAAATTTGTGAAGATTTTATCACAAATCAGGCATTGCGCATTATTTTTGCCATTTACAAACATAAAAATTTCTTTATATTCGTCCATTTTTTTTTAAGTGCAGTTGTTTGTTTTTGTTTGTTTTGCAGAATAGCAACTGACTTTGAATCGGTAAACAAGCAGCAAGCTTTCGGACATGTTGGTGTGAAAAAACGATGAAGCTACTATCGGTGTGAAAACACGATGACTCAAAAGAGTACTAGCTGCACATGTCTGCTTTAAACCAAAAATCAAACAATGGCGAGTACTGAATTTTATTTTTCAAGTTCAAGTGAGGATAATGAAATAATGAACATAAATATACACCGGAGATAGTTGCGCCACAGCGTTGACATATTTGCCATCACAGATTCAATGTAAGTACCTTTACATTTTTATAAAATTCATTTCCAATATCAATTATGCATTGGAAATAGGGTTGCCATATCCAATAGAAAAGGAGGACAACGACCTTAAAAAAGGAGACATTTGACTCAAAAAAGAGGACTCTTTTTTAGCCTAAAATTCAAATATAAAAGTCAAGAAACTCAATAAAACATACAAAATTTCTTATTTTTATTTAAAAAATTTATATTTATGTCAATACATCGCACTCGTTCAACAATACTGTATTAACTCGAATTTTTTTTATATTATCTTTTTGGCAAAAACAATACATAACACTTATGTCTACCTATGGTTAAAAATTCCCATAATTCCGAATACTCTTTCTTAATAAAATTACATGTTGTGACTTTTTTCCTGCTGAAATGGGTTATTTCTGTGAATCAAGGAAACAAAATTATTTTGAGTTGTTTGAAGTGATTGGTCCTAAGAAATAATTGTTTTTTTCTTATAAAAAGTAGTATTTTGAGTTAAGTTGTTATTCTAATAATAAAAGATTATTTTCGTCAGGTAGTATTTTGAGTTGCAACTGTTTAATTGATTCAGGCTAAGCTAATTTTTTGTTTTAATTCGAAATATGATTGTTTTCATGAAATAAAGCTTAACTTATTCTTTGAGTTGTTACTGTTTTCGTGAAATAATTTTGTTTTTTATTGAGTTATTACTGTTTTGATGAAATAATTTTAAGACAGTTTGTAATATTATTACTTTAGCATTTTGCATTTGAGCAATACATATAGCAAAAAATGCAATTTTGATCAGCTAGAAATTTCATTATTAAGTTTATTAAACATAATAGTGAATATTTGAAATAAAAAAGTCTAATTAGTTCAATTAACAAAATGAGTTGTCCAAAAAAAAAAAAGATACCACTGTCGGCAAGTAAAAGAAAAGATATTATGGATCTAGTCAAGAGAAACATAGTCCCTAAAAAGTACTACGATTCATGCTACATAAATTTTAAATATATATTTCAAACTTTTTTAATTTAATAAAATATATATTTTAAGCTTTTTAGCGGGTGTTAGCATTTATTTAGCTTTAAAAACTTTGTTTATTTTAGTATTTTTTCATTTCGTGTTTATCTGTATTAAATACAGCAATAAATTTCATATAAAAAAAAAAAAATCAAAATATTTACTTCTTATAAACAAAAATAATTCAAAAAAATGATAGTAACTAAAACAAGTAAAAACGTTATATTCGACCGGGTCGAATCTTAAATACCCTCCAAATATTTAGTAAGTGAATTTGAAATGTTTAACTTGGTGGGACAGAGTTCCTTTATATAATATCATACGTCAACACCCACTAAAGGGGGCGGGGTTCAAAAATATACAATATTATGTTTTCCACAGACGAACGTATGAGCATTGCTAGACCGTCTTAGACTTCATCACTGATCAATAATATACATATTTACTTATAAAAACTGTATTTTGGCGGGGTCGCTCTGGCAAGGGCTGTGGGGGAAACATTTCAACTTTGTCATAAAACTCTAAAAATAAATGCTTGGGATAATTATATACAAAATTAAAAATTATTTTTTTTGACAGGGTCATTTAGAGGGCAAAGGGGGAGAGGGGGTAAGGCAGAAACAGATACACATAAAACTGTAAAAATAAATGCTTGGGATGATTATACACAAAATAAAAAAATATGTATATTTAGATTTAATAGGGTCATTTAGCGGGCAAAGGGGGAGAAGGGGGTAGGGCAGCAACAGGCAGTCATAAAACTCTAAAGATAATGCTTGGGATGATTAGATACAAAATTTAAAAAAACATTTTTTTTTTGGTAGGGTCATTCAGGGGGCAAAGGAAGAGGGGGGGGGGGGTAGGGCAGAAATCGCCAGTCATAAAACTCTAAAGATAAATGCTTGGGATGATTATATACAAAATTTAAAAAAAAACATTTTTTTTTTGGTAGGGTCATTTTGGGGGCAAAGGAAGCGGGGGGGAGGTAGGGCAGAAATCGGCAGTCATAAAACTCCAAAGATAAATGCTTGGGGTGATTATATACAAAATTTAAAAAAAAAAATTTTTTTTGGTAGGGTCATTTAGGGGGCGAAGGGTAAGGAGGGGGTAGGGCAGAGTAGTACCAGGTTTCATCTCAGCTTCGTCATTAAAGCTTAAAAGTGTTATTTTTAAGGAATGTAGGCTTAAGTAAAAGAATTTGTTAAATTTTTATGCTATTTTTGCCTATAATAACGCCCACTGAAGTGGGCGGGGTCAAAAAATATTTTTATTTTATTTAATGGCTCCAAGTTTAAGGCGTTGGACCGTATTTGACATAAAAATATGTCAGTTGCTTAACAAAATAACCAAAAAACTATAAAAATTATGTTGTTTTTTCTGGGTTGGTTTAGTTCTTCTTAGGGGAACTTTTTTCCCTCTTGCCCGATTTAGCCCATCTTCGAACTTAACCTGCTCTAAGTTTTAAAATATATTTATGCCAAATTTCAAGAGTCTAGCTCTTTTCGTTTGGACTGAATCGTGATTTCCACAGACGGACGGACGGACGGACATGCTCAGTTCGTCTTAGATTTCATCACTGATCAAGAATATATATACTTTATGGGGTCTGAGATGGATATTTCGATGCGTTACAAACGGAATGACAAAGTGAATATACCCTCCAAATTCTTTTTTGGAGGGTATAAAAATTGCTTTTCTATCTGCAGACAATGAACAAATCAAAAGGTTATGCAGCGCAATACAATAATTTTGATGGGTTTTCCGAATATTGCCGAACTTTTGTTTATGAAAACTTCCTTAAGCGTTAAGAAAACAGTTTTTTGTCTCTCCTGAAAACTTTGAAGTTTTTAAGTTAATACAGTATTGTTGAACAAGTGCGACATGTCTATCAGAGAACAGATTGAATATAATCTGCACATTCATAAATTCATTGGTTTTGCATTGCCTTAAATCGACGACAATAAAAATATGCAATGCTATGTAAGATCATTTCTTTTCTTGTTGCTTGCCTTCTTTACAATCTCTTTTTGTGATGCCGTTATACATCAATCAATGAAATAATATGATGTCACATACAAGCACGTAAAAACATTCGCACCATTCGTTCAGTATCCATTCGTTCAGCATGCACACAATCAGTTTTGCTTAAGTTTTTATATTTTATTGTGGCTACTTAACTATAAAAGTAATGAAGTGCGAAGAAATTTTAGAAAAAATTAATTGTGGCGTTTTTCGTACAATCAAAAAAACATCAAAGAGTAAAATTTGGCAAATTTATTCTGTCATACAAAAGGAAAACGAAGAAATTATTGATGGAAATGCACATTGCGGAAGGTGTAATCACTTGTTTAAATATAACGGCAAACAAACCTCAAATTTAATTCGGCACAAATGCTATGCAGCACTCAATTCATCAATTAACATAAATTCACTTAAAATTTTTTCCAAACAGACACCAAAACTATGTTGGTAAATTTGTTTCCACATAAGTTATACCCTTGTAGATACATAAATGTATTCAATCATCATTAAAACCATTCATACCATTAGTTAAGTATTCGCTGCTTTTGTGAGTGTTAGTTTACATTTGTATAAGACATGCAATGCATGCAACATATTTCGTTACGCTTGGTTTTTTGAATAATGCCATGCATTGCTTTACTGAAGGGCTTATTATTGTCAACGTGATGCAATAATTTTGTGATTGTATTCAAAACCATAAAACATACCAATCAAACCGTTCTCTGATGTCTATCACATTTTTTCAAATATTCATAAAGTGCTTGACAATTCATACAGTGATGACAACGCAGTCCCGAACGCATCATATATAGCGCTTTTTTTTGTAAAAAATTGTGATTTTTACTGACTGTTTCACAATTTTGAACGAAAATTTATTGGTACGAAATCTGTGTTATTTGGAAATTATTTTGGGCGTTTTGTTTTTAAAAATTTAGCAGCTTTGATATTTTAAAAATGTAAAAGCAGCAAAAAGTAGGACAACCCCTGACACTTGTTAAAAAAGTAGGAGGACGGATCCCGACGATCTAAAAAAGAGGACGGTTTCCGGGGAAAAGAGAACGGATGGCAACCCTGGTTGGAAATGACTTTAACTTGTCCTTGGCTCAGCCCACAGTTAGTAAAATTGTATCCGAAGTTCTGGTCGCGATGAATACCACAATTTGAAACAATGGAGTGCAAGCGATTTTTTTTGAACGAACTGGTTTTCCTGGAATCATAGGATGTGTAGACGGAACTCATATTAAGATGATTGGCCCCTGAAAAACTTCTCAACATTTATACTACAATAGAAAAAGCTTCTTCAGTATAAATGCAATGATTGTTTGTACTTCCAACCAATATAAACATTTAACACTGAATTTTCATGATTAATTATTTTTAGATTTGTGATCACAAAATACGCATAAGATATGTAGATGCAAGACACCCTGGCTCCGGTCATGATTCCTTAATTTGGAATACTAGCCGTGTAAGAAGGTTTTTACGAGAAAAGTATGAGGCAGGCAAACGTAATTCGTGGATTCTTGGTATGAAAATTTAAATAAAATCAGTATAAAGTTTTTAGGAGATGCTGGGTATCCGTTGGAACCATTTTTAAAGATGCCCCTCAGATCTGCGACGGAACATAGCGCGGAAAGCCGTTACAATTCGGTACATTCAAAAGCCCGAAACATTATAGAGCGAGTAATTGGAATGCTTAAATCGCGATTTCGATGTTTTCTTGGAGCACGGGAATTGTATTATGATTCCCAAAAAATTACACAAATCGTTAATGTTTGTGCTGCTCTCCACAATATTTGTATTCATTACAATACTTCTTTTTCCGAATGTGATGTAGAAATTGCTTCCAATGAAACCGAAAATTTTAATATAAGTAATGAAAATGATAACACAGGCACAGAAGCTACCAGAATAAGAGACGCTATTAAAAACAGTTTTCGCTATGAATTTCTTTTATTCAATATGTACATATATTTGAAGTAAAACTACTAAACTAAATAAAAAAACACTAAAATAAAAACAAATTCATGTAAAAACAAAAAAATAATATACTACGTAAAATAAACTAATAATTTGAATTTAATGGCTTTTCTAGCAGTTCAAGTTTTTTCTTTTTTTTTTATTAATTTTTTTTTTTTTATTAATTCCTCTCCTCTACGAGATTTCCTTTTATGTATTTTTAAACGTTCTTCTTCTAATTCAAACCTTTTCCTTTGATAACGGGAAATGTCTTTTAAATAACCTTTAATGGATTCTAATATATTACATTTATTTTGCTGCATTTCAGTTTGCTTCCTCAGTAATATAATCCTTTCCTTTTCACCGGATTTAGTTTTTTTTTGACGACCGAACACTTGTTTAAGTCGTGGGTACTATTCTCAACATTTACATTTTCATCAATTTCCGAAGCTATATTAAGTATTTGTTCCATTGGCAGATCAATTTCTTCCTGGTCGGCATCAAATCCTTTTGGATTTATTTGTTTTTGAAATTGTAGTAAATTTGCTACAGCCTTTTCTAATGCTGATAATGGAACTTGCTTATAAGCGCCTCCTCCAGTTGCTCTGGCTTCAGTTTTGTTGTTCGTCAGCTTCCTTTTTACTTTGAACTTCAAGTCCTTCCATAACTTTAATTGGAATTGTATTCATATATTTCTCATGAAAAATTTAATTTTGTTTTACTTACTTTGTGCCAACCGTCTTCATCACGAACTGGAGGTGCCATCTGATTTATTTTTCTGAAACTTATTTCCAAAACCTATCGAAATTCTGGGGTTTTATACCCTCCCGAAACCCCTTTGCTTAAGTAGGATTTTTTTCCATTTCGGTAACTAAAATTTCAAATTGTTTTAATGTTGTTATTATCATGTTTAATTTATTTTGATCAACTCGTTTCAAATTCGTTACTAATAATGGCGACGACAGAGGAAGAATGTTTCTTTGTCGTTACTATCTTCGTTCCAAAATGGAGGATACCGATATACTGTCGATAAACATCAATAACGCCAACGGTGATGCCAAATTGTCGTTTTAGTTTCGTTTTAAAATAAAAACGCCAAAGGGAATAGGACCGAATATTTTGTATTGTATAAATGCTTTGAGTTAAGTTTTTTGTACCACATTTTATACACGATATTACAATTACTTGTTTCTTTTTTAATTTTTTTAATTCATATCTGTGTGTATGTACTTATACATATGTAAATAAAAATTTATTAAAAAATATACTTGTTTTAAGATAGTTTTATTAAATTTTTTTGAATAACAATTAGTTAATAATAAAAACTAGTAAAAACTTTATATTCGACCGGGTCGAATCTTAAATACCCTCCAAATATAGGGTCTGCCAAATAACTTTTTGTTTTGAAAATGCTACAAGAAACTGCTGAATATGTTCTCAAATTTCTTTATTTATTTGAAAGTACAATCCTTTCGGTTAATAATGGAAAATAATTTCATTCAAATGGCTGCATGGCCCGATAACGATCGCCATTGACTGTAACGGCCACTCCTTGCTCATTTTCGAAGAAAAATGGCCCAATTATGCCTCTGGACCAAAATCCGCACCAAACAGTGACTCTTTTTGGGTGCGTCGGCTTTTCAATGTATACTTGCGGGTTTTCTGTGCCCCAAGTGCAACAAGTTTGCTTGTTTACATACCCGCCAAGATGAAAATAAGCTTCATCTGAAAAGATGATTTTTTTTGGCAAAATCGGCATCTTCTGTAAGTCGATCGCAGGCCCACTTAGCGAAGCGAAAACGCATTGGATGGTCAACCATATTCGTTCAGCGGAAGGATAAAACTAGTTATATGTCAAACCAGACATGAGCTAAATGTTACCATTCACGAAATAAGCACTAGGTGAAAAAAAACGTTAGATTGCGGACCATATATTTAGTAAGTAAATTTAAAATGTTTAACTTGGTGGGACAGAGTTCCTTTAAGACATCTCTGTACTCAATTTTAAATCTCTATTTTGAGAGAGTCATTCCGCGAAGGGCCGTTGGAGAGACGTTTCACCGCTTCTTATAGGCTTAAGGAATACAAATTGTTCAATATTTACACAATTTTTGCTTATAATATCGTACTTCAACTCCCACTAAAGGGTATGGGGTTCAAAAACAGACTCTATCATGTTTTCCACAGCCGAACGTATGGGCATTGCTAGACCGTCTTAGACTTCGTCACTGATCAAGAATATATATATAAAAAAAATTTTATAGGGTCATTTAGGGGGCAAAGGAGGAGGAGTGGAAAAGCAGAGTAGTACCAGGTTACGTCTAAGCTTCGCCATCAACGCTTAAAAATGTTATTTTCAAGGAATATAGGCTTAAGTAAAACTATTTTTTACACTATTTTTGCATATAATAACGTCCACTAAATGGGGCAGGGTCCAAAAATATTTTTCTTTAATTTTATGGCTCCAAGTTTAACACGTTGAACATTTTTTTACATAAAAATATATCATTTGCTTAACGAAATACCAAAAAAACTTTAAAAATTACGTTGTCTTTTAGAGGTTGGTTTAGTTCTTCTTAGGGGAACTTTTTTCCCTCCTGCCCGATTTAGACCATTTCCGAGCTTAACTTGTGATATTTTTCAAGATATTTTTATACCAAATTTCAAGAGTCTGGCTCTTTTGGTTTGGACGGAATCGTGATTTCCAGAGACGGGCGGACGAACATGCTGAGATCATCTTAGATTTCATCACTGATCAAGAATGTATTACATACCTTGTGGGGTCTCAGATGAATATTTCGCTGCGTTACAAACGGAATGACAACGTGAATATACCCTCCATATTCTTTTTTGGAAGGTAAAATAATAATAATATGAAATTCTTTATTTGACATGTCATAATTACTACATTCTTAATGAAATTTATGTGTTGAAAACTGTAAGCGATAAAACCGCAACATGTTCCGCCTATCATGTCGTTATAATAACTAATAACACACTACGAGTATACATTGTAGTTTTTTTTTTAAATTTTTAGGAAAGTTAGGATATTAAGTGCTATACAATGCAATCAATTTCTTAGCTAAAGCTGTCCGAAAATCAATCGGTGTCACTTTTTTCGCAAAGCTATTAGCCAACATGACTGGACAAGTATGTTTGGCTCTGGTTGTTACAAGGTTAACTAAATATATTTTGTTTATGATTTCTTATTTGTTTGCTTTTTGACATACGAGAATTACAGAAACGAGTTACAAATACCGAGATAGGTACATTATTCTGTACCATTTTTCCGACGTGATCTGATTTCGATTCATGGTAGGAATCAGGTTATGCTGCGAATTATACGCATTGAATATTGGGTCCCACGGCTCAAAGTGTTAGTTCGCACTGTGGTATATCGCCGTCAACGTTGCAAACTGCTTTAGATCGTCCTTTTACCACTACCGATGTAGATTTCGGCACTGAGGCAGTTTCATAGGTAGATACCGCAAAGTTAAAGCACTTATGCATGGTTTCTGTAGCCGACGGAAAGAAGAATATTTACAGAATTTGCATAAACGTTATAAATGGAAATCTCCTGAGCGTGATATAGCTGTAAATGATTTAGTTGCTATGTGCAAGTTTCGCCCACTGCTATGAGCAACTTTCGCCCACTGCCTGGAAGTTAGGTCGGGATGTGAAAACGTGACCAGGTAGTGATGATTCGCGTCGTCGACGTTCGAACACAAAATTGGGTTCTGAGATGACCAATCACAAAAAAATTCTCATTTTGATCACCTAATTTTATCGCATTTACTGATCTTCATTTTTTCCTAGTAACATGGACGCTCTACCAACTTTCTCTGAATATGTATTGCAGGAAGAATATGAAGAGGCGATGGAGGTTGTTATGAATCTATTTCTGTTCAATGTGGGGGATGAGGTGGTATAATGTAACTTTACGTGATTGTGTGTACTTAACGATCTACCAGCTACTTCAGTCTGTCGAGGGTTCGTAATGTTCACGCGAAGTTTATCCCATATACCAGATATAACAAGAAAATAAAGTACACACTATAACAACGATCTAAATAAACATCGTAGCTATTAAAATGCGGACGGACACTGCTCTGGTGAAATAATTGGTAGCCAGCAGTACGTATACTATATCTGCTCCATGCCCTACCCTAACCATGTCTTCCACGCTGTAAATGGAGACTCAATGTATAAGTCAGAACAACCCAGTTGAAAATAGTTTCGAACTAACTATTGGTTTATTTTTCTCTATTCACCCATATTCTTAAACATTTTGTGAAATACAAACTAATTTACTTAGAAATAACATAAAAATGATATATGAAAGTAAAGCTTGATAATTATAAATATATACATAAATATTTATATATGTAGGTATGTGAAAGTATATAAAGGCTGTTTAAATTACATAGCCAAGAACTTCATAATGAAGGGGTTGAATATTAACCAGATCAATGAATGTAGGAATAAATGTAAAATAAGAAAAATAAATAATAGAAATAACATACAGATGATTTGCTATTACATGATGGTCATGTCTAGAGTTGTGCTTTTTAGCTCAGTGAGCTGAGCGCTCATTTTAGCTCAGCTCAGTTTACTGAGCTAGTTCATTTAATAGCTCAGTAGCTCAGTGGCTCAGTAATAATGATACACCAAGGGTGATTAAAGACGTTGTAACCATATTTATAAAAGATGGCAAAAACGATAAGAATAATTTCGTGGAGTTTCAGAGACAAATATAATCCTATATTACTATATTAAATTGAATTAAGATTCATAGGCTAATTGTTCGAAATTTGTTTTTAAACCTCAGAAAGACATGATATATATTCCAAGGCACAAAGGAAAGTCAACATCAACTTTTGTTATTCAACTTAAAGACGCAACCCTTTCATCATCAGTGCTCATGTGTATTGTGTTTGTCACCTCTTATTAGGTGGCTTAGTTGAATGTGATAACAGTTCCTATTTACACAAATTTTATTGTGAAAAAGGATCAAACCAAAAAAGTTTGACTTAGGTATGATGGAACAAAAAATTCAGAAAAATGGGACATGAAGAAAAATAATCAAACGGTAACACGGGTATTATAACAATAACATGTTAACATCAGGTTGATACAGTTCTCGTATCCTTTTTCACAATAAAATTTGTGTAAATAGGAACTGTTATCACATTCAACTAAGCCACCTAATAAGTGGTGACAAACACAATACACATGAGCACTGATGATGAAACGGTTGCGTCTTTCGAAAACAGCTGTTCTGCTCTGCTGTGTAAGTTGAATAAAACTGATGTTGACTTTTTTTTGTGCCTTGGAATATTTATCAAGTCTTTCTGAGATTTAAAAACAAATTTCGAACACCTAGCCTATGAATCTTAATTCAATTTAATATAGCAATAAAAATGTTCGTGAAAATACTTACAACATAATAATCCAATATTGCCTTCAATATATTTAAGATCAATCAATAATGCGACTTTTTGAAGAGGTGGACTATGAACTAAATATATATATATATATATATATATATATATATATATATATATATATATATATATATATATCCGTTTCACTTGAATAGCCCACTCGCATATTTTTATTGTTTTTTGCTTATCCATCAATATTCTTAACTTTGTTGAACTTGTTGTTGTTGTTTTATTTTCATCATTCTCTATTGTCTTCGAGAGACAAGTTTTGTTTACTGGAAAAATACCGTTATTTATATTTGCTATTTTGATTTAAATTTGATCAGAAATGAAGGTCATTTTTTGTTTCACTTGAATAGCACATTGCAGTTTCAGTTTGATTTACAAGTGAACAGGTTGACTTCCAAGTAAAAAAATATTTTTTTTTAACACCTACAAACAAACTTGTTTCATTTAACATAGCAATGGGTCGCGGTAAGGCTTTAACCAACTCCGAACAAATAAAAATCAAAACATATAGAGATTGTGGGCTTTCTGTGACTGAAATATCCCAAAAAATAGCTAGAAGCAGAAAAGTAATATCTAATTTTATTAAGCTAGGTACGAATTATGCGAAAAACATGAAAGGTCGAGTATGTGGTGTGCTCTCTGACGCAGATAAGAGGGCTATTTTGAGACAAGCTTCAAATTCGCATGATTCTGTTGACAAAATTAGAGCAAAAGCAGGTGTCCAAGCTAGCAAGACCACTGTGTGGCGTGTTATTTCAAGAGCAGATCACCTCAAACGACTCAAATTAAAGAAAAAACCACAACTTAACTCTGTACGGAAAGAAATGCGGTTGAAATTTTGTCGAGACAATATGGCATGGAGCAACGAGTGGAATCGCGTAGTTTTTTTCTGATGAGAAGAAGTTTAACTTGGAGGGACCTGATGGCTGCAATTACTATTTTCACGATTTGAGGAAGGAGACTCACCACCTGGACCGATTGCACAGTCGAGTGGGCGGAGTTATGGTGTGGGGGGCGATTTCCTATAATGGCACTTGCGAGCTCCAGTTTCTAAGTTCTAGAATGAACGCTAAAACGTATCAGGATGTTCTAGAAAAGGCCTTTCCATCAATAGAAAATCTTTTTGGCCCATTGCCGTGGACTTTTCAACAAGATAACGCCCCAATACACAATGCCCGTGTGGTCAAGTCGTGGTTAAATTCTAAAAATGTCAACCTTTTGAATTGGCCACCATACTCGCCAGACCTAAATATAATAGAAAATGTTTGGGGATGGCTGCCCAGAGAAGTTTTTGAGTCTGGAAAACAATTGTCAACTAAATCCGAACTTATTGAGGCCATTCAACGAGCATGGACCTCAATTTCCCCCGACTATTTGAAAAGTTTGTACGAGTCAATGACTAATAGGATATACGAGGTGATTCTGAACAAGGGAGCCTCTACCCACTACTAGAAACCCATATTTAAATTTTAGTTTTCATAAAAAAAGAAAACAAAATTTAAACGCTTAAAAAAATTATTTAATCTAAATTTATTAAAAAATGTGCTATTCAAGTGAAACAGAATTTGTTTTTAACTTTTTGAGTATATTGCTTTTTTATGTTGTATTTTAAAAACTCGTTAAATAAATCGAAATATTTTTCATTTTATAACAAATACTATAAATATAACACAAATGCAAACTAAAAACAATCCGCTATTTTTATTTGCTACAAATATATAGGGAAGATAATTTAAATTTTTAGGGTGTGCTATTCAAGTATATATGTATATATATATATATATATATATATATATATATGTATATATAAATATGTATATATATATATATATATATATATATATGTAAATAGGTATGTATAGATATATATATATATATATGTATATAAATATGTATATATATATATATATATATATATATATATATATATATATATATATATGTATATATATATATATATATGAATATATATATATATATATATATATATACATATATATATATTCATAAATATATATATATATATATAAATATATATATATATATATATATATATATATATATGTATATAGATATAAATGTTTATATATATATATATATATATATATATATATATATATATATATATATATATATATATATATATATACAGCAGCAAGGTGGAAAATATTTAAACATCATTGGTAAATATTTCATTTATAGTAAAACCATTCTCATGTACTGGTGCTTTTCAAAGCATGGTTTCATCGCACCAGTTTTATTTGTAAAAAATGTCTATACATAAAGATTGGTTCTGTAGACATGCCACAATAACATATTCAATGAGGTATTTTTATATTTGTCTGGGAGCATATTAAGAAACTGTGGTATCAATTATGACAGAAATGATCAAAACCGCTCAGCTCCGAAGCAAAAGCGCTCTGAAACAAAGGAGCTCTGAAACAAAAGCGCTCTGACACAAAAGCGCTCAGTACTGAGCTAAAATCATCTATTGTAGTGAGCGCTCAGCTCACTGAAACGTTCAATTGAACTAGCTCATAGCTCAGTGACACAATTCTAATCATGTCCCTCATTCGGGATTGAAGGCCTTCTCCCCCGTCGATGATATTTCTTACACCTTTCAGCGTTTTGTGGTATAATAGACTACCATTGCATAAATAGATATCTGTATATATATGGCTATTGGTTATGAATGTGGGTTTTAGATATTAAATTTTATGCTTATGTATATATACTTGCGTTTTATATTGGATTATAGCTTATTCTTACATTGTATTTACATTTACAAAAATTTCTGTAGTGTTTTAGTACTTATTCATCTTGTTCCATTCTGCACATCTTCACAACTGAACCATGAGTAATTATGCAGTTTACTACTTTTCAATATGAACTTAGTTGTGAGGTAGAAGAGGGAAACAAGCAGAAGAAGGGAACAAATAACAAAAATTTGTTAATATATTTTGAACGCGATTCAATTCAGGCTTTTCAGCAATTTGAATGAGGTTGCTAATTCCAGCCACCTTTTCGAGATGCTCCTTATGTATGCACATTATGTATTTGCTTATTATGTATGTGCTTATGGTGATTTCTTCTCTGAAAAATATGTAACATTTTATCACGGTTTTCCTAAAAAAACTACAATTGGGCGCAGTTTTAAAATAAAAATAATTTTTCGCAAGAGATGGTACATTCATTTGTAATAAATTCACTATTTCCAATAATAATATTGCCATTTTTTATTGAAAAGTGCAAAATATGTAGCATTCTTTTTTAGAAAATGAAATCAACATTATTATTCTTTTCACCTGGAACTATATCCTAAAGTTGTAAGGCTCCAAGAGCAGGCCAAAATGTGATTCCAGTAGCCAAGTAATACTGTGACTTTGTTGTTTTAGGCTTATTGATTAAAGATCTCGCTGTCTTCAATTTCAATGCAAGTTGTATGCTCTCTCAAGATTTCAGCTAACACCTTTTAATCACTTGAACTATGCCAGCCAAAGATTCACAAGTAAAGACGGAAACTAACCTAATTCGTCTTCATTACACACGTGCTAACCAACGAATAGCGAATTCATCCATATAAGTTAGTAAAGGTTCTGAATCAACATACAACTTGACGTTTAACATTTTATGTCAGAGGTCAGAAGTTTAAGTGCTGTTAATATCAATGTCTCTTATCATTTCTCCTGTCTTACCATGGGTAAGTACTGAATATATATTTTAGGAGAAAAAGAGATATATTCATAAGATTCTATTTTAAGAAACTAAAGGAATTGAACACAGCACAAGGTATCGGGCCCATCATTGGAGGCACCGCCGACGGAAGGGGTTTCTACGGCCATTACCAAAGAGAATGGTCACCAAAGACCATCGACATCCCCGTCAACAGCCTGCCTATTGGCAACTCCGTCCCGTCGACGTTGCCGAACGTCGTAGAAAAGGTTGTGGCCAAGCAGTGCAAGCTTTGCAAGAGACCGTATCCCTTACAGGGATGCCTTCGGTTTAAACGTTTGCCTAATGACAAAAAGTTGGATACTGCTCGCGCTGTTTGTCAAAACGCCATACGAGGAAAGATTGTCCTAGCACTCGTAAATATAGTAAATGCCAGGGTGAACATAACACTCTGCCCCTTCGTCACGTGATAACGTTTCCACCGACATTTCAAGTGAAATTGCGCATGGGGAATAAAAAGGTTCTAATTCGGGGAGTCATTAATCTTTGCTGCAGCCGCAGCTATATTAGCCAACATTTGGTGCAGCGGTTAATGATTCTTGTTGCAGATTCATACTGTCGTGTGAATATTGAATCAATTTATGGCCCATTAAAGAGGATTTCATTAACAGCTAAAGTTTCTGCGATGCGGGGTGTGAAAACGACCATCGAAGAAGTTTCGCCAATGATTCGGAATAATTTTTCTGATTTCAAGTTGGCCGATCCGACTTTTTACGATTCGGGTGAGGTAGCACTGGTTTTGAGGCCAGAAGTAGTTGGCCAAATGATTACAGGCCAAACGACTACGGGTCCGGACTGTCTGGTGGTCCAGCACTCGATTTTTGGGTGGTTCATTTCTGGCCCATCACCGTTTTAATATCGTGTTGCAACACAGCTCATGGATCTGACCAAAACTATCCCGCATGGATTAAGTTTATGAATCTGTGGTAAAAATTATATTCAGTTTATGGATCTGTTGAAAACCATGCCGCAAAACTCAGTTGATGGATATTTCGTAAAAACTATACACATTTTTTATTTTGAAAATATATACTTATATTATAAATATACTTTTTATTATATTGAAGTACTTACTTTATTATTCATACTTAAGATGTTTTGCATGTAACTATACAAGGTGGCCGGCAATGTTTATGCTGTACTTTACGTTTTGATATATTTGTTTATGTTTGTTTTATTAGTTTAACGTCTGTATATTCCTCTGTTGGGATCTAAATATTATTTCTTTGTTAAAAACATTGTTTGTCTGGAATATTTTCTTGTATTCCTACGAGTAAACCGCTAACGGGTAGGTTAAACATTGTCTTCGCCATCTTTAATTTGTAGTAGTTACAGTACTTGCCTTGTGAACGTTTTCAAAATCAAATCGTTCTATCCAATGCTTATCATACGGATTTTAATGAAAATATTGTTTGTTTTATTTTATTTCATAAAAATTATATTGCGCCCACAAAGAACAAGTTTATACAGACTTTCACACAAGAAAGAGTCAATGTTAAATCTGTATTCGTTTAACCACAAAAAGTGTATTGTAAACCTCACAAAATCCTAAAGTCAATAAAAATGATTGGAATTTATTCAACATTTCTGACATTAACAGTGCCTCAAAACAACTATCAACAAAAAGTTTTGAGAATTCATTACATGAGCTGCATACCTAAATTTGTACATTATGTCATGCTGTGATGGCCAAAAATCCGTATGTGCAATGGTCGACTATATTCTAAATTCGCTCTATAAAAACAGACCGCACTTGTCTTTATACGTATTAGTTTTATGCTGCTAATGAGGGATTGTGCCATGCGGGAAAAATTATGCCATTGAAAAACCATTCTGTTCACCAAGTTCAGATACAAGCTGATAATTATGCCCGTGTGTTTAGGGATAATTACAATAAATTAAAGCGAATTTACGTATACATATCTACCCCTTTATACACATTTATATACATATGTACTTACGTTTTCATACGAAATGTCCTGGTTCTCCGTTGCAATGCTGTATCTTTAATGTATTCCGGATCAATTGATGTTACAACACATGGTGCATGCGGATTTTCAACTTCGCTCCTCTAAATTTAAAAAGTTTATATTCGAATATATATACAAACATGTTTATATCTACTGCGAATACTTGCCGCACTGAAGTGTGCAATTGATAAATTTATCATTTCAGGCGCTTCGGGATCCTTTATGTCCTCCTCGCTATAAAAATCTACATATTATACATGAAACAAAATGATAATTACAACTCAATATACGGACATGTCACAGATTCCGATTCCATTCGGAAACGGACTTGATTCGGTATTTTGACCCTCAAAAAACAAAAGATGGAATGAATAAAATCTTTTTTAATTTCACTAGCTAATTCCGTTCATGATATTAAAAATGATTTCATTTGAAAAAATTTTTTTGTTAACCGTTTTCAGAAGAACTAAAATACGGAATCAATGCCGTCTCCGAAATTCATCATTATGTAGTTAAATTCACCCATAGCTCAAAATTTTTTTTAAGATCAATGGAGAGTATTTTTACCTTCATATGATTGAAACATCTTATACTTTTTGAAGCCTGGAAACCTTTTTTAATTTGATATGGAAAGACAAACTTCATATGAAACAGCTCAAAACATTCAAATTATTGCAGTATCGAGGAGAAAAGTTTTATTAAATACTATGTATGGTTTAAAGTATGAATAAACAAAAAACATTACTAACACAGCCTTTACACCTGACAACGCTGCCATGACAATAACCGTACATTCAAAAAATACATATATATTAGGTTTATAACTTTTGGCATATTTGCAAATATAAGTTATCTTATGGTAAAATCGTGTAGGGCATGGAAGTACATTAGGAATTGCATATTTATTTATCGTTATTGTTGAAAAAATACATATGCTTAACGTTATGAAACTTTTAATGAAAATGTTTTTTTATAAACCACTATGCAACAAGCGAAAATATCTTTGATACACGCTATATTTTTTCGGTGCGCTGTGATCGCTTAACTTCAAAAATCATCACGATATCAGATTCTAAGAATAAATTTTTTACCATTTTTTAAGACAACCATTATTTTTGAGTTATTGAGAAACATATTAAAAAACTCTTTTTGAAAATTTTTAGTTTCTAAAAATTCACAAAAATAGAAGGTCACATATAGTATATACTTACATATTTCATTACTTATTCATAAAGCTGCATATAAAAGAAATCAAATTTGTTATAACTTATGGAAATCGATGGATTAATACTAACTTTATTCCCAATAAGTAAAATTACATGGCTTAAAAAAATAGTTTTTGCTGTAATTGCCGTTCATCTCAGTAGTATGCAATAGATATTTTCTAAGAAACTAAATTAACAACTTGGTTTATTTTTTATTAAAAATTTAACAGTGTATGATTGCTGAGTTTTGGAACCCAAAAGCTTAAAATACATAACACGCTTATCGTGCGTAGCGTTTTCTGTGCATTTCATGCTTCAGACGCGTTTCTAAGTTCAAGTTACATACAAAGCGTTCTATTCACCAATATTTATGTTTTGACCAGCTGCAGTGAAAATGTTTTTATAATAAAAAAATAATTTTTACAAAAATGTTAACTGAAATTGAAATACTAAAAGAGTTTATAGAATTAATTGAGTTTGTAAATATAATATTTTTAAACATTAATGTAAATTTTATTTGTCGAACTTATTAATGACATAAGAATTTCTTTATTGGACTCAATTTCAAATCTGCAATCTGTAAATTATTAACGGATCAGTAAAAATTTCGATGCCACTACGCCATGTGATCGGCGTTCTTTTTTCAACTTTTTCCACTTTCCACGGAGATACTAGTCATTAGGAATATCAACTATTTAACCACTGTTTTCAACGAAATATAATATGAGGCCTTCTTATATTTATTTTTAAGCTAAATCACTTTTTGTTAGCACGAAATTCCTCAACCCTTTGGTTTTTCCAGAGCCATTGGGTGCTAATTTTACGGAAACTTGTTTTTATTCTTCTTCAGGATCGTCAGTTCCTTCCACAAGGTGCTGATTAAAAATATATGTATATTAACAACAAAATACACATGACTATTGATGATGAAAGTGTAGCGGCTTTCGAATAAAAGCTTTTCTGCTCTGCTGTGAAAGTGTAATAATTAAAAATTAATGTTGACTTTCCTTTGTGCCTTGGAATATTTATCATGTCTTTTTGAATTTAAAAAAATTTTCGACGAATTAGCTCATCAATCTTAATTGAATTTAACATAACAATATGAAAGTTCGATAAATATACTTACATAAAAATATATGTAAATTTTGGCTTACACTTTCTTGGGCAAATATTTTGCAAGTGTAAACGTACCTTAAAGCGGCATGGCCACACATAAAACTGATGCTTCAAACTTGTGTATGTGTTGGTAAAATTCTGTTTGGCAGTGAAGAACTAAATTGTTTTAATATTCGTCAAACTAACATCAAACCATACGTGTGAGTTTTTTTCACTAACACTATCAACGAAATGCGGAGTTTGAAACGTCAGTTTGATGTGTGGCCATGCCGCTTAAGACTAAAGGCCCATTTAGCTGAACGTTGAAACCGTAAATGTTAGGTAAATGTTGCTACACTTATAGAATGCTTAAAACCGTGTCATATGTTTTTGACAAAAACAAACAACATATAATTATTTATAAAAACAAAATCATAAAAAATTCTCAAAATATTGTGTTTCTTGTAAGCTATATCGATTGAGTGTATTTAATAAAGAAAATAATATAATATAATGGATGTATAGGATATGTTTACCACAAAAAATTCGAGGCGTATCAGTTTCAAAAATAAATACTATAAAACTCTATACAACTGTTTGAAACATTGATGGCACTTTAATATGTTTATGTTATTGGCGTTCGTGTTGAAAAGGTACGCAAATTAATTAAATGGTACAAAGAAGCTTAAGAAACACCAACATACACAACTAATAGGATTACGAGTCATCCCTTGCCATATATTTAATAAACTGGACACATGTTTTTCTACATTACAATATATATTATCTGTTTTGTTATATTACACAAATGTATATGCAGTGAAAGTTCCCTTAGCGGACAGCTCTTATAAGCGGACATCTCTCCAAAGCGGTCAATTCCTAAAACGGACGCTCCCATAGCCAGCGGCGGACACGAAAACAACATTTTTTTTGGACAAAACATTCTAATAAGCGGACATTTGAAAAAGAAATAGAACATGTACGGCTTAAAACTGCAGTAAAAATGTCAAACGATTCTACAATAAATAATTTTCAGTGCTTCTTCTATTATTATTGTGTAAGCTGCATATAAATATTAGAGAAATAAGAAATAATAAAACCATAACTGTTCTTGATGCTTTGCACTTTATTAAACAATCATGGGAAAAAGTAACATCCGAAACCATTAAGAACTGTCTTGGCAAAGCAGGATTCATGAAAAATTTTGATAATACGGAATCGAGATTGGCTAGACAAAATGTTGAATATAGTGAGTTTACTTCTATTGATGAAAATATTCTAACATTATCTGACACTATAAAAGTTTTGGTAGATAGAGTGGAAATAAGCTCATCAGAAAATAATGATACAAGCATTTTACAAGAAGACCATAACAAAATATCTTCATTTAAAGAAGCCTTTGAAGAAGTTAGACGCTTATTGAAGTTTGCAGAAGAAGACTATACAGCATTTGAGCCCTAAAAACACCTAGAATGCTATTATGGAGATAAAATGATTAAAGGAAATGAAACAAAATTAAAACAAAAAAATATTTTAGATTTTTTTCCAACTTTGTAACATTTTTTTGTTCAATAGAAATAATTTAAACTTTTAAAATGAAACAGTATTCTAAAAACTACTTTTTATACCATTCCAAAAAGCGGACATCTCCAGTTCGCGGACAAAATCTTCGCCGACGGTAGGTGTCCGCATATGAGAGCTTTCACTGTATTTACGTACAAACGAGTGTTTAATACTTCTGTAACGAACAACAACATACAGACATGCGATATTTCATTGAGAATAAAAGATTTATTTAGAAAATTAAACATATAAAATGCGTATATCATGTCTTTAGTGGTGGGCACCGTCAATGTATTGGTAAATTGTGTATGTGTTGAGCTTAAGAACTACCCACCAAACACAAAGCCAAGCGTTTGAAAGATAATGGTATATGTATATATACATAATTAGCAATATTTCCTAAGTTGAAAAAAACGTTGATGACGTAAAATTATTAATTAAAAATAAAACTTATTCTACGTAAACAGTCGAATGAAAAAAATTAAAATATATAGGACAATAATTTTTAACGTTTTCCATTCAAGAAAAAAAAAATAAATAAAAGAATGGTTGCTTGCTGGAGCATAACACTGAATATTCTCCAAAAACTACGCGGTTGGATGTATCAAACTTAATAAGTTTTGATATTTGTCGGCATGGAAGGTCATTTTCATTTCAAAATATTTTTGATAAGATTTTACACAGACTAATTAATAAAACTAAATGTATTACGAAATTAAGAGAATTAGTATAGTCCGTTATTGGAGAAAAATTGTATAAAAGGCATTGTATATTATCGAAAAGATTGTTTATGAAAAAATATTTTTCGCATACCATTATGACTGAAATTCTTTATTGGGCAAATATTCTGGAAAAAAATATAAAAAATTTGTAAGCATCCGCCTGATATTCATTTGCCGCTGTCTCATCGACGACTAAATTAAAGGGGGTAAGAATATGTGTGAATGATATCAGCACAATTGTGGTATGAAACGCCCGTATCTGCTTTATACATACATATTTATCTACTTAGCATATCAAAAGAGAAGTAAGTACAGAAAAGGGTCTATTGTGCCCCATTCTCATTCAACATCTCTTCACTGTCTACAACTGTCACGTAACCTTAGAATAAAATTCTATTTTCTGCAGGTTTGCGACGTTACGGCAACATTTCATTAAAGTCAAGTCAGCGTTTTCACAACTTGCCATATTGCAGTTTAGATTAGCTGACACATTTACGATTACAACGTTCGGCTAAATGAGCCTTAACTGATACTTATCTATTTACGTTGCTTAGAGCAACGACCATGTTACCATGTATTTTGTGATTATTTATATTATGATTTCCTCACATATATAATATATATTCTAATCTTAGTTTCTACAGCAAACTTGATGTAATGTTTGTTCAGGGTTGTTGTTAGTTACAAATGTATTTATGTAATAACTTTTATTCAGTTTGCTATGTTTGTTTACAGAGTAGATGCAATTTATGTAAAAAGCAGAGATCTCAGAAATGTATAACAAAATTTAATGTACACCTTTAATACAATGTACATCTTGAATACACTACAGACATTGTTTTTCTTTCATCGTGTACACCTTCTACTTGTGTATAACTATAAGTGTACTCGTGTACATCTCGTGTATATGCTTTTTATACCCTCCAAAAAAGAATTTGGAGGGTATATTCACTTTGTCATTCCGTTTGTAACGCATCGAAATATCCATCTCAGACCCCGTAAAGTATATATATTCTTGATCAGTGATGAAATCTAAGACGATCTGAGCATGTCCGTCCGTCCGTCTGTGGAAATCACGATTCAGTCCAAACGAAAAGAGAAAATTTGGTAAAAATATATTTTGAAGCTTAGAGCAGGTTAAGTTCGAAGATGGGCTAAATCGGGCAAGAGGGAAAACAGTTCCCCTAAGAAGAACTTAACCAACCCAGAAAAAACAACATAATTTTTAAACTTTTTTGGTTATTTTGTTAAACAAATGATATATTTTTATGTCAAATACGGTCCAACGCCTTAAACTTGGAGCCATAAAATAAAACAAAATTATTTTTGAACCCCGCGAGTTATGTATAATATATTGTATAAATGTTCACTTTAAAACTTTGTTACTGTATTTATTTTAATATTTTAATTTCTAATCATGTTAACATAGTTTTTAATATAATTCCTTTTTGAAAATTATAAGTCAGTTTAAAAAAATATTGGAATAAACCAGAACTGAAAAAATAATAAATTATTTTAATTCAATAAAATAAAAGTGTTTAAATCTTTTATAAAAGTGGCGACGAGGATGGGATATGTTATATTAACATATCTAGTGATAATCAGTATAGAAAATATAAACAAAATTTTCGTTTAAACTGATATGAACCCGAATTAATATATTCAATAGTGGTTTTCAAGAAGAATTTTCTATGAATTGACTGAGATAAAATCAAAAGACTAAAAATTTATCAGCAAAAGCAGCCAAGTGAAGAGTTTCATCATAATCAAAGGACAGTAATAGAGAAAATGGCTTTAACATTAGCTGAAAGTTTACATGAAGCCAGAAGTTTACCAGTTTTCAATGGGAGTAGCGAGTATATGCTTAGCAATTACCTGAGAGATGTATCAACAGTGTTACAGCTGACGCCAGCATCGCATCAAGATACTATAAAGGCTGTTTTAAGCAATAGACTGCAAGGTAAGGCGTTAAAAGCAGCAGAAACCTTAATAAACCCTACATGGGAATGTATAATTGCCAAACTTAAAGAGGAATTTGGAGTTAAGAGAAGTTTTTTTAGTTTAAGAAGCGATGCATTAAATGTGGAAGTTAAAAATTTTGAAGAGTTGCACTACAAACTTAACAATATTTTAAGTTTAATGAATGCAAAGTACAGTTTAGAGCCTGACACTTTATATTCACCTGAAAACAACGAAAAATTAATTTTTGATATATATATTAATTACTTACCTATTAGTATAAAAACACTTTTAATTCAGAATAACATTAAATCTATAAACACTTTTTATACATTTTGTTTAGAAAATAATTTGTTAAAAGACATTAAATTAATTAACCACAGAAATGCGAATAGTTTCCCTAATAATGATTTTCGAAATAGATATAATAATTCCAATCAGCCTCAGCAATTTTCAAATTCTAATATTAATAGGAATTTTCAAACTCAAAATTTTCGTAATCAAAACAGATTAAACTATAGTAATGGCTATAATAATGGAGGTCATAGAAATACTGATAACAATAGACAACAACATGTTAGTTATACTTCTGGAAATTTTGGACAAAATCAACGTACTTTGAACAGAAATTTTAATAATAATCAAGAACCAATAGAAGTTGACGCTATTAATACCATTGAAAATTTTCATTTACAGCCTCAGGGTCATCATTACCCATAGTAATGTTGACTATAAATAATATAAAAACCAGATGTTTAATTGACAGTGGTGCTGCTACTACCCTTGGTAATTATGATTTCTTTTCTCAAATAGGAATAAGGAAAAGATTAGTAAAACCACTGCTATTAAATACCTTAGTAGGTGATAATATTTTAACAGAAGAAGTGATAGTTAATGTACCGGATGAATTTAAAGAAAGTAATAATACTATGTCTGTTAAACTGACCAAATTTATTAATAAAAGATTCGATTGCATAATAGGAATAAATATATTACGACCTATTGGGGCCATAATAGATTTTAAAAATAATACGCTTATTGTAAATAACAACGAAATTAGTATTATTGAACATGATTTTAATTTGTCTTATGAAGATATAAATTATTTAGAGAAGTTTGAGTTAAAAAGACTTAGAGACATAATACCTGTGAATTTAAATAAAGAGGAAAATGATTTGTTAGAAACATTTTTATATAAAAACAAAACTATCTTTTATATTGAAGGTCAAAATTTAACTACAACTACTTGCATAAAACATAAAATAATAACAACTTCTAATAGAGCAATATATTGTAGAAATTATAGACATCCACAAATATTAGAAAATGAAATAGAAAAACAAATAAGCGACATGTTAAAACAAAATATAATACGTCCTAGTAAGTCCCCATATAATTCTCCTTTATGGATCGTGAAAAAAAAATCTAATAACGTGAATGAGCAAAAATGGCGATTAGTTATAGATTTTAGAAGATTGAATGAAATTACAGTGGATGACAAATTCCCGCTGCCGAATATAGAATCTTTGTTTGATAAGTTAGGTAAGGCGCAATATTTTTCTTCGTTGGACCTTGCAAAAGGATTTCATCAAGTTTTAATGGAAGAGTCTGATATTGAAAAAACGGCATTTTCAACGTCAAGGGGTCACTTTGAGTTCATTCGAATGCCTTTCGGCCTAAAAAACGCACCAGCAACGTTTCAAAGAATGTTAAATTATGTTTTATCTGATTATATTAATAAAATTTGTATTATATATATGGATGACATATTAGTTTTTTCGACGTCTTTAGCAGAACATTTTGAGAGTTTGCAGAAAATTTTTAATAAACTCAATGAATATAACTTAAAAGTACAAATTGACAAGTGTAAATTTTTATCTAAGGAGACAAATTTTCTTGGTCATGTTATAACAAATAGAGGTATAAGACCAAATCCGGAGAAAATTAGTATAATACAGAATTTGAAGCTACCAAAGACAATAAGAGAAATAAAATCCTTTTTAGGTTTAACCGGATATTATCGTAAATTTATTAGAAATTATTCTTTGATAGCTAGTCCTATAATAAAATATCTGAAAAAAGATAGCAAAATTGACCTTAATGATAAATTATATATTGACGCGTTTGAAAAATTAAAAAAGATTTTAATAAATCCTCCTTTATTATGTTATCCCGATTTTAATAAAAAATTCATTTTGACCACTGATGCTAGTAATTTAGCCATTGGTGCGGTGTTAAGTCAGGAAGGTAAACCTATAAGTTATGCTAGTAGGACTTTAAATGGACACGAGAAAAATTATTCAACATTGGAAAAGGAGCTGCTAGCAATTGTGTGGGCAGTTAAATATTATCGTCCTTATGTTTATGGTCGAAAATTTATAGTTCAAACTGATCATCAACCGCTAAAGTGGCTTTATTCGCTAAAAGATCCTAATTCTAGGATAATTAGGTGGAAAATTTTGTTGGATGAATATTATTTCGATATCGAATACCTTAAGGGGAAAGAGAATAAGGTTGCCGATTTTTTGAGCAGAGTTCAGTTGAATCAAACGTCTTTGAATTCAGTTCAAAACAGAAAGGATGAGTTCGGCTTAAATTTTTTGGTGGTAAATAAAATTGTTAATAAATATAGGATACAGATACGAATAGTACAAAATAAAAATAAAGAAACTGAAGTACTTTTTGGAAAATATAAAATAATTTATATATCTAATGATGATTTATCCAATACACATTATTTAAATGATTTATTTAGAAGGGAATTGAGAATAGGCAAGGTGGGAATATATTCCGAAAGTGACAGCAATTACGATATAATAAGGAATAGATTGATTGAATTATTTCCTGATAATAAAATAAGTTTTGTGAAATGTACTAAAATTGCAAATGATATTGAATCTGAAGAAACTTTACTGACTATCATTGACGAAATTCACAAAAAAGGCAATCACAGAGGAATTCAAGAAAATTATGAGGAATTAAAAGATAATTATTTTAATCCTAAATTATTTAAATTAATAAATAGATATTGCAATAATTGTAGAATATGTAACGAAAACAAATATGACCGTAAACCTATAAATAAAATATTTCAACATACATTAACACCGGACAAACCAAATGCAATTGTACATATGGATATTTTTCAAATTCAAAAAACTTATTTTTTAACCACAATTGATAAATTTACAAAATTAGGTACCGCACACAGACTTAATGATAAAAATATGGTTACAGTTAAAACAAAAATTGAAGAGCGAATTGCATTTTTGGGTAAACCTGACAAATTAATAATGGATAATGAATTTAATAATGCGCTCATCAAATTATTCTGTCAGGAAAATAATATAGAAACTCATTTCACTACACCAAACTCTCACACTGGAAATTCAGATGTAGAAAGGATGCATTTGACACTTTTAGAGCACATAAGAATATTAAAGAATGCTGAAAGGGTTAATGACTCTGAGGAATTGGTATTAAAAGCAGTCAATTACTATAATAATACTATACATAGTACGACTAAGTTAAGACCAATTGATTTTATAAACAAGCTAGATATAAATTTAAGGGAAGTTAAAGAAAGATCAGAGATAAATAAGAGAAAAGCGATCGATAGGGAAAATATGAAACGGGAAAAAATTGCTTTTAGTTTGCAAAGTCCTGATTTATATATTAAGAACCCAACTGCTGTAAGGCAAAAGATTGCGAAAAGATTTAATAGATATCATTACAGTAATCCAAATAAAATCGACGTAGCCCAATTCCGACGACCATTGAAATGTATACAATAAAATTAAAATTAAAGAAAAAAGGAAAACTATTTGCAAATAAAAAAAAGAGAATTTCTTGATTAAACTAAATTTTGTAGAATCACAAGTAAATTTATTTTCTTCTTATGTAAATTTATTAACATTACCAAATAACAACAAATATTATATTTAAAAACATTTAAAAAAAATATATACATATATATATATTAATTATTTCAAGTTAATATTAAGGTAGTATTTAATCAAATATTCGATGGACTCGAATTTTGTATAGAGGGGCGAGTTATGTATAATATATTGTATAAATGTTCACTTTAAAACTTTGTTACTGTATTTATTTTAATATTTTAATTTCTAATCATGTTAACATAGTTTTTAATATAATTCCTTTTTGAAAATTATAAGTCAGTTTAAAAAAATATTGGAATAAACCAGAACTGAAAAAATAATAAATTATTTTAATTCAATAAAATAAAAGTGTTTAAATCTTTTATAAAAGTCGCGTGGGCGTTATTATATGCAAAATTGGCAAATAATTTAACAAATTGTTTTACTTAATCCTACATTCCTTAAAAATAAAATTTTTAAGCTTTAATGAAGAAGCTGAGACGAAACCTGGTACTACTCTGCCCTAGCCCCTCCTCCTCCTTCACCCCCTAAATGACCCTACCACAATAAAAAAAATAAATTTTATTTTGTATACAATTATCCCAATCATTTATTCTTAGAGTTTTATGACTGCCGATTTCTGCCCTACCCCCTCCTCCCCCTTTACCCCCTAAATAACCCTACTAAAAAAAACTGTTTAATTTTCTTATGAAATTTTTATTTGACACATTGTTGTCACAATAATGCACAGTCCTGTACACTCAAGATATATTTGTGTATAAAGTGATGCTTGCAAAAATTTTTCAATGTCATGTTTTTCAATGTCGTTGATGTAAACTTGTGTGTACAGAGGATAAAATATGTACACTATATCGAACTCTGGTAAAAAGATGTGTGGATAAGTTTTATTGCATGCAGTTATATATTCAGAGCACAACACAAGGTACATACATGCATCCATCCAACTTTGCGTTTTTATTCATGTTAGAAATCTCAATGGCAATGTTAAAGATTTAATGCCAATTTTCAAAACAAATTATGTGTACTTTGTGAAATGTGAGTGAGTTACATAAACAACTATAACCACACTAACAACAGCAACACATACACAAACAACAACAACACCAACAAAGCCACCTAGACTAAGCAGTTGCATAAGCATAAATTAAATTGTTAAATAAAGAAAAAGAACAATAAATAAGTTTAGCTTAATAAACAGAATTTATTTATATGTATGCCAAATTTATATGTATGTCGAATGTAAAGGAAATGTATTAATAAATAAAATTTTTTAAAATGATAAACTTATTGAGAAATAATATTATGGATTGAGATATAAGCACTTTATAATTATAAAAAGATTCATTTTAAAAAAAAATTAAAAAAAGATTCAGAATTAATAACATATCAAAAGAAACAAGACGTGTTTTTTTTAAACAGAGTTCGATACTTAACATAACTGGCGCAGTCGGGTAGTTCCTTTGCTCCAAGTGCAAAAAAAAGTAATTTATTAAAAGCGACGGCTTATCGCTAAAAAAAATGGAGCATACCAAGGGATAGAAGCTACACAATGCGAGCTACAATTGTTTTAATGTAAGTTAAATACTAAAGAAAATGTTAAACAAAAAGTTAAAAGAACCAAAAATTTCATTAAAAATAAGAAGAAAGCAGATAGAATTAAAATAAAAATCACTCAATAAATAAATCTAACTAATATTTGAATGTAAAACAAGTAAAAACGCTATATTTGACCGGGTCGAATCTTAAATACCCTCCAAATATTTAGTAAGGTGAATTTAAAATGTTTAACTTGGTGGGACAGAGTTCCTTTATATAATATCGTACGTCAACGCCCATTAAAGGGGGCGGGGTTCAAAATAGACAATATCATGTTTTCCACAGACGAACGTATGGGCATTGCTAGATCGTCTTAGACTTCATCACTGATCAAGAATAAATATACTTTATGGGGTCCAATTCTCTTTGGAGGGTATAAAAACTGTACTTTGGCGGGGTCGCTCTGGTAAGGGCTGTGGGGGAAACATTTCACCTTTTGTCATAAAACTCTAAAAATAAATGCTTGGGATAATTATGTATGTAAAAAAAAATTTTTTTAGTTATGTTTTATGGGATCATTTACGGGGGAAAGGGGGAGGAGGGGGTAGGGCAGAAACAGGCAGTCATAAAAGTCTAAAAATAAATGCTTGGGATAATTGTATACAAAATAAAATTGTTTTTTTTGAAGGTTCAATTACAAGGCAAAGGGGGAAGAAGGTAAGGCAGAAACAGGCAGTCATAAAACTCTAAAAATAAATGCTTGGGATGATTATGTACAAAATTAAATTTTTTTTGGTAGTGTCATTTAGGGGCAAAAGGAGAGGAGGGGGTAGGGCAGAAATTGGCGGTCATAAAACTCTAAAAAAATGCTTGGGATAATTGTATACAAAATTAAATTTTTTTTATAGGGTCATTTACGAGCAAAGGGTGAAGGCGGTAGGGCAGTCATAAAACTCTAAAAATAAATGCTTTGGATTATTGTTTACAAAATAAAATATTTTTTTTTTTGGTATTATCATTTGGCGGTGAAAGGGGAGGAGGGGGTAGGGCAGAGTAGTACCAGGTTTCGTCTCAGCTTCGTCATTAAAGCTTAAAACTGTTATTTTTAAGGAATGAACGCTGAAGTAAAACAATTTGTTAAATTTTTATGCTATTTCTGCATATAATAACGTCCACTAAAATGGGCGCGGTCCAAAAATAATTTTTTTATGGCTCCAAGTTTAAGGCGATGGACCATATTTGACATAAAAATATATCGTTTGCTTAACAAAACAACCAAAAAACTTTAAAAATTATGTTGTTTTTTCTGGATTGGTTTAGTTCTTCTAAGGGGAACTTTTTTCCGTCTTGCACAACTTAGCCCATCTCCGAAGTTACCCTGCTCTAAGCTTCAAAATATATTTATACCAAATTTCGAGAGTCTAGTTCGTTTCGTTTGGACTGAATCGTGATTTCTACAGACGGACGGACGGACGGACGGTCATGCTCAGATCGTCTTAGATTTCATCACTGATCACTAATATATATACTCTATGGGGTCTGAGATGGAACTTTTGATGCGTTCCAAACGGAATGACAATGTGAATATACCCTCCAAATTCTTTTTTGGGGGGTGTAAAAGAATTTAAGTATATATATATATATATATATATATATATATATATATATATATACATATATATATATATATATATATATATATATATATTTTATTTTTTTTTATTGCAAAAACAAAAATCTAATTCACAAAAGCAAAAATTAAAAATCATACACTATGGCCCTTTACTATAAGACGGGTTTGCGTTGAACAAAACTATTAATATATTGCGTATGTAACAAGTATAATAGTATAATGTTTATTTCTGAAAGTAAGTATAATTAATTTAACAATTAAACCATATTTAACCACTTACCGCAGTTTTGCACCCGTCTTGATCAGAAGTAATTAATGTATGCTCATAGGCTTGCACGCTCTTGAAAATATAAGTAATATTCAAGTGTGTATACCTAACACAAAAGGGAATGCAAAAAGGCGGTAGGCATTTTGACAGAACAAATCACTCGTTAAGAGTTGACAACTACAGAATATTATACGTATAACGAACAAATGCGATTAACACTTTACGAGCCGTTTTGGTACACTCCCGCCTCCGTGGAGCGTTCAGCTTCACCATCTTCCACATCCAGAACGGCTAACTTTGACACCGGCCGCTGCAGCTGACCTGAAGAAGTTTTCACTGCAGCTCTCCGCGCGACTCCGTCTGAGCCAGTATAAACACAAGTGACCAAACCTCTCCGCCATTGACATCTCGGGACGTTAGAGTCGCATAAAAATACCACATCTCCCGCCTTTATCGACGCAGTACGCTCGCACCATTTTACTCTTCTAGTCAATGTAGGTAGATACTCGTTAATCCACCTCTTCCAGAAACGATCACGCAAGCATCTCGAGACGCGCCACTGCTTTTCTTGTGTACGGGGGCTTGTATCGGGCGACCCCGAAGACGGTGTACTAGAGAGATTCCTCCTACCTATTAGAAAGTGGTTGGGTGTAAGCGGCTCCTCCTCTTTGGGCTTATCGGCAGATGAGTCAGTGGCCGGGAATTGACGATGTTTTCCGCTTCGATTAGCAGCGATCGTAGCACGTGTTCTTTGGGCGACACCTCTTTCAGTGTATGCCGCAGCACTTTCTTCACGCATTGAACCATTCTTTCCCAAGCACCACCTTCGGATGGGTTAGCAGGGCAGTTAAAAATCCATTGGATCCCTTTCATCGACATTTCACTTTGAACCTTTTCGGTATCGAAGACCTCGCTGAATCTCTTGGCCTCTTCGTTTGCGCCAATAAAGTTCTTTCCGTTGTCGGAACGAATTCTGGCCGGTACCCCTCTACGATTCATAAAATTCCTCATAGCAAGTATACACGCGTCCGTCGATAAGTCGTAGGCTAGTTCCAGATGGATTGCACGGATCGTAAGGTACGTAAAGAGGGCCACCCACCTTTTCTCTGTTCTTCTTCCTATCGAAACGTTGATTGGTATGAAATAATCCAACCAGGTATACTTAAAGGGCTCGATATTGGGCTCTAAGCGATCAAACGGTAACGGTCCCATAATAGGTACTCGGGGGCTGGCGTGTCTTATTTTACACTGGCGGCAATCTGTTACTACCCTTTTCAGTAGACTTCTCAGTTGAGGTATCCAGAACCTCTTACGTACTTCACAAATCGTGGTCTCATGATTCTGATGTTTCATCTGGCAATGGTGGTGCATGACTACAAGATATGAGAAATGGTGCGCCTTTGGCAATATTATTGGTCGTCGCGAGCTATAGGGCAAGTAGCTGGCTGCATCTATTCTTCCATATACTCTCAAAATCCCATAGTCATCCATATAAGGGGCTAAGTTAAATATAGGACTGCTTTTAGAGATTTTTTGTTTATTTTTCATGCATTTGTTCTCTTCTGAAAAGGCATCTTTTTGAGCTAGCAGACACAGTATCCTTTCCGCAACTTCTACCTCACCGTAGGTCAACCCATATTCTTGTTGATCGTCGTACTCTTTCCGACAGCGTCTTATATACCTCAACACCCACGCGGTGGCTCTTCCGATGCGATGAAGGGACAAGTATCTATTGAAATCAATTACGTTGTTATTGCCGACCAGCAAGGAAACACTTCGCGATATTTCTTCTTCATCCGTTTCATTTGAAATTTCAGTAATATTCGTTACCCATTCTCCTTCAGGTAGTTTTATAAACGCAGGTTCGATCAACCACCGAGAGGAGGGAGATAAATCAATTTTGCTGGATGCTCTCGTAGCTTCATCAGCCACATTATCTCCTGTTGGTACCCATTTCCAATTTTCAACATCTGTGGAGGCAAGTATTTCAGCTATGCGGTGCGCAACGTATGGTTTATATTTCCTGTGGCTGCTAGCGATCCACTTTAGCACAGTTTTAGTCACTCCACATGATACATTTATCTGGAACGAGGCTATGTTCACTCAAAATATTTTGCTTTAGGCGTGTGCCAAGAACGGCAGCTTGTAGCTCTAAACGTGGTATTGTGACTCTCTTTAGTGGACTACATTTAGTTTTTGACGCTATAAAACTTGTATGTACGTCACCTGCGTCGGAGGAATATCTCCAGTATGCAACCGCAGCAAATGCGGCTTCACTCGCATCCACAAATACGTGAAGTTGTAACGATGTTGGCTGACCCCCCGAGAAATAGAAGCGTGGTATACGGAACTCGGCCACGTTGGTTAATTTACTTCTCCAGCGTTCCCATAGGCTGTTTAAACACTCAGGAATTGGCTCATCCCAAAGGCAATTAGTTTTCCAAATCTCCCGCAGTATCAGCTTTCCACCAACGGTAAAATGGCTTAAGTAACCCAGAGGGTCGAAGGTGGACATTACAACGCTTAAGATTTGTCTTTTAGTCGGACGGCGCTGCCCAGACATAACACTTTGTTCGACACGATCATATTTCAGTTTAAACATGAAGTTATCAGCAGAAGGCTCCCAGATGAGGCCCAAAACCTTTTCAGTACTATTGGGGAGAATTTGTTTTGATATTTGACTTCCGCCAAGCGCTGCGGTCACCTCAGTCGAATTAAACCTTAATTCGAATCCTCCATTTTTATGGATTTCTCTCACCTGTTTTGATATCTTAATTGCTTCATCTATACTGTCAAAGCTGTCAACAAAATCGTCCATGTAGTGGTGGTCACATATCGCTTCAATTGCACGGGAGTCGAACTCGTGGTGATCCATGGCATTGGTTCTCATTACGTGCAGAGCTGAACAGGGCGAACACGCCGCTCCGAAGGTCATAACCACCATTTCGTACTCATCTGGCGGCTTCGAGGTGTCCCCACTTCTCCATAAAAATCTTTGCGAGATTCTATCACATGGCTGTATCAGATGGAATTTGATGGAACATTTCACGTATGTCAGCTCCAACAGCGACTCGTTCACGGCGAAAGTTATAGAAGGTGGTTAGCAGGTGCGCTATATTTTGGGGTCCTTTAAGCAGTTGAGAGTTTAAAGATATATCACGTACGCATGCAGCTGCGTCGAACACGAGTCTTATTTTATTAGGTTTGTTGGCGTTGATTACGCCAAAGTGTGGCAAATACCATTTTTTCGGGACGTTAACGTTTGCGTCCCCTGAGGATAGTTTGTGCACGTACTCTTTGTCTATATATCCTTTCAGGACATCTTCGTACGCTTTAGCAAACACTGGGTCTCGTTTCATCTTTCTCTTAACTCCTTGCAGGCGTTTCAAAGCCATGGGATAGCTATTTGGGAACACCACATCGTCGTATTTCCATAATAGGCCTATCTGGAATCTACCACCGACTCTCTTGGTAGATTCATTTAAAATATTCGTTGCTCTGATGTCTTCTTGGCTTTCTACTATAGGGGACGCTCTTACTCCTATGCTTTCAATATTAAAGTAGTCGACTACACTTTGGTGAAGGGGGTCATCTCTTTTGACGTTTACAAAAAGGCACGATTGCTTGGTTGGTGGCAAGCTGTGGCAGGGCCCGAACACTACCCACCCTAACTCGGTATTACAGGCAAAGGGTCCCTTTAATTCGTTTCTATTTGTAAAAGATGGCAAGCCCAGGAACGCATGGTCTAAACCTATTAACAATTTTGGCACTACATTGACGTACGGCTCTATAGGCGGACGCAACGTATCTTGAAATACGCCTTCGATGTCTCCTCGCGTTAGACTTTGCATTGGTAAATTTAAATTAGAAACTGCATAAACACCTTTAAGCAAGTGGCGCGGCTTTTTGTTGACCCCACTTATCTTGACGTTAAACGATATGGCTGGCTCACAGGCTGATCGACCTCCAAACCACTGTATGTTTAGGGGGCTGCTTTTCCCGCGGACGCCTATCTTATCTGCTACTTCCTTGTCCAACATTGTAATGGATGAGCCGTCATCAAAAAGTGCGTATATGTCTACCTGGCAATTCTCTCCATACAATGTCACGGGCAGAATTCGAAATAGCAGTTTGTTATTGTTTTCAGCAGTACAGCTCAGCACGTTGTTTTGTACTGAGTTGGAGGTACATGGTAGCACGGATGGTGGGTCGTAAGATGTGTCCTCGTGAAGCAGCTTATTATGTTTCCTTTGGCATCCATCCTTTAAACATAATTTTTTACGGCGGCAGTCTCGTGTGGTGTGCCCAACGTTTAAACAAGAAAAACATGCGCGGGTCTTCTTTACCTGCTTCCATCGCTCCTGTATTTCCAAATTCAAAAATCGTGGGCAGTCGTAAAGTTTATGGGGGCCTTGACAAATAGGGCATCGCTGCTGAGTTCCTACGGCGTGTAGTAGAACTCGGCGTTTCTGCTCCCTTTGTTCAACGTCTTGTACAGTGCATATTAAATTAGCAACTTCGCTAAGCCAGTTACTGAAATCGATAATAGTTGGGTACGGTCGTACACCTTTGGCCACTCTAGCCCATTCCAGTTTTTTGCTCATAGGGAGTTTCGATACTAGTTCCTCTAATAAGGTTGGATTAGCTATGTGCTGCTGACCGTCCACTGATTGTAGAAAAATCGATAAGTTTTTTACTTTGGTTGAGAGGGGGACTAGTTTTATCAAATTGTTTTCGGAAACATACGGTAGTTCCCTGACTTGCCTTAGCTGGCTATGAATGAGTTGTTCAGGTCGCCCGAACCGAAATCTTAGTTGTTCTATTACGGCGTCGACATTGTCAGGATGGATCAGAAGTGACTTGACAACTTCCCTAGCATTTCCCCTTAGACATTTGTGAAGGCGTTGATTATTTTCTAAACGTGTGTATCCGTACGTCGCAGTCGACTGAGTAAATGCTGTATAAAATAGAGGCCAGTCCTCAGGCTCACCGCTGAATTCAGGCAAATCCTGTATTTTTCGCGGCATCATACTAGCTGGGTTTGAAAGCGTACTCGCATTAGATGGCTGTTGATTTAATTCTAAAGATGGCGGCACTTGGCCATTAGTGGCGGGCATTACGTCTAGCTGATTTGAGGTATTCGCTGCTTGTGCTGGTGTATATATATATGCTGTTTGTAATAATTGGCGCTGGTCGCGAAAGGTATGTGTTCGTGTTTGTATAAAACGATAGCAGCCCAGAGATGTTGCTTAAAGTATGCGCGGCTTACGTCGACCGTGTGGCTTCGCTGCTGGCTGCGTGCGCAGCTGACAAATAAGGTATGGCGGCTGTGTAAGTTGCCAATGTATTTGTTGGCTGATTTTCATGGCGCAATATTGTTGTTGGGGCATTGTCAATGGCGGACGACGTTAATTGCGCGGCGTTTACAATTCTGAGGTTAGGGTCACTTACCTGATCTCTCCGCTGCGTAGCTGACTGGAGCTCTTGGAACTGGCGGTTGCTGGTGCGCAGTTCTACTCGGGTATCTGTTAGTTGGCGCTGCAGTATGGCAATCTGTTTTTGCATCTGTCGTGGTGCACTATTTGCATTGACAAAGGCTGTGTCTGTTGGTCATCGTTAGCCTTGGAGGCTATAATAGATTCGCTGTCATTCTTAGAAAAAGGCTGCGTCATTGCCTGTGCTTTAGATGAACCATCGTTGCTATCCTTTGCTTGTGCGGTTGAATGTGTGCCGCTGGCTGCGGTCGACACTGGCATTATCTTGGCAGATGTTACGTTGTCGGCTTGCAGGCGTGGACTCCCGCGTGGCGGGGAGTGTTGTAACATCTTGGCGATGGACACTATAATTGTCCGAGTTAATATACCGCGGCAACAAGCAAGTGAGAAGCAACTTTCTACAAAGTCCCACGTTCAAGCAAAGTTGCGAAATAAAAAAAAGTGTGGCCCTTTACTATAAGACGGGTTTGCGTTGAACAAAACTATTAATATATTGCGTATGTAACAAGTATAATAGTATAATGTTTATTTCTGAAAGTAAGTATAATTAATTTAACAATTAAACCATATTTAACCACTTACCGCAGTTTTGCACCCGTCTTGATCAGAAGTAATTAATGTATGCTCATAGGCTTGCACGCTCTTGAAAATATAAGTAATATTCAAGTGTGTATACCTAACACAAAAGGGAATGCAAAAAGGCGGTAGGGATTTTGACAGAACAAATCACTCGTTAAGAGTTGACAACTACAGAATATTATACGTATAACGAACAAATGCGATTAACACTTTACGAGCCGTTTTGGTACACTCCCGCCTCCGTGGAGCGTTCAGCTTCACCATCTTCCACATCCAGAACGGCTAACTTTGACACCGGCCGCTGCAGCTGACCTGAAGAAGTTTTCACTGCAGCTCTCCGCGCGACTCCGTCTGAGCCAGTATAAACACAAGTGACCAAACCTCTCCGCCATTGACATCTCGGGACGTTAGAGTCGCATATAAATACCACATTTCCCGCCTTTATCGACGCAGTACGCTCGCACCATTTTACTCTTCTAGTCAATGTAGGTAGATACTCGTTAATCCACCTCTTCCAGAAACGATCACGCAAGCATCTCGAGACGCGCCACTGCTTTTCTTGTGTACGGGGGTTTGTATCGGGCGACCCCGAAGACGGTGTACTAGAGAGATTCCTCCTTCCTATTAGAAAGTGGTTGGGTGTAAGCGGCTCCTCCTCTTTGGGCTTATCGGCAGATGAGTCAGTGGCCGGGAATTCTAAAGATGGCGGCACGATAGCAGCCCAGAGATGTTGCTTAAAGTATGCGCGGCTTACGTCGACCGTGTGGCTTCGCTGCTGGCTGCGTGCGCAGCTGACAAATAAGGTATGGCGGCTGTGTAAGTTGCCAATGTATTTGTTGGCTGATTTTCATGGCGCAATATTGTTGTTGGGGCATTGTCAATGGCGGACGACGTTAATTGCGCGGCGTTTACAATTCTGAGGTTAGGGTCACTTACCTGATCTCTCCGCTGCGTAGCTGACTGGAGCTCTTGGAACTGGCGGTTGCTGGTGCGCAGTTCTACTCGGGTATCTGTTAGTTGGCGCTGCAGTATGGCAATCTGTTTTTGCATCTGTCGTGGTGCACTATTTGCATTGACAAAGGCTGTGTCTGTTGGTCATCGTTAGCCTTGGAGGCTATAATAGATTCGCTGTCATTCTTAGAAAAAGGCTGCGTCATTGCCTGTGCTTTAGATGAACCATCGTTGCTATCCTTTGCTTGTGCGGTTGAATGTGTGCCGCTGGCTGCGGTCGACACTGGCATTATCTTGGCAGATGTTACGTTGTCGGCTTGCAGGCGTGGACTCCCGCGTGGCGGGGAGTGTTGTAACATCTTGGCGATGGACACTATAATTGTCCGAGTTAATATACCGCGGCAACAAGCAAGTGAGAAGCAACTTTCTACAAAGTCCCACGTTCAAGCAAAGTTGCGAAATAAAAAAAGTGTGGCCCTTTACTATAAGACGGGTTTGCGTTGAACAAAACTATTAATATATTGCGTATGTAACAAGTATAATAGTATAATGTTTATTTCTGAAAGTAAGTATAATTAATTTAACAATTAAACCACATTTAACCACTTACCGCAGTTTTGCACCCGTCTTGATCAGAAGTAATTAATGTATGCTCATAGGCTTGCACGCTCTTCAAAATATAAGTAATATTCAAGTGTGTATACCTAACACAAAAGGGAATGCAAAAAGGCGGTAGGGATTTTGACAGAACAAATCACTCGTTAAGAGTTGACAACTACAGAATATTATACGTATAACGAACAAATGCGATTAACACTTTACGAGCCGTTTTGGTACACTCCCGCCTCCGTGGAGCGTTCAGCTTCACCATCTTCCACATCCAGAACGGCTAACTTTGACACCGGCCGCTGCAGCTGACCTGAAGAAGTTTTCACTGCAGCTCTCCGCGCGACTCCGTCTGAGCCAGTATAAACACAAGTGACCAAACCTCTCCGCCATTGACATCTCGGGACGTTAGAGTCGCATATAAATACCACATTTCCCGCCTTTATCGACGCAGTACGCTGGCACCATTTTACTCTTCTAGTCAATGTAGGTAGATACTCGTTAATCCACCTCTTCCAGAAACGATCACGCAAGCATCTCGAGACGCGCCACTGCTTTTCTTGTGTACGGGGGTTTGTATCGGGCGACCCCGAAGACGGTGTACTAGAGAGATTCCTCCTTCCTATTAGAAAGTGGTTGGGTGTAAGCGGCTCCTCCTCTTTGGGCTTATCGGCAGATGAGTCAGTGGCCGGGAATTGACGATGTTTTCCGCTTCGATTAGCAGCGATCGTAGCACGTGTTCTTTGGGCGACACCTCTTTCAGTGTATGCCGCAGCACTTTCTTCACGCATTGAACCATTCTTTCCCAAGCACCACCTTCGGATGGGTTAGCAGGGCAGTTAAAAATCCATTGGATCCCTTTCATCGACATTTCACTTTGAACCTTTTCGGTATCGAAGACCTCGCTGAATCTCTTGGCCTCTTCGTTTGCGCCAATAAAGTTCTTTCCGTTGTCGGAACGAATTCTGGCCGGTACCCCTCTACGATTCATAAAATTCCTCATAGCAAGTATACACGCGTCCGTCGATAAGTCGTAGGCTAGTTCCAGATGGATTGCACGGATCGTAAGGTACGTAAAGAGGGCCACCCACCTTTTCTCTGTTCTTCTTCCTATCGAAACGTTGATTGGTATGAAATAATCCAACCAGGTATACTTAAAGGGCTCGATATTGGGCTCTAAGCGATCAAACGGTAACGGTCCCATAATAGGTACTCGGGGGCTGGCGTGTCTTATTTTACACTGGCGGCAATCTGTTACTACCCTTTTCAGTAGACTTCTCAGTTGAGGTATCCAGAACCTCTTACGTACTTCACAAATCGTGGTCTCATGATTCTGATGTTTCATCTGGCAATGGTGGTGCATGACTACAAGATATGAGAAATGGTGCGCCTTTGGCAATATTATTGGTCGTCGCGAGCTATAGGGCAAGTAGCTGGCTGCATCTATTCTTCCATATACTCTCAAAATCCCATAGTCATCCATATAAGGGGCTAAGTTAAATATAGGACTGCTTTTAGAGATTTTTTGTTTATTTTTCATGCATTTGTTCTCTTCTGAAAAGGCATCTTTTTGAGCTAGCAGACACAGTATCCTTTCCGCAACTTCTACCTCACCGTAGGTCAACCCATATTCTTGTTGATCGTCGTACTCTTTCCGACAGCGTCTTATATACCTCAACACCCACGCGGTGGCTCTTCCGATGCGATGAAGGGACAAGTATCTATTGAAATCAATTACGTTGTTATTGCCGACCAGCAAGGAAACACTTCGCGATATTTCTTCTTCATCCGTTTCATTTGAAATTTCAGTAATATTCGTTACCCATTCTCCTTCAGGTAGTTTTATAAACGCAGGTTCGATCAACCACCGAGAGGAGGGAGATAAATCAATTTTGCTGGATGCTCTCGTAGCTTCATCAGCCACATTATCTCCTGTTGGTACCCATTTCCAATTTTCAACATCTGTGGAGGCAAGTATTTCAGCTATGCGGTGCGCAACGTATGGTTTATATTTCCTGTGGCTGCTAGCGATCCACTTTAGCACAGTTTTAGTCACTCCACATGATACATTTATCTGGAACGAGGCTATGTTCACTCAAAATATTTTGCTTTAGGCGTGTGCCAAGAACGGCAGCTTGTAGCTCTAAACGTGGTATTGTGACTCTCTTTAGTGGACTACATTTAGTTTTTGACGCTATAAAACTTGTATGTACGTCACCTGCGTCGGAGGAATATCTCCAGTATGCAACCGCAGCAAATGCGGCTTCACTCGCATCCACAAATACGTGAAGTTGTAACGATGTTGGCTGACCCCCCGAGAAATAGAAGCGTGGTATACGGAACTCGGCCACGTTGGTTAATTTACTTCTCCAGCGTTCCCATAGGCTGTTTAAACACTCAGGAATTGGCTCATCCCAAAGGCAATTAGTTTTCCAAATCTCCCGCAGTATCAGCTTTCCACCAACGGTAAAATGGCTTAAGTAACCCAGAGGGTCGAAGGTGGACATTACAACGCTTAAGATTTGTCTTTTAGTCGGACGGCGCTGCCCAGACATAACACTTTGTTCGACACGATCATATTTCAGTTTAAACATGAAGTTATCAGCAGAAGGCTCCCAGATGAGGCCCAAAACCTTTTCAGTACTATTGGGGAGAATTTGTTTTGATATTTGACTTCCGCCAAGCGCTGCGGTCACCTCAGTCGAATTAAACCTTAATTCGAATCCTCCATTTTTATGGATTTCTCTCACCTGTTTTGATATCTTAATTGCTTCATCTATACTGTCAAAGCTGTCAACAAAATCGTCCATGTAGTGGTGGTCACATATCGCTTCAATTGCACGGGAGTCGAACTCGTGGTGATCCATGGCATTGGTTCTCATTACGTGCAGAGCTGAACAGGGCGAACACGCCGCTCCGAAGGTCATAACCACCATTTCGTACTCATCTGGCGGCTTCGAGGTGTCCCCACTTCTCCATAAAAATCTTTGCGAGATTCTATCACATGGCTGTATCAGATGGAATTTGATGGAACATTTCACGTATGTCAGCTCCAACAGCGACTCGTTCACGGCGAAAGTTATAGAAGGTGGTTAGCAGGTGCGCTATATTTTGGGGTCCTTTAAGCAGTTGAGAGTTTAAAGATATATCACGTACGCATGCAGCTGCGTCGAACACGAGTCTTATTTTATTAGGTTTGTTGGCGTTGATTACGCCAAAGTGTGGCAAATACCATTTTTTCGGGACGTTAACGTTTGCGTCCCCTGAGGATAGTTTGTGCACGTACTCTTTGTCTATATATCCTTTCAGGACATCTTCGTACGCTTTAGCAAACACTGGGTCTCGTTTCATCTTTCTCTTAACTCCTTGCAGGCGTTTCAAAGCCATGGGATAGCTATTTGGGAACACCACATCGTCGTATTTCCATAATAGGCCTATCTGGAATCTACCACCGACTCTCTTGGTAGATTCATTTAAAATATTCGTTGCTCTGATGTCTTCTTGGCTTTCTACTATAGGGGACGCTCTTACTCCTATGCTTTCAATATTAAAGTAGTCGACTACACTTTGGTGAAGGGGGTCATCTCTTTTGACGTTTACAAAAAGGCACGATTGCTTGGTTGGTGGCAAGCTGTGGCAGGGCCCGAACACTACCCACCCTAACTCGGTATTACAGGCAAAGGGTCCCTTTAATTCGTTTCTATTTGTAAAAGATGGCAAGCCCAGGAACGCATGGTCTAAACCTATTAACAATTTTGGCACTACATTGACGTACGGCTCTATAGGCGGACGCAACGTATCTTGAAATACGCCTTCGATGTCTCCTCGCGTTAGACTTTGCATTGGTAAATTTAAATTAGAAACTGCATAAACACCTTTAAGCAAGTGGCGCGGCTTTTTGTTGACCCCACTTATCTTGACGTTAAACGATATGGCTGGCTCACAGGCTGATCGACCTCCAAACCACTGTATGTTTAGGGGGCTGCTTTTCCCGCGGACGCCTATCTTATCTGCTACTTCCTTGTCCAACATTGTAATGGATGAGCCGTCATCAAAAAGTGCGTATATGTCTACCTGGCAATTCTCTCCATACAATGTCACGGGCAGAATTCGAAATAGCAGTTTGTTATTGTTTTCAGCAGTACAGCTCAGCACGTTGTTTTGTACTGAGTTGGAGGTACATGGTAGCACGGATGGTGGGTCGTAAGATGTGTCCTCGTGAAGCAGCTTATTATGTTTCCTTTGGCATCCATCTTTTAAACATAATTTTTTACGGCGGCAGTCTCGTGTGGTGTGCCCAACGTTTAAACAAGAAAAACATGCGCGGGTCTTCTTTACCTGCTTCCATCGCTCCTGTATTTCCAAATTCAAAAATCGTGGGCAGTCGTAAAGTTTATGGGGGCCTTGACAAATAGGGCATCGCTGCTGAGTTCCTACGGCGTGTAGTAGAACTCGGCGTTTCTGCTCCCTTTGTTCAACGTCTTGTACAGTGCATATTAAATTAGCAACTTCGCTAAGCCAGTTACTGAAATCGATAATAGTTGGGTACGGTCGTACACCTTTGGCCACTCTAGCCCATTCCAGTTTTTTGCTCATAGGGAGTTTCGATACTAGTTCCTCTAATAAGGTTGGATTAGCTATGTGCTGCTGACCGTCCACTGATTGTAGAAAAATCGATAAGTTTTTTACTTTGGTTGAGAGGGGGACTAGTTTTATCAAATTGTTTTCGGAAACATACGGTAGTTCCCTGACTTGCCTTAGCTGGCTATGAATGAGTTGTTCAGGTCGCCCGAACCGAAATCTTAGTTGTTCTATTACGGCGTCGACATTGTCAGGATGGATCAGAAGTGACTTGACAACTTCCCTAGCATTTCCCCTTAGACATTTGTGAAGGCGTTGATTATTTTCTAAACGTGTGTATCCGTACGTCGCAGTCGACTGAGTAAATGCTGTATAAAATAGGGGCCAGTCCTCAGGCTCACCGCTGAATTCAGGCAAATCCTGTATTTTTCGCGGCATCATACTAGCTGGGTTTGAAAGCGTACTCGCATTAGATGGCTGTTGATTTAATTCTAAAGATGGCGGCACTTGGCCATTAGTGGCGGGCATTACGTCTAGCTGATTTGAGGTATTCGCTGCTTGTGCTGGTGTATATATATATGCTGTTTGTAATAATTGGCGCTGGTCGCGAAAGGTATGTGTTCGTGTTTGTATAAAACGATGGCAGCCCAGAGATGTTGCTTAAAGTATGCGCGGCTTACGTCGACCGTGTGGCTTCGCTGCTGGCTGCGTGCGCAGCTGACAAATAAGGTATGGCGGCTGTGTAAGTTGCCAATGTATTTGTTGGCTGATTTTCATGGCGCAATATTGTTGTTGGGGCATTGTCAATGGCGGACGACGTTAATTGCGCGGCGTTTACAATTCTGAGGTTAGGGTCACTTACCTGATCTCTCCGCTGCGTAGCTGACTGGAGCTCTTGGAACTGGCGGTTGCTGGTGCGCAGTTCTACTCGGGTATCTGTTAGTTGGCGCTGCAGTATGGCAATCTGTTTTTGCATCTCTGACATGCTAGCTGGCGGCGGCTGTTGTACCATGTCGTGGTGCACTATTTGCATTGACAAAGGCTGTGTCTGTTGGTCATCGTTAGCCTTGGAGGCTATAATAGATTCGCTGTCATTCTTAGAAAAAGGCTGCGTCATTGCCTGTGCTTTAGATGAACCATCGTTGCTATCCTTTGCTTGTGCGGTTGAATGTGTGCCGCTGGCTGCGGTCGACACTGGCATTATCTTGGCAGATGTTACGTTGTCGGCTTGCAGGCGTGGACTCCCGCGTGGCGGGGAGTGTTGTAACATCTTGGCGATGGACACTATAATTGTCCGAGTTAATATACCGCGGCAACAAGCAAGTGAGAAGCAACTTTCTACAAAGTCCCACGTTCAAGCAAAGTTGCGAAATAAAAAAAAGTGTGGCCCTTTACTATAAGACGGGTTTGCGTTGAACAAAACTATTAATATATTGCGTATGTAACAAGTATAATAGTATAATGTTTATTTCTGAAAGTAAGTATAATTAATTTAACAATTAAACCACATTTAACCACTTACCGCAGTTTTGCACCCGTCTTGATCAGAAGTAATTAATGTATGCTCATAGGCTTGCACGCTCTTCAAAATATAAGTAATATTCAAGTGTGTATACCTAACACAAAAGGGAATGCAAAAAGGCGGTAGGGATTTTGACAGAACAAATCACTCGTTAAGAGTTGACAACTACAGAATATTATACGTATAACGAACAAATGCGATTAACACTTTACGGGCCGTTTTGGGACATACACAATTATTTAAACAAATTCACATGTTTTAAAAAGAGCAGCGATTCTTACGAGACCCTCCTGTAATTTTTATATACACGCATTTGTTTTATATATAAGAATATATAATATGCTTAAGTTTCGCCCATACATTATCCCAAGAATATTAATCCCCATTCCGGAATCCGAAGAAGATATGAGTTTCAATCAAAATATTGAAAATAATCCCAAGAGTAACGTAACCTCGACAGTCAAAAACGTTTTAGGATCCTTAAGAAACCCAGACGCTGTCAAGGATCTCCCAAAATTGGACGGTAATCCTAGATTACTATATGACTTCTGTCGTCACTGGCGGTGAGTGTGGTTCATAAGGAGCGAATTTAACAACACCAAAAAATAACAAGACCAAAGTTATAAAATGGTGTGAAGCGTTTATTTCTATACAAAAAATTTCAATTAAAATATATAAAAATTACAAAGTACTTTAAGTACTCACCGCAGTGCTTTTCCTTACAAACTCTTATACTCTACCACGTCTCCAGTCTCTTCGAGACACTGACGGATCACAAATGAGAACCAGATGACCAACGGCAATGGGCTTCGTACGTTGGCACCATTTGGAACGTCTTGTCAATGTGGGCAAATATTCTTGGATCCAGCGATTCCAAAAGTGGTCACGTAATTTGCGGGAGATGCACCACTGCTTTCTCAATAAAATAGGCTTTTTTCTGGGACTCCGGCAGGAGTTTGTGCTGTGTTTGGGCAACCAAGCAAAAAATGGTTACGCGTTAGTGGCTCAACGGCAAGTGTGTCAAAGGAAGAAAGTTCACAATATATTCTACCTCAAGAAACTCTGGAGTGTGTGTTCACGAGGGGCAGACTATTTCAAAGTTGACTGTAGCACACGTTTGACGCACTGGACCATACGTTCCCATATACCACCTTCTGCAGGATTATGCGGACAATTGAATTGAAAGTCAATACCTTTCGATGACAGTTCAACTTCAATTCGGGTCATATCAAACACTTCGTTAAACCTCTTAGCGACTTGGTCTGCACCAACAAAATTTTTACCATTGTCGCTTCTGAGTCTTGTAGGCACGCCACGCCGGCTTATAAAATTGCGTATGGCAAGAAATCACGCATCTGTAGACAAGTCAAAAACAACTTCTGGATGGATGGCCCTGACGGTTAGGCAGGTAAATAGAGCAACATATCTCTTTTCAAGGCGTCGACCAATGGTTAAAGTTATTGGCCCGAAATAATCCAGACCAGTGTATGTAAAGGGCCGAATATATGGCGTCAGTCTGTCTTCTGGCAAAGAACCCATAAGTGGTGGCACCGGTAATGTACTATGAAACCTGCAAATGAAACATTTAGAAACACGCCAAATTTTTCTAAGGCGGGGGATCCAAAATGATCTGATTTCACATATCGTTGCTTCGAAATTCTGGTGCTTCATCTTGTAGTGTACATGGGCCACAAACAACTCGGTAACGGGATGAGATGAAGGCAATATAATCGGACGTATTATTTCCATGGGAAGCAACTAGCTGCGTCCACACGGCCATAAACTCGAAGTAGTGAATTTTCATCCAAATATGGAGCCAACATAAACAATTCACTACCTTTTGGCAAACTTTCTTCAGATTTTAAGTTTTCTATTTCGGCATTAAATATATCTCGTTGGGCTTGGCGGCAGAGATACATTTCCGCAGTTTTTAGTTCAGCAGCTGTCAAACCAGTCCTTCCTTCTGGAATCTCATTCTTTTGGCATCGTTTTTCTTTTGATACGTTTCAGTTTCAAATAGGACGAAAATCTGCTGAATTCAATAAGAGGCGAAATATTAATCAGTAAGGCAAATTTTGGACGTAGTTCCTCAGTATCAATGTTGACAGATTTGGGCCACTTATCTTCATCATCATAAAGGAAACCAGGGCCACTAAACCAGCTGGATTCATTTGAAAAGTTGACTTGAGACTTCATCCTCGTGGTTTCATCAGCAACATTCAGATTGGTGGGCAGCCATCTCCAATCTGCTGGGCTGGTGGAATCTAAAATTTCAGTGATTCGATGAGCAACAAAGGGCTTGTATCTACGGCCTTCTGAGCCAATCCAATTGATAACTGTCGTGGAATCGCTTCAACAGATGGTGCGAGACACCTTCAAAATCGTATTCATTAAACGAGTACCCTAAACATCAGCCTGAAGTTCGAGCCTTGGGATACTCATCGCTTTTATTTATTTATTTAGTCTATGGATTAATCCTTACAGACTGATACAATTAAAATATAACAATGTTTCAGAAATGATAAGTACATACATATATAAATGGGATCTATAAAGCTTTGTTTTAATAGTAACAAGACAAATTACAGCAAAAACAAAAAATATGGCGTTAACAAATGTCAATTTCGTAATGAGTTAAGATGTAAAATTATATCATATTTTACGACATCAATACTTTTGTTGAAATCGGCACAAGGGTAAAGTCTATTAAAATCACTGCAAATTCTCCGAAAGGGATCAAAGTTACTATAGTTTGTAGTGTAAAACTTAATTCTCAAGAAGCTAGAATACCTTGCTGGACGATTGGGTATATTCAAGTTTATTTTGCTCAGGAGAAATTGAGATGTGATGCAGCTGTTTATTAATTTCAGCAGAAAGGTAACCTTTAGCATTTGCCGACGGCTCCTTGAGGTTGGAAGCTTAATAAGTCCTAGGCGTCTCTCGTAAGATGGTAATCTTATATTAGAGGTGAAAGGAAGACCACGAAGAGAAAATAATAAGAATTGCACTTGTACTGACTCTATTTTATTTGTATGTGAAAGATATTGTGGGTCCCATATAACAGATCCGTATTCAAGTATTGGGCGAACTAAAGTAGTAAATAACATATTGGTTGTGTAAGGGTCAGACAACTCCTTAGCCCAGCGTTTAATGAAACCCAGAACACCAGTAGCTTTGTTAATAGTCGAAGTTATGTGGCACCTGAAGTCCAGTTTTTTATCTAAAATAGCTCTCAAGTCATTAAATGAATACACTATGTCAAGAACAACATTATTCATTTAATAGAGTCCATTGATTGGAGTTGTTCTTGAGAAAATCATGTATTTGCACTTTTTCAAATTTAGCTCCATTAAATTATTAGCGCACCAAGTGGTTAAGCGTATAATGTCAGCTTAGAGACGCAACTGTTGGTCAATAGAGTCAAACGATAAGAATAACTTTACGTCATCTGCATACATTAGTATATTTGAGTTTTCAACAACGGATGGAAGATCATTAATAAATAACGTAAATAAAAGTGGCCGATATGACTACCCTGAGGCACACCTGATATAACATTTATATCAGTAGAAAGCATATTGCGGAACTTGACACACTGCATTGTGTTCTTCAAATAAGATTCAATCCATTTTATTAGAGACGTTCCAAATCCAATTCGATCAAGCTTATAAATGAGTAAGTTGTGATTCACCTTATCAAAGGCCTTACTAAAATCAAAATAAATGACATCTGTTTGTTTGCTAGTGACAAATCCATCGTTAACTAAGTTTGTTAATTCTAAGAGATTCGTAATAGTTGATCGACCTTTACAGAAACCATGCTGCGCAGAGGAAAGGATAGATGTTGCTTGATAAGACAATGTATCGCATAAGAGTTGCTCAAACAACTTTGGTATAGCGTTCAGTTTAGCTATACCTCTATAATATGATATATCAGCTTTAGATCCCGATTTGAACAGCGGAATGATGAACGATTTCTTCCAAATTGGAGGAAAATAACTCAATTTGAGTGATTTGTTGAATAAATAGGTCAATGGAGTACATAGAAAATGAGGACAGTATTTTAAAATACTACTAGGAATACCATCAGGATCGGGAACATACGAAAGTTTTACATTTTTCATATAAATCAAAACAGTTTGCTGCTCAATACGGGGTACATTAAAATTCACTGATTCAGGGATATGGTAAGAACACTGCTCGATATTGCTAAACGTAGACGATGAATAGGTTGATGCAAAAAAGTCAGCAAACATATTACTTATAACTTTATCATCTGAAGACTCACAATCTTTAAACTTCATAACAGAAGGGAAATCTGACACACGCCTCTTCGAATTGTCAAACTTATAAAAAGACTTGGGATCATTTTTTAGGTTATTTTTTATCCTGTTTAAATAAGCACTATAAGCCAGTTGATTAGCAATGGTATATGCAGATCTTGCGGAGGAGTACATAGAATAATTTAGTTGAGATGAATTTTGCTTGTACTTTTTAAATAGTTTACTCTTTCGGTTTTTAAGTCTTGAATGTTGTTTAGTGTTCCAAGGTGGACCATGGCAGGGGGCAGGTAGTAGTCTCGGTATTGAAGATAGGAAGCATTTGTGTAGTATCTGGTAAAATTTTTCGATACTTTTGTCTAAATCATTGCCATAAGATAATTCATTTAACCAGTCGATTTGAGAGAGTTCACGTTGAAGTTTAATGTAATTTGTTGACAAAAGGACAAATTTTATTTTGCTGAGATGTATTTGACCGTCGAAGAGGTTGGTAGATATAAGTTAATTCAATCGTAGGATGATAACTATCCTCAGGATTTGAAAGTGGGGGATGCTGCGATATCGAAAAGTCTGACGGTTCATAAACAAATACAAGGTGTAACAATTTATCTGAAGTATTTGTGATGCAGCTGATTTGAAAAAGGCCGAAGATTGAAGAGGTGACAAATAATTACAATCAGGCACAGATTTCCAGGACACATTTGGCATATTAAAATCTCCCAGCACAAGTATAAGATCATTTGAATTTACTTTATCTGCAATAACATTTATAGCTTTTAGGTATTCCTCATAGATAGAATATTGCGAGCTAGGAGGAATATACAAGCAAATAATATACATAAGCTGTTTATGTATTTTCACTAATACGCATATAAACTCAATGTGCGAAAAATCACCCAGTATAATTTCTTCCGACAAAAACATAGTTGAGAGAGCAATTAAAACACCACCACCCGATTTTTTTACAATATTATTGGCTGTTTGACAACTGTCTCTATCTTTTCTGAAAATTTGGTATCTGGAACACATAATTTCGGTATTATTAATTTTACTCAGGTTTCAGTGAATGCTATAATATCGTTGTCATATCCAAAGCTGTTTCGGTAAATCGATGACAATTTTGAATTAATACCCCTGACATTTTGGTATAAAATAGATATTAGTTTTTTGGATTGGGATGCACTTAATTAAGCAAGCAAGCATTATTATCATCTTTATAAATGAATTCACGTACTAAAGCATTCTTAGGCCAAAATTCTTGACTAACAACTTGCTGAAACATTACCTCCGGTACAATTATTTTTAATGATGCTCTATTTCTAGAGTTTATTTTAAAAACGAGAATATTCTGTGGTGAATATACCATTTCATATCTTCAGCTTTTGTATCCGGAGCGAAACGTGTAGCAAATATGGTTTTTTTCGGAGGAATCGTACGCAACTCTCTTGGGGCTGTTGACGTATCAGACGAGCTCGGTATTGAGGTTAAAGGGACTGGAGTTGAGACATCAAAATTACTTAATTGAGCGGGGCTTAGGGATTTTGAAGCATTATTTAGAGGCACGGCCGTTGATGAGTAGCTCAGATCATTATTCATATCGTTGACATGAATAATGTTACCAACATTATCTGAGGCATTAGGCATAGTTATCCTAGGAGGAGAATTTTTTGTTAAACTGGATCCGTCATTAATCGTATTGTTATCTTTATTCAACATTCTGGGGCTTTTGCGGCGAATTGTGGATGGTGATTGTAAACTATATAAAGTTTTAAAGTCACTAGTAAAAAGTTTTCCATATTCATTAATTTATTCAGTTAAATGGCCAAGGTTGTTCTGGATTTGCAGGAAATTGATTTCAGTGCTCTGGAAGAATTTAAAAACACTGACTTTCTGGCAACTATTACAACGCCAATGAACGTTATTGTTTTTTTTGCTATTGACTCGCCCACTAAGCCAGAAATACGAGCGCACTTAAAATGGTATGAACCGTGACATAACCAACAGATTATCATTCTATCATCCAATCCTTCTAAAGTACATCCCTTTTTCAAGCATGCCATCTTGGGAATTAACGATGAAACAATCAAATATATGTATATAATTTTGGGTTTTTATGAATAATCCGATGCAATTACTTTTGCTCACTGGATAGTGATAACTGGTAATGCAGTTTACAATCAACAACGAGGGGTATTGCAGTGAATAAGCAGTGATACTTACTAGCATCGGCAAAAACATGAAGCTCCAGTCGAGTAGGATCGCCATTTCCAAAATAATATCGAGGTACTTTTAGGTTAACAACATATTTGAGCTCTTGGCGCCAATTGTTCCACACGTCATATATTTCATCGGGCAAAGCGTCATCCCATCGGATATCATGTCTCCATACTTCACGCATCAACAATTTGGCTGTGGCCATAAAATTACTCAAGAACCAAGAGGATCGAAGACAGACATGACCACACTTAGTAACTCACGTTTTATTGGGGACCTCAGACCTTCTATGATGGCAGCATCCACGTTGTGGAATTTTAGCTCAAACCTGAAAGTATCATCTTTAGGTTACCAGTACATACCTAGGACCTTTTCTGATTCCAGCTCCTTGATATTGCTGGAAAAGTTCACCGGCTTCTCCACTGTACCTTTAAGAGTCACAATTACTTCCGTCGAATTGGATGAAAAGTTTCGTAGCTCGAATCCGGCAGACTTATGGATGTCACGAACTTGTTGGGCAACCTCAATAGCTCTTTCAGTAGTTGGAAAGCTTTCGACAAAGTCATCCACATAATGATGATCCACTATAGACTTCACCGCACGAGTATATTCTTCACGATAGTTCAAGGCGTTGGTTTCTTCAACATAATGGGCTACGCAGGGCGAACAAGCAGCCCCAAATGTCATCACAAGCATCTCATAAGTATCGGGTGGATTCGTGTCATCTTCACGCCAAAGGAACCGTTGGGAACACCTATCTTCAGGAGAAACAAGGACTTGCTGAAACATCTCTTTAATGTCCCCACAAACTGCAACAGCGCCAACGAAAGTTGAACAAAATTGACGGCAAAGACTTCTATTCTTGAGGACCCTTCAACAGCATGGAATTCAGCGAGACACCTTCAACGGTTGCAGCAGCATCAAAAACTAGCCGAAGCTTTCCAGGCAAGTTTGGAACCTCCCTTCAACCTTCATTGTAGATTCCTTCATAATTTGACGAGCTCGTGTAACATCCCTCGATTCTACGACTGGCAAAACCTTCACTCCAAAATATTCGATTTCAAAGTAGCTTGCCACCAAGTCATAGACCTTCTGTTCTGGCTGAACTGACAACAAACATAAATGAAACTTTAATGGGTTACCCTTCATCGGGCCAAAAACAACCCAGCCTATTGGTGTGTTGGCAGCATAAGGACCAAAATTTCATCAGGAAGTGATCCAATCCAATCAGGACCTTAAGGGCAACACCATTGTAAGCTTTAAAATAGGTAAACCAGGATAAGCACTTAACTCCATATTAAAACTTTGAGCCGGAAATTTCAAATTTGAGACACCATAAACATTTTTTAGAGCATGCTTCCTTTTCTTGCCAATCCCACTTACGTGCAGATCTACCAGTGTAAATTCAATTTGCTTTGTTGCCCCCGGAGGCCCAGTTGCCTCACCAAGGAGCTGTCCACCATAGTAACAGAAGAACCTTCATCCAACAACGCATAATTTTCAACCTTGTTACTAGGACCATAAAATATAATTGGCAAAACTCGAAATAGCAGCACACTCTTATCTGCAGCACGGGACACACAGCTTAGGACGGACGCACTTCCATTTGTTGAACCCCCTGAAGCTCCCAACTCATTTGACAGAATTATTTTAACCATTATTACTTTGACAATCATGTAATAATTTGTTATGTTTTCTTAGGCAACTATCAATGGGACACTCATTTCCATTACGGCAACTCCTACTAGGATGCCCCGAGCCAAGGCAAGAAAAACATAACCTAAATTTTTTCACATTAGTCCATCTATTAGGCACGGTCAATGAACTAAATTTTTTGCACTCAAATAATTTGTAGTTACCCTGGCACATAGGGCATTCTTGTTTGCGTTGACCATCGACGGCATGGAGGACAACTTTTCTGTTTGGTTCACTATAATTTCGATTACCACTCACCCCTTGAATAGTTTGTACCAAATCAGCAACATCTTTGAACCAATTGCTGAAATTTAAAACAGTTGGATAGGGCTTAATTGTTGAGGCATATCGGGCCCACTCCATTCTCTTACTCAAGGGAAGCTTGCCAACTAGTTCGTCCATTAGTGTAGGATTAGCCAAATGCTGTTGTCCACTAGCAGATTCTAAAAAGGCGTCAAGATTCTGCACCGTAGCAGAAAACTGCACAAGCCTGTCGATAGCACTCTCGCCAATGGGCTGAATTTCTTTCACTTTTTTCAGCTGACAACGAATAAGCATTTCTGGACGACCACATCGAAAACGCAGTTGTTCCATCACCACCCTCACATTATCCGGATGTATGAGGAATGATTTAACACTTTCACGTGCATCACCCTTTAATGCCTTTTGGAGGCGAACACAATTCTCAAAATTATTATAATTGCAGACGGCAGTGAAATTGTTAAAAGCTGTTGAAAACACAGGCCAATCCTCAGGTATGCCACTAAACTCTGGTAAATCGTAAATTTTTCTATGCACTGCCATCGAACCACCATTTTGAGATACAAGACTTTTAGGCGGGAACATTTGTACTAATGGCGGTTGGCTTGCATAAAAACCAGAAGTATTTGCATTGCAGCTAACACAAGAAAATGGCGTACGACGACCAGCGCAATCGACTTTGGCTCAGGCAGAGTTGCCAACGTTGGCATCCCTGGGACCTGTAGCTGGTGGCGCCATATTGGATGGCTGGGGCATGTCAGTGGATGAAGACGAATTGGAATTGAGACCGTTGGACAATACTTCCCGGGCAGCCAGCAACTGAGCCTGGAGCGTATTGATTTGGCTTTGCAAGTTTTCCAAATTCATACCGGGATTTTGTTGATTATGCTGAAAGGTGCTGGTAGCCATGATGGGCGCGGCAGTGAAAGTCGTGGCTATGGTACCTGAGGTTCCAGCGGCAGTGGAATCAGTCAGCACACAGGCAGCGGCTGGGATGAAATTATTTTGTTCACCTGCATTGGCAGTACTTACGTTTGTATTTGTGACACCAGATGTAGAAGGAACTACTGGCAACGGCATTGCTGTTCCGGTGGCAGAGGAACTGGTGGGCAATAATGGAGCTCCAGCGGCAAGGGGAAAGAATTGTTGTGGCAGCGACTTTGTTCTGGTAGATGGAGGACCATTACTATTTTTATTTAATGCTGACTGTAATCGAGGGCTTTTTCTTACAGGCGATCGTTGCATGGTGAACTCCAAAATTTTTCAAATTAATTGCTTAAGTGAAGGAACACACACTTAAGACACCACAAATTATTTTAAATATGTCCCGGCAGACGAGGGACCACTTTTAAAAAATTTCCAAAAATATTGTTTTCAGCTGGCAGAATGAAGCACAAATATTTCTGCAAACGTTGAAAATATTTCTTGTTCCCACAGGCGAGGAACCTCTTCACCAAAAATGTATTTTCTCTTAGTCAGAGAACCAATTGTCCCGGCAGGCAAGGGACCACAATAAATTTTTCCAGGGTCAGTTACATAAATTTGTTGATTACAGAGAGATCTCTCGATGGCCAAGTAAAACACCAAGATTCGAGTATACACGTTTATTGAGCAATAGTAAAAATGATGCTTCACAGGCTGGTTCTTGGCGACGTGGTCAATAATAGGGTAAGGAGGCAATTTCACTAGCAACCGTATGTGGTCCAAGTGACCAAGACGAAAGAAAGAGAAAGACGCTGTGGGTTTAACAGTACTGTCGCTTAGGTTGCCGTTCACCCCTACCACACTATAGCTTTAGTGGACTACAAGAATATGCCTACAGGTTAACAGTACTGTCGCTTAGTAGACAAATTCTGTAGTCGCCTTTGGACACCAAAACTACCCGAAATAATTACTATATGTGGTCAATGTGACCAATACGCACACGAGATATGGCAAGACGCTGTGGGAAAAGCAAATGTCCAACCAGGTTAACAATACTGTCGCTTAGGTTGTCATTTACCCCTACCACACTATAGCTTCAGTGGACTACAAGAATATGCCTACAGGTTAACAGTACTGTCGCTTAGTAGACAAATTCTGTAGTCGCCTTTGGACACCAAAACTACCCGAAATAATTACTATATGTGGTCAATGTGACCAACACGCACACGAGATATGGCAAGACGCTGTGGGAAAAGCAAATGTCCAACCAGGCTAACAATACTGTCGCTTAGGTTGTCATTTACCCCTACCACACTTTTGCTTTAGTGGATTACAAGAATATGCCCACAGGTTAACAATACTGTCGCTTAGTAGACAAATTCTGTAATCGCCTTCGGACACTAAAACTAACCGAAATAATAAATAATTGAAACTTAATATCAAGACCAAACAACTTACCTCCACGCCGGCTGCCCAAGAACTAACACTTCTGTTCAGCATTACTGCGCCTTATATAGGCTAGCTCCGCTTACATACATGAGCGTTAATATGTATGTACGCGAGCCGTACAATGTTTCTGCTTAGCATCTACTTTATATTATCATATACATACATACATCACCATGTACCTACATGTGTACATGCCAACTGTACGCGATTGATGTATGAAAAGTAAAGCATAACAAATGGAATGCAGCAGCATTATATTTAAGAACAAATTAAATGTAAAACAAGTTTTCTTACGGTAGATCGTTGTGCATGTACATATGTACGTGTGTAAATGGTTATCAATATATACCGCTAATTTGAATGTTTTACTTAGTAGGTAAAGCAAAATATAATATACAAAAATGCCAATACAATTCATTAGGTTTGTAAAAGTAAATAATATACACAATCGAGTAATAAAATATAAAGAATAATAAGATGCTTACATGTGAGCAAAAACAAGCGTGCGCCTTTTGCTCGTTACAAATTTAACAAAACCAAAAAATAACAAGACCAAAGTTATAAAATGGTGTGAAGCGTTTATTTCTATACAAAAAATTTCAATTAAAATATATAAAAATTACAAAGTACTTTAAGTACTCACCGCAGTGCTTTTCCTTAAGCCTAGTACTCTGTTTAAAATTTCATGTGAAATTCTGACAGAACCCATACAAAAAATATTCAATCGAAATATTTGTGGAAAAATGTTGCTAAACTAGTACTCTGTTTTAATTATGAAAAACATGTGAAATAATATGAATGTTATTTATTTCGTATCAAAATTTTTTGAAACTAAAAATTTTCTCATTGAAAATTAAAAATATTATTTCAATTAAAAAGGAAAAAAACTGAAAATGAAATAACTGATGTTGCGCAACATTTTCCACAAATTCGAACAGAGTACTTGGCTTTACAAACTAAATTTTGTCTTTAAAATAAATTAAGTTGAGCTAAAATTCTTTATGTACAAAAAACAACCTTTTAAATAACGGGCCAACTTAACGATACAAAATCACTGCAGTAGAATGAACACACAAAAAGGAATTGATCATTTACACGTAAACAAATAGGCAAAAAAGAGAATACAAATACATAATATATTTGTAAATTATCAAGGAACAAATAAACATTTAGGAAATTCACAGACTGATAATAAAATGAACAAATCAAGTAAATAAATTATATCAAATAAAAATAAATATGTTGCAGCTTTATGACCCATTAAGCGACAACTTCATAAATAATGTGAAGTTGAAGGAGAAGCTAACGATATACTTAACATGTATAGCTCTAATTTAAGTTGGCAAGACATTAAAAATAATCTAATACTACACTATTCGGACAAACGGAACGAAACGTCACTGATCATGGACACTTACATCAAAATCCAAAAAAAAAAAAAATAAAACGTTAGAAGAATTTTATAGTTTGATAATAGAAATCCAGGCTACAATAAATAACCATCTAATGATTCACGAAAGAGATCCTAACATAATTACAGCCAAAAGAGTCTTGTTTGCAAAAATGTGCCTCAATACATTTTTTCTGGTTTAAGAGACCCGTTAGGATCGTCAATTAGGGTCATGAAGCCGGAATCTTTACCAACAGCCTTTTCATATTGTATTCATGAGCAAAATATGTTCTATATTAAGCAAGAAAATAGGAACCTTTTAAGAAAGCAGGAAATAGCTAGACAATATAGTCCACAAAATCTATACCATCATAAACCATTCATTCCAAGACCACAATTAAGGAACACTTATAGACCACAGTAATACACTAACCATAATAATTCCACATACTACAATAAACCACAATTAGCCATTAACCAATCATTCAACAGACCTCATTTACCTCACAATTTTAATATACCAACACCTAGCCAAACATACTATCACACAACCAAAAATAACCAAAACCAATTTAATAACACGAAACCACAAGTAAACACAAGTACAAACTATCAAACACCAGAACCCATAGACACTAGCTCATTCTATACCTACCTTAGAAATAGTAGGTGACAAACACGAAAATTTCCCAGAGAAGTTCACAATATTGACTATAGCTTTGAAAATTTTAACATTTAGTCTGACCCTGAATACTATAACGTTCCTTACATGGACAATTATAATGAAATTGAAGACACACAATTTTCAGTCAAATGCCTCCAGGAATCAAAAGGTATGGTACTTATCTCCCGTATATAAATATATCTTCTCCATTTGGTTGTCCACTCTGATTTGTAATAGACACAGGTGCATTAGCATTCTTCATTAATCCAGAATACACTAATCATTTGAAAATAGAAAAATTTAAACCTATAAAAATAACAACCGTTCTTAATAAACACCAATTAAATACAAAAGTCAATATACCATCTTCCATAGAATTTCGAGAAAGCCGAAGCTTAGAATTTTTCATATTTAAGTTTCACAATTACTTTGATAGACTCATTGGACTAGATATACTAACTAAATTAAGCGCTAAAATTGACCTATAAAATAAATATTTAATAACAAAAAATAGCTTATTCCTTTAAATTTCAAACCAAACTTAACTTCAAGCAAATTCCTAATAGCACCAAGAACAAAAACCATTATAAAAGTTCCTGTAGATAACGAAAATGGTGATTTTCTAATCCCCAACATATTAATTCAACCAGAAGTAATCATTTCTGCTGGCATATACAGAGCAAAAAATTGGCACAGTTTCATGGAAGTTACCAACAAATCAAACGAGAACAAGACTGTTTTAGTAGAAAGCCCGATAAGAGTAGATCGTCTTTTTAATTCGGACTATATATAGAAATTAACAATTTAAACTTTGATCATTCTTTTGATCAATATTCTAAACTAATAGAAAACCTTAGAATCGATCATTTGAATTCAGAAGAACAAAAAGTTATTACAAAAACATGTAAAGAATTTGAAGATATTTTTCTGCAAGAAAACCAACCCCTTACCTTCACCAACAAGATTAAACACAACATAGTCACAAAAGACGACATCCCCATATACACCAAATCTTATAGATACCCACATATAAACAAATCAGAAGTAAAACAAGTAAAAACGTTATATTCGACCGGGTCGAATCTTAAATACCCTCCAAATATTTAGTAAGTGAATTTAAAATGTTTAACTTGGTGGGACAGGGGGTAGGGCAGAAACAAGCAGTCATAAAACTGTAAAAATAAATGCATGGGATAATTGTATACAAAATTTATTTATTTATTTATTTTTTGTAAGGGCATTTGGGGGTTCAAAAGTGGTAGGGCAGAAATCGGCAGTCATAAAACTCTATAAATAAATGCTTGGGATAATTGTATACAAAATTAAAATTTTTTTTTGTTAGGGTCATTTTTAGTGCAGAAACAGTCAGTCATGAAACTCTAAAAATAAATGCAGGGGATGATTATGTACTAACAAAATTTTGGTAGGGTCATTTAGTGGGCAAAGGGGGAGGAGGGGGTAGGGCAGAAATCGGCAGTCATAAAACTCTAAAAATAAATGCTTGGGATAATTGTATACAAAATTAAATTTTTTGTTTAGTCACATATTTACCAAATCTTATAGATACCCACATATCCACAAATCAGAAGTAAAACAAGTAAAAACGTTGTATTCGATCGGGTCGATTCTTAAATACCCTACAAATATTTAGTAAGTGAATTTAAAATGGTTAACTTGGTGGGACAGACTTCCTTTATATAATATCGTACGTCAACGCCCACGAAAGGGGGCTGGGTTCGAAAATAGACAATATTATGTTTTCCACAGACGAACGTATGGGCATTGCTAGACCGTCCTAGACTTCATAACTAATCAAGAATATATATATATATATATATATATATATATATATATATATATATATAATATATAATTGACATTTATTTGTTGGTGGTTAAGCAATGTCTATATGCATTTCATTGGTGCTTTACCAAATCATCACTAGACTTTAACCACAGTTTTGAAAAGTTAAAAACGTCTTATCTTATGCATATACTTTTGAAACCCATCTGAGAATTCACAATTTGTAAATTACAAACTATTTTCAAAACTCACAGCAGAATAAGCGTATTAGGCCTTGAAACTCATATTTGTTGGTTTAGTTTGAGGTAATTGCATGCTATATATATATATTTTTTTGGTAGCGTCATTTAAAGGGGGATGGGGGAGGAGGGGGTAGGGCAGAGTAGTACCAGGTTTCGTTTCAGCTTCGTCATTAAAGCTTAAAAATGTTATTTTTAATTAATGTAGGTTTAAGTAAAACAATTTGTTAAATATGTATGCTATTTTTGTATACAATAATGCCCACAAAAGTGGGCGGGTTCCAAATTTTTTTTTTATTTAATGGCTCCAATTTTAAGGCGTTGGACCGTATTTGACATAAAAATATATCATTTTCTTAACAAAATAACCAAAAAACTTTAAATATTATGTTGTTGTTTGTGGGTTGGCATAGTTCTCCTTAGGGGAACTTTTTTCCCTCTTGTCCGATTTAGCCTATCTCCGAACTTAACCTGCTGTAATGAGTATTTTTACTTGTTATTAGAATTTTCCCTGTAGCCCTTTATTTATATTAAACAGCTGAAGGGTTCCAGCTCAACACAAGGCGTTCAAAGGAATGCCGAAATAATTGAGACTTAATAAAGAAACAAGGCAGAAGTGTGCCGGATTATGTTAAAAGATCAAGTCTGTTTTATTTAAATATTTCTTTGGCTTATATACTAGTTTTACAAATTTAACTTAGCCCTTCTAACTTATTTTAATATTATAAAATATAATATTCGTCTCTTTCACATTTATGGAAATGTGAAAGGATTCGAATTACTTTTGTTTACTGACCAATCATAGAACATTGCATTGGAATGCACTCAATTTATTTAAACACTTGAATTAGTGTCACTCAAAATATTCTGATTGATCAGCGTTTTGTATTTTCATTACCAATTTGATATTGGTGAGAAAGAATAGTGTTTGTGTGTTACACTTTGTGAAATACACTACATATTAGGGGTATGCATTGTACATAAGTGAAGCACACTACACCCTCACCCTTAAGAGAAAAATTATGGAGGTAATTTTTCCTTCCATCTTAAATTTTTACATGATATTAAATTACAATTATAGTTGAAATGCATTAGAATAGTTACTTATGAATGTAGTATTATCTAGTATTGGAAAGAAAATTTATTACTTATTTGTTTTTTCTTTTGTAAAGTAGTTATAATTTGTTAAATATTATTATTTTTATATATAAGTATTTAAGAAATTTTGATTAGATTATTGATTAATTAATTGATAAACATTCTCATATATATTTAAGGTTTTCTATATAATAATTACAATTGGTTAGATATTTTTATTTTTATAGAATTTAATTTGATAATGTTCGGTATGGTTTCAAATTATTATTATGTATTTCCTTCTCTACGCCATTATAGTCTATTATGGTGTTTACATTATTTCTTTTTATTATTTTAAATGGTCCTTTGTAGGGACTTTGATTTTTTTTTCTATTTTCTATTTTTACTAAAACTAAATCTCCTACTTCTAGATTAAATTTATTAGTGTGGTCATTGTTTACGATTCTCTTCTGTTTTGCTCTTAGCAATAATTCTTTTGCTTTATTCAAAGCAAATCGTAACCTGACTTGCAACTCTTGTACGTAGTCGTCATAATTGTAAAATTTTTGATTATTGTCTAGAATGTCAGAGGGTAGATATGGTAATTTTCCATATACCAATTCAAAAGGCGTGTAGCCTGTGTCTACATGTGGTGCCGTATTGTAGGCAAACGTCAAGTATTGAATCCACTTGTCCCATTCATAATCACTAGCCGTTGTTAATAAAAATTCGTTAAGTACTCTATGGTTCCTTTCAACTGATCCTAATGTCTCATGATGGTATGGTGTGGAAAATATTTGTTTGATTTGTAATAATGAGCATATGTTTCGCATAACTTCATTTGTAAATTCTGTACCTTTGTCAGATTTGAGTACTTTAAATTGTCCATGTTTTAAAATAAATTGTTCAACCAATGTTCTTGCTGTCGTAATTGCATCTTTTGTCGGCATTGGATGTGCAACAACAAATTTTGTTAGTTCACACTGCATGGTAAGAATGTATCGGTATTCATTTGAAATACGAAGAGGACCAACAGTATCAATTGAAATCACTTCAAAACTATTGTTTGGAGTGTCTGTTAGTGTTAATGGTTCTTTAATATGTTTAGTTTGTTTGTTTCTGTTACAACTGTCGCAATAAGTAATAAATTTTTTTACCATCTTATTCATATTTTTCCAAATATATCTCTGTTTTAGTTTAATGATTGTTTTTCTTATTCCTAAGTGGCCTGCGTGTGTGGTATTATGAAATTCGTCAATTAGTTTGTATTTCAATATGTCATCTGATATTCTTTTCGGGGCGTTGTATATTAGTATATTTAGCTGAGGACTTTCATTATTTATTATTATTCTGGCATATATTTCTTTAAATTTTTCTTTTGTATACATTTTAAATATTTTATCATTACTTGATAGCGCTAATTCTTTTATATTTTCTTTCTTCATTTTAGATATCAGTTTCCTCAGAATCGAATCTAGTTTCGCTGAGTTATCGCTGAATCTTGCATGCATATTATTTTCTTTATTAGTGGTATGTAACTTCTTCATCGAATCTTGTTTCGGTGAATTATCATTACATCCTATATTCAATTCATTTATAATTTTGGTACGTGATTTCTTCATCGAATCTGGTTTCGATGAATTATCGTCACGTCCAATGTGCACAATTTTATCTTCTATATATGTATATATCATTTTCCTTTATATCTTCTATTTTATTAAACTGCAGTTTTCTTATATTCTTGATGTCATTTATCGATGTACATTCCCATATTCGAAGTTGATCAGACTTCTGAGAATCATCGTTTCTTACACGTACGTCGTCGTTTTCTATTATATTATTAGCCTCTTTACTATTATTTAATTTCTTATTTGCCTCTATTTCTTTATTTTTCATAGCCCTTGTAGTTATTAATACTTTTTTTACTTGTTCATCATCTTCTATTGGTATCATCTGTTTTAGTATATCAGAGTTTATTTCTATTCTGGAAAGTGCATCTGCATTAGTGTTCATCTTTCCCTTTTTATAAATTATTGTAAAATCATAATCACTTAAATCTAATCTGATTCTTGTCATTTTTGACGAAGGATTTTTATGTGAGAATAGTGAAATTAAAGGTCTATGGTCTGTAATTACTATAAATTTTCTGCCGTATAGATAGGGTTTGCAAAAATTAATACTCCAATGAATTGCTAGAAGTTCTTTTTCTATTACTGGCTTATTAATGTCATGTTTTTGTAATGATTTACTGGCGTATGAAATAGGTAAATCTTGTCCTATTTCGCCTTGAGATAGTACTGCACCTAAAGCATAATTTGATGCATCGGTTGTTAGTATGAAAGGTTTTTCAAAATCTGGATATTGTAATACAGGCGGGTTTATTAATTTTTTTCTTAACTCATCAAAAGCGTTTTGGCATTGTTCTGTCCATATGAATTTTGTTTTTTTCTTTAGCAGTGCGTTCAGGTCTTTGGCAATGTCCGCAAAATTGGGTATGAATTTTCTGTAATAGTTGCAGAATGCAACGAAACGTCGTACTTCGTCAGCGTTATTAGGTATGGGATAATTTTTTATCACGTCGTATTTTGATGGGTCTGTTTTTACTCCGTCTTTTGTTATTAAATGTCCTAAATAAACTACTTCTGGGGGTCGATTCTGGTTCTGTGAAAACGTGAAATGAAAAGTTTTTTCAGCTTTTCATAGTAGTTCTGATTCGCGTACTATGAAAAAACGTAAGGACAATAATGTGTTTTCATAATGTAAAAAACAGGCGGAATGAAACGAAATTTTTTCATATTTGCACATCAATGGTGATTCTGGTTCAATGCAACTGTGTAAACAACTGTCAAAAAGTTTTCATATGAAAAAAAAATTTTCACTTAATTTATTATCGTGATAACAATGGAGAAGATGAAAACGCGCAACAGTTTATGGAAATACTTTTAAAAAAAGTGAATTCAACTATTAATACTTTTCATTCAACTTTTAATATTTCTCATTTAACTTTTAATGCTTTTCATTAACTTTTCTATTCTTTTATATGTATGTATATGCATTATATATATATATATATATATATATATATATATATATATATATATATATATATATATATACATATATATGTATATATACATTTATATGTATATATATTCACTTTTAAAAAAGTGAATTCAACTATTAATACTTTTCATTCAACTTTTAATATTTCTCATTTAACTTTTAATGCTTTTCATTAACTTTTCTATTCTTTTATATGTATGTATATGCATTATATATATATATATATATATATATATATATATATATATATATATATATATACATATATATGTATATATACATATATATATACAGTATATATACATATATATATATATATATATATATATATATATATATACATATATATACATATATATATATATATATATATATATATATATATATATATATATATATATATATATACATTTATATATAAATATATATATATATATATATATATATATATATATATATATATATATATATACATATATATATATATATATATATATATATATATATATATATAAATATATATACATATACAGTGAAAACTCCCATAAGCGGACAGCCACCGTCGACCAAAATTTGTCCGCTGTTGGGAGGTGTCCGCTTATGGGAGTTTGATAAAAATGGGACAAAAAAATAATTTGTATTGTTTACTTAGAGCATTAACACAAAATTCAATTTATATCTAATTAACAAAAAAGGTTTAATGAAAAAATATTTAATAAATTAAAATAATAATGTCTTATTAAAAAATTAATGGTAAAAGTTGCTTTAAAGGCACTAAAAGGAACATAAATTATACGCATTTGTACTTATTTTGAAATAAAAAAGTCTTCTATAGTTTTTTGTTTCATATTTGCTTGCTTTTCCGTCGCTAAACGAGTTTGAAGGTGATTTTCTAAATTTTTTACAAATGTAAAAGCTGCATAATCAGTTTTACAAATTCCTTGATGTTGTAAAGGTATTTCATGGCATCGGTACAATTCATAGCTTTATTTTGAACTGCAATCCAATTTTCTTCATCTAATGGTTCTTCTAGCTCCACTTCGCTTTCACTATTCGCTAATTCAATGACAATGTTATCATCTTCTGTCATAATATTTTCGTCAATGGTAACGTACTCTTCAGCATTGCATAATCCACAGCCTTGTATCAATGATTGCAACTCTATTAGTGGGATATCATCTTCGTCATGAAACCCGGCCGGATTTCTTCGAATCCGGCCTTACGGAAGCAGCCTTGAATTGTTTCGGTGGTTACCTTATTCCACGCAGATGAGATGAAAAATATAGATTCAAGGATATTTATTTTTTTTTTTGCTACATCTGTATTTTCATCAAAAGCTGTTATCATATCCTTTACTATAAAACTTCGGTAGTAGAATTTGAAACTACGAATGATGCCTTGGTGCAGGGGCTGGCAAATTGATGTTGTGTTTGGAGATAACCAGATAGCTTTAATGTTTTCGAGTTCAACATCTCGGGGATGAGAAGCTGCATTATCCAAAAAAAGAGCTATTTTTCGTTTTTCTTTCCCCATTTTATGGTCCAATTGAAGTAGCCATTCAGTCATAATCTCTCTATTCATCCATGCCTTTTTATTTGCTTTCCAAATGACTGGTAAATAAGATACGGGCATAGATTTGAACGCTCTTGGTCGAGCGGCTTTTCCTATAACCCCAATGGGACTTCCTTTTCTCCTACCATATTTGCACAAAAAAGCACAGTAAACCTTTCTTTAGAAAGCTTACCACCGGTACATTTCTGATTTTTAAAAGAGAGCGTCTTGTTCGGCAGAGCTCGAAAAAAAAGACTGCTTTCATCGGCATTGTACACATTTTTTGCTTCGTAATCACGAAGGATCAGTTTCAATCTTTCGTTGAACTGATTAATGTCTTCTTCCGACACCGCTGCTGCTTCTCCGCAAATGAATTTAAAACTGATATTATGCCTCTTTAGCCACTTTTGAAGCCACCCATTCGATTCTACAAAGTTCCTTATACCCAATTTTATTGCGTATTCTTTTGCCTTCTCTTGAATAACAGGTCCAGATAGAGGCATATTTTGGGCACGAACTTTCGAAAACCATTCAAGACACATTTTGTCAAGTTTCAGGTTGTTCGAATGGAGTCTAAACATTTTTTGATTGGAATTACTGCCAGACTGCCATTGGGAAAGCAAATTTTCTTTGTTTTTTAAAATGTTTGCTGCTTGTGTTTTGCCGATGTCAAACCTAAA